>OV816024.1:132263269-132863269 GCA_929113105.1 Agrypnus murinus
ACTATTTACCTTTCCTATAAAGTAAACTTTTTTACCTAATATCGTGGAATCTAATAAATGACTTTAAAATCAATTTACCTAGAAAGAAAACTTTCCTGACTTATTGCGTACCTTTATTTTTTTAAACAATCGCTTTAATAAGTAACAAAAATACAAACCGTAATCACAGTTTGTTCTTTTATTCGACGATTTTTCAAATTACAATTTCACCAACACAGTATTTACAGACTTTTTTCGATTGAAGTCATAGTCAGAACGAAATTTCAGGAAATTTCAAAACCGACTTATTTGTGTTTTCCTTCTAGCTTGTTTACTGCAAATTAATCTTTTATGCTTTCCTAGACCTCGATCTATAAATACCAGTTAGGTTTACAACGACTTTGCTGTTGTGTGGTGGGGGTAGTAACAAGTTATATTTAAAAGATAATGTAGACTCCATTAATACAATAAATTTTTTAATTTGAAGTAAATCCAGGAATTAATGTTTTCCTATAGAGCTTGACAAGCTGTATCCAGGGTGTCCAGTGTTAGAACGCATTAATTTTAAGGGGTGATAGAAGACATCAAAAGGAACAAAAAAATCTTATACAACTTGGTTCTAGAACGTAGTACTTTTTCAGAAAAAATAATAAAATTGGAAACTTTAACATCATTTTGCCGCGTTAATAATAGTACTTTAATTATGGTGCAACCTTAATAACGTTTTGTCCTATCGTATGACGTTTCCCCGTAAAATTGACTTCTTTTTACAATTACAAATTCATTTTACTCAATTAAGAAACGTGACAACCTTGTAAAGTTTGTAATAAAATTTGCTCCCCAAAATGCTGATGTGGAGGTTTCTCGACATTGAAATAAAAGCACGTTTTGAAGAATATTTGGGTCAATGTCTGACCGCAACTGTGTAAATAATACTCTTTTATTATTATTAGGTGAGATCATACTGAGTCGGTAGTTTGTTGAACTTTGAAATAATAATTTGTCAATAAAGCACTTTGTTCTACTAACAACAGTTTTTAAATATTTTATAAGAGAATATCTTTTAAAGAGAAGATTTATCTAATTTAAATTAGATAATTAGGTTAAGGGATTTTGCTGACACCTCGTTCTGGCTGCATTACAAAATCTATAATTTTATGGTAATTAGGTGCCTTAATCAAATTTCATTACATAAGATAGTATTTTTTATTAAAAAACAAATACGTCAAAAAATTTTAAAAATATTCCGGAAATTAATAAATATAAAATGTAGATCAATGATTGTCTTATTTTTACAGTTGGTTTATTATGAATCAGCGTGATTTTAACGTACAACGTAGAAATTTTGTTTGCGGTGCCGATTACAATTTTCATAGAATGTCGCCCGACTAATCTGCTTGGGATGTTTATTATAAACAACGGCTTTCATCATCAGTTTGTTTGTTTGATTTTCTAAAACAAGGTAAAGACCCAGCTGCGATTATACTTAAGCAAGGTTGCCAGATATGGCAATGGTTTTTTCTAAATTACTCGAAAGCTTATTAACATAGAAAAAAATTTATTAACACTTTTTTGTTCCTTTTGTTATCTTCTATCACCCCTTAAAATTAATGCGTTCTATTCCATGACACTCTGTATATTGAAAGTCTGTAGCACGACCATTATGGGAAATTGTAAACAATGGTAAGCATTTTATGAGGAGAAAGAAATTAAGCTGAAATAATTAAAATAATATATTCCATAAAGAGAGGATGCTAGTTATGTAATCAAAACGTTAGGATGTATAAGCACATTTTACAGTAACAATTATATTTATACATTGTATATATCTTTACCCCTAAATATACAATACTTAAATACTCTCTTAAAGCTTCGATAATGTTATGCTGTGTGAATCGAAGATCTCACTTTTCTAAATACTTTAAGTCTATATTTAGACCAACACCTTCGCCATTTTCGGCCGACATGACTATTTCAGCTGATGCCACCGCCCAGGATTACTTGCAGAATGCTTACATGCTAAATATCAGACATTGGTCAATGTCAGAACAGAAAGAACACCACTAAAACAGCAGATCAGAAATAGAAGAGTTCGAAACACAGCTAAAACGTTAGAGTTAGAGAGAATAAATACAAATTGCTCGAGACTAAATAAAGAAATATATGTAGTCCAGTCAATGAATGGCCCAAAAGTAGGTGTAGAGTGCGTGAGAAGGTACCTAAGAAATTCCTTCAGAAACTTGCTCAGGGAGCTTAAGGTGTGAACATACCAAAAGTCCTGGAGTCTGGGTGGTGCGCCGGAGGGGGGAGGAAAGGTCCCAATTTTTGGGTTTTCACTTATATCTCGAAAACGGTGCGTGGCAGGGGAAAATTCTCTGATAATAAGTGAAAGTTCATAAGATTATCTAAAACTTTTAATCTATAGGTTTCTTTCGAATTCTCAACCGTTTTCGAGCTACACGCTCGGAAATAGTTGAGATTTTCGAAAAAAGTCATTTTACCTCACATTTTTCATCAAACATTCCTTCATATCGTCTAAAATATTCATTAGAGAAAGAAATTCATTTGAAAGAAGTTGTAGATACTTGAATTCCCTTTTAGAATATATATACATATGCAAATTAATCTCCAACCAGTCAACATTTACAGCAATTTTAAGTTTTTTCGTAAAATGTCATTTTCAGAAAAAGCTGTTTTTATCATATTACTGACACACAACTTTCGTTGAGTTTGTCTTGAGGACGTCGTTAAAGGAAATAACGACGTCTGTGAGGTCAAAGAAAACGGAATAATAATAATAATATTTATTCTATAATATACAATCGTACATAACAGAATCTCAAGGAGGGAATTCAACAGAGTTGCTCTTCCATCCCTCCTTGCAAAACTTAAACTTATAGTACATTTAGTCGGATTGAAAAGACAAAAAAAAAAGTAAGTTATAAGTACTTAAATTATATATTATAGTCAGTAGAGATTGTTTACGGTTTAGCGTATCAATGACGATCTGCAGTTAACCGCTTAACTAAAGCTTTTTTAACTTGCTTCACTGATAATTTCTTTAGTGATGGCAGAATATTGTTCTAAACTTTTGAGACATTGTAACTGAATGAGCGTTTAAAGAAAGTGGTATTATGCTTGGGTACAGTCAACAGACCTCTATGTCGCACATTTATATTGTGTACATCGGTTCTATACCTTATTTTATTGCATAGATATGGTGGCTGCCGGTTAATTAATATATTGTGGCTGGGCCTTATTAAAGCAAGTAAGGAACGGAAAGACGACACGCACCAAAGTTTCCGTGATTTGACATCTCTTTTGATTCACACCAGTTGTCGAGAAAATTACAGTCGAAGTGATACAATTAAAAAATATGTCAAGGAGGCATCCACATCTAAGGAAGAGGCAGGGCCGTCTCAGCTCAGGTCTTCAGCTCCCCAATTCAATTTCAAGAACAATTGTTTATTCTGTGTACATTGTGCAAAGGAAGAAACCAAAAAGCGTTTGGCGAAAAAGAGAATTGTACATTCGGTTGAGACTTTAACTGTTCAAAATCGTATCAGGGAGGTGTGTTCTATGAGGGAGCATTCCTGGGGTGACGAAGTTCTTTTCCTCGATTAACGATCTTGTTGCTGAGGAGGCAGTATACCACAAAGACTGCTACCTTAGTTTGTGAAGCCCATGAGTTTCACAACTCCGAAAGCTGAGATCCCCAGAAACAGCCATGTTACACAGGCTATAAAGGAGATTTTTGCCTACTTGGAGGGAAGCAGCGATTGTCAGTTTTCCAAAGATGAGATACTGGGTGTCATATCAGAGACTAAACCCCAATGGCGAACTATCAAGGCTGAGTTGGAGAGAGGATATGGAGATCGAATACTGATCACTTCAGGCGTCTTTTCGTTCATTGATAATTTTGTTCCCACTGTCTCTAAAACATACCACGGGCACACTAAACCTGTTGACGCCTGGAGTGATCAGTATTCCATATTTTCTCACCAACTCAGCCTTGATGGTTCGCCATTGGGGTCTGATATGACACCCAGTATCTCATCTTTAGAAAACTGACAATCGCTGCTTCCCTCCAAGGTTTGGTTTTTTCCTTTGCACAATGTGCACAGAATAAACAATTGTTCTTGAATTGAATTTGGGAGCTGAAGACCTGAGCTGAGACGGCTCTGTCTCTTCCTTAGATGTGGATGCCTCCTTGACATATTTTTTAATTGTGTCACTTCGAGTGTAATTTTTTCGACAACTGGTGTGAATCAAAAGAGACGTCAAACCACGGAAACTTTGGTGCTTGTCGTCTTTCCGTTCCTTACTTACTTTAATAAGGCCCAGTATTCCCTTTTCTTTGACCTCACAGACGTCGTTATTTCCTTTAACGACGTCCTCAAGACACACAGGACACTTAGTAGTACTCATTGTAGAGATATCTGTAACAAACAAATGTTGTGTGTCAGTAATATGATAAAAACAGCTTTTTCTGAAAATGATAAAATTGCTGTAAATGTTGACTGGTTAGAGATTAATTTGCATATGTATATACATTCTAAAAGGGAATTCAAGTATCTACAACTTCTTTCAAATGAATTTCTTTGATGAATATTTTAGACGATATGAAGGAATGTTTGATGAAAAATGTGAGGTAAAATAATTTTTTTCGAAAATTTCAACTTTTTCCGAGCGTGTAGCTCGAAAACGGTTGATAATTCGAAAAAAAACCTATAGAATAACAGTTTTAGATAATTTTATGTAGTTGTGTAGCTCGAAAACGGTTGATAATTCGAAAAAAACCTATAGAATAACAGTTTTAGATAATTTTATGTAGTTTTTATCAGAAAATTTTCCCCTGCCACGCACCGTTTTCGAGATATAAGTGAAAACCCAAAAATTGGGACCTTTCCTCCCCCCCCCCGGCGCACCACCCAGACTCCAGGACTTCTGGTATGTTCATACCATAAGCACCCGGAACAAGTTTCTGAATGAATTGCTTAGGTACCTGCTCACGCACTCTACACCTCCTTCCTTGACTGGGCTAATGTGCTTAATACTTATGTACGAAGATAGAAAAAAGCCCCTGGTTTTGATCTCATTACTGGAGAAATCTTTAAACAACTGCCGAAGAAAGGAATAGTGATGCTTACTTATCTCTTCAATGCAGCATTTCGTCTCAGATACGTTCCTGCTATCTGGAAGGTGGCAGAAGTAATTATGTTACCAAAACCTGATAAACCAGTAAATGATGTAAAATCATATAGACCTATTTCTCTACTTCCAACTATCTCGAAACTGTTCGAAAAACTACTATTGAAAAGACTGAGGCCTATAATAGAAAACAATAGTTTAATCCCAGATTTTCAGTTTGGATTCCGCCAAAAACACTCCACCATTGATCAAGTGCATCGAATTGCTGATGTTATTGAGAGAACTCTTGAAGAAAAATTAGTATGCTCGGCTGTGTTCCTCGATGTTGCCCAGGCTTTCGACAAGGTCTGGCACGATGCTACCGAAACAATGTGTTGAAGTTTTATCATTATACATATCAGACAGACTATTTCACATCAAACAAGAAGACGAATATTCAGATCTCAAAGAAATAAGTGCAGGTGTACCACAGGGAAGCGTCCTGGGACCATTACTTTACCTCCTTTACACCAGTGACTTGCCAGAAACAAGAGATGTGACTACCGCAGCATTTGCTGACGACACGGCTTTGCTTGCAGTTGAGCACAATTCTAAAACCTCTACCGCTAAGCTGCAAAATGCTAGTAACAGAATTCTTGATTGGACAATAAATGGAAAATAAAACTAAATGAACTTAAATCTATCCATGTCTACTTCACCAATAAAAGGTTGACGGACCCCCCTACGCTTAATATCAACGGTAAGATTGTACCTCATGCAAACAACGCTAAGTACCTTGGCATGAACTTGGATGCTAAGCTACGCTGGAAGGAACATGTTAAGAAGAAACGGTCTGAACTTGGTATGAAATACAAAGAATATTATTGGCTCCTTGGTAGAAATTCCAAGCTGTCATTGCACAATAAAATTCTTATTTATAATCAGATTTCAAAACCTATTTGGCTTTATGGAATTCAACTCTGGGGTTGTGCCAAAGATTCCAACATAAAACTAATTCAGACCTTCCAAAACAAAGTGGTGCGTAACATGGTAAATGCTCCATGGTACGTACGCAACCAGGACCTCTATTGTGATCTTGGCATCCCAATGGTTCGAGAGGAGATAAAAAGGTTCGCTGGCAAACATCAGGCCAAACTATACCATCACGTCACGCAGAAGCCCTTCAGCTACTGGATAACCAACATCTTGTCCGAAGACTGAAGAGAACCAAACCGTTTGACCTTGTGTAGTGTTTTGTATAAAAGCTGAGCATTGTGCGCGAGTGAGTAGGTAGTATAAGTGTATTTTGCGCAGCCAGTACAAACTAAAGGACATCATTGGATGAACTCTAGCTTATAAATGTTTAGTTATTAAGATTTATCAGATTCAAATTATTGGTTAGTCATTTGTGACTAGTTTTAATATCCCGAACACCATGTAGGTGTTTATTGAAAAAAAAGAAAGAACAGAAAGAACACCACTAAAACAGCAGATCAGAAATAGAAGAGTTCGAAGCACAGCTAAAACGTTAGAGTTAGAGAGAATAAATACAAATTCCTCGAGACTAAATGAAGAAATATATGTGCTTAATACTTATGTACAAGGATAGATTTCTAAAACAAGACCGAAAAAAACAACTTTTTGGGGAAAATCGTATTCATTTTTCTACATAGTCTACTTTCAGCTCTACAGATTTAGTCCAACGCTTGTCAAGACCCTTCAACCCTTTACAGAAATAAGAACTATCTAACCCTTCAAAATATCCATTTACAGCTTCGATGATTCCAGTATTCGATGAAAATTTCTTTTCAGCCAACCACTTCTTGAGATTTGGGAACAAGAAGAAATCAGACGGAGCCAAGTCTGGAGAATAGGGTGCTTGTTCAATTAACTGGAATCGTAGTTCGTGCGTTTCGCCATCGCATTTGCCGACTTGTGGGATGGGGCGTTATCCTGATGGTACAAGACCTTTTTCTTTGCCAAATGAGGCCTTTTAGCTTTGATTTCTTTGTTCAGTCTGTCTAATAACGACGCATAATAGTGTCCCGTTATTGTCCTCCCGTGTTGCAAGTAATCAATAAAAATGATTCCTCGGGAATCCCAAAATATGGTAGCCATGACTTTCCCAGCAGACGGAATCGTCTTTGCCTTCTTTGTAGTTGGCTCACCACGTTTTGTGCATTGATTTGACTGCTTCTTGGTCTCCGGAGTGTAGTGGTGAATCCACGTTTCGTCAAAAATTATAGAACGTCGCAAAAACTCCTTTTCAGTATGTTTAAACATGTCTAGACATTACTGAGAAATGGTCATTCGAACTCGCTTTTGGTCGATTGTCAGCAAACGCGGCACCCATCTACACTAAGCTTTTTCATGCCCAAATCTTGATGTAAGATGCAATGTATACCATCGTATGAAATGCTTACTTTATCTGCTATCTCTCTCAATTTTGTTCGGCGATCCTTCATCACGATTTCATGCACCTTTCAATTGTTTCTTCATCGGTAGCTGTTTTTGGTCTGCCAGAACGTGGTGCATCCTCTATACTTGTTCTACCGCGTTTAAATTTAGCAACCCAGTTTGCAACTGTTGCATACGAAGGCGCAGACTCACCATGAACTTCATCTAACCCCGTTATTATTTCTTTAGCATTTGAGCCTTTAAAAAGAAATGTTTTATCACTGCACGGAACTCGTTTATATTCATGATTAAGATAATGCACAAATTGTTTACTTGAATCGATAGTAACGGCGTGTGTTTATATCCGATCCGTTTGAAAATTTGACAACTGTTGTACGAACTATGGCGCTTTCAAAACAAGTGATCAGCACTAGAGTCACTGCATCTAGTTACCTAGGCCAGCTGGTCGACCAGAGTACCGCAAACCGCTGCCATATTGGGGCAAACGAAGTACGAAATTGTTCATTATTTGTTCTGTATTGAATTTAATCAAAACCACGTTTACTTTAAAAGGTTTTTCTTATTCTGAAAGATCAAAACTCTAATATGTCAAACGCGTAAAACGTAGTTTTAATTTGTCCATTATTAAAAATCACCCTTCTCTGCCCCAATATGGCGGCGGTTTGCGTTACTCTGATCGACCAGCTGGCTTAGGTGACTAGATGCAGTGACTCTAATCAGCACGCGCGTATAACGCCATCTTGTGGGTCATTCTAGAAACAGTCCGATCTATTCTCGTATATGTGATTAGATTCAAGAATAAAGACTGGTATCTTGATTCGAGCAAATATGATTTCAAGATCGGTATAGTTAATCTGCTTAGTTATAATGACATGTCTATAGCGAGTGTCCTTTTGTTGACAAGATCGATACAGATGTTTATTATTCTTGGCTTAAGATTATTTGTAAGCAATACAGCCTAATGTTCATCCCCTATGTGCTTTTTTTTCGCTTATTTACTTATTTCGTAGATTCGTACACAAAGTTGAAAATCATCAAATATAAAGGAAAATAAAATGATACCTCCTTTATTCTCAGATGTATTGCTATACGTTATTTTTACTTTGCTCACACATGGATATCAAAAAATTCATATACCTATTCAAACTTAAAGCGAAATTCTGCCAACACTGTGCATTACTAGTCTATGTTTTTTTATAGAAAAAAACAAGACCTTCACTCTATAATTTCACTTAAACCTTTATCACACTTTTTCAACTAAATATTACACAAGAAAACGGAGATTTTAGTCAAGTGGTATTTCTGAATGTTCACTTTTTATACATTTATCTGTTGATTGCTAGCAACTTGATTTTTCATACGATTTGATAAAGATGTCTAAAGGTAAATACTCAAATTATATCTATACTACTCGTATATCAAATTACATATAATTCTGTACAGCATTCACAAGACAAACACGCTCAATGCAATTGGCATTATATTATGTAACGAAATAAAGTTTTTTTTGCTTAAATTATTCATTTAATTGTACCCAGTTTGCAACTAAAACTCTTTTGTGGACCTGTTTCTATAATAGAAATGCATTATTCAGCTGATTTGAGTGCATACATACCCGGTCTTACCAGATACTGACCAGGTATCATTTTTAATAAATCCTTCATAGGAGGCTGTATTATATTGGAATTGGAAATTTACATTGTTTGCGATTTGTTAAATAAGTATTTGAATAATTGATGGAGTTGGAGAAGCGGTAGGTCGAGGAGGGGTGTAAATTCGGAGCGTGATGATAACATAAGTCAGGAGTGTTGTTAAATAACGCGTACAGGACATACTTTCGCCATCAATAAAACGTCAATACGTTATCCTTAAAATGAACGAGAGCTCATTAGAGCGGGTATGCGGTGGGTACTTTTAATCGATAAGGGTGTAAACCTTAATTTGTAATTCAAACATTAATTGAGTGCGGTAATTCAGACCTGATACTAATTCAGTACCTTCTAAGGGTTAAAGGGTTATGCATAAATTTTTAAATTTTACTAAGAGAAAAATTAGAATAATATGATAGTATCTGGGAATATAAAAATTATTGAAATATTTATTTAACAAAATGCAATGAATGTAAATTTCCTATACTATACAGCCTCCTATAAAGGATTTACTAAAAACAATACCTGGGCGAACAGAATACCAAGGCCGGGTTTGTAAGCACTCAAATGAACTGACTGTTTAATGCATTTCTATTACATAAATAGGTCCACAAAAGAGTTTTAGTTGCAAACTAGGTACAATTAAATGGATGCTTTAGGCAAAAATCCTTATACTGTTACATAACATAATGCCAATTACATTGAGTGTGTTTGTCTTGTGAATTTTGTACGGAATTATACGCAATTTGATATAGTATAGGAATAACAAATACGACTATACTTTTAGAAACATCCAGAAATGATGATGTGATGTGAAAATCAAGTCGCTACTAATCAACAAATTAAATATATAAAAAAATGAACATTCAGAAAGAGATGCATTAGTTATAGAAATTAAAAAAAAACAGATCTCTATCTCAACAAACAAACGTCTAGGTACAATAGATTGAAATAATTTTTTTTTAAACTTGATATAGATTGATGACCAACCTAAAACGCGAAACTAAATGCCCACAATTGCGATTGCATACAATTAAAAAAAACAAAATTAACAACACATTCATACCAGTTATGGCCGGTTTTACAAAGCTTGATTAAATTCTGATTCGCTTAATCGTGATTAAATTTGAAATCCAGATATTTCAGTAGCTGAAATTTAAGAGATCTGAGATTTTATCCAATTATATTTCTAGAGATCAATTTTAATCATGATTAAGTTAATTAGAACTTAATCAAGCTTTGTGAAACCGGCCTTTCATCTTTAATTGTCAGATGCTAGACTAAACTAAAAATAAAATAAAAGACAAAAGTTGTTAAAATCTCACCATTTATCGCGATTATCATTTTTATTAACTATGCTTTATTGTTAAACTCATAGCTTTTAAAAATGCGACAGATTCTATCGAAGTACAAGATTCGAAACTTTGAAAAGATAGCATATATATGAAATGATATATTAATTATATACATTTAATAGACACAAATAACAATGTCAATGGTAATACATTCAAGAGTGTATTAAATTATTGCTACTGTAAATAGCTGGGTGCTATAATAATACATGATCATTTAGTAGTGCTTTTCTACACGGGTATTACATAATGTGGATCATCTTGGTACTACTTTCGTTATTTTTCCTTGCCTGCTATTTACTTCTTACTGCTAATTATGGATACTGGAAAAAGCGAGGTGTTCCACATCCTCCAGTTTCCACATTCTTTGGAAATTTAACGGATATAGTGTTTGTGAAGCGGTCATTAGGGCAGTTTTACAATGAAATGTACAAGTAAGTATTCAAAGTATGTTGAAATCACTTAAATAAATTTAACAAATTTCTTTTCAGTAATTACCCTAATTTATTGTATGTCGGCTTTTACAAAATTCGTCAACCAACAATTTTAATTCGAGACCCAGAATTAGTAAGGAATGTCTTAATTAGAGAATTCAACAGTTTTCATGACAACGATTTCCACATTGATGAAAAAACGGATCCTATATTTGGAAAAAATCCTTTTGTTCTAAAAGGAGACAGATGGAAGACTTCAAGAAATCAACTTATACCTTGCTTTACTAATAAAAAGGTATTTATTTCTTAAATTTAATTCGGGATTTGATTTTTGATATTTAATTTAATTTTTAATTTAATGAAATATTCTGGTGTGCACAAAGGATATTTTGCAAGGATATAGTTATTATGTCTTATTAAATTACCAAAACATTATTGATAAATAATCGCGTGTATTATTGTTCTATGAATATGTTAGTCTGTTACCCTGCATTTTTTAATTGAATCAATTATTTCTCTTTTGAGCTACAATTTCAGACAATCAATGTTTACTACTGAATTATTTTCTGAAGTTTGATTTTTTAAGTGTCCTATTGTTAATAATTATTTATTATTAATCGTAATAAGTTACTTCTAAATATAACTTAATATAACTTTAAGTAGATTTAACATAAAAAATTTAAATAATTCCTTGTTGCATTTCCCAGATTTCCCTTGGTATATATTTTGCAAGCGATAGGGCCCAGACAGAATGTCACCCGCCTCGCAGCATCGATCAATGATTAAAATACCTACTGAGAATAATGTTGTGGACAGCAAAGTACTTGAAGATTTAATCTCACAAGTAAAGTGGGCACTTACTGAAAAGATGTGAGTTAATCTTACGGTATAGCAGATACTAACAATAATACTATGTTCACGCTGAAAAGAATAAGAAAAACGGGTATTCCCGTTTTTAAATATTTATTAAAACTATTCACCATGGATATTAAAATTCACTAAAAATTCATTTAAGGTTTAAAGACAGAGTGCAATAAGAAACATTTAGATAACGGATAGGTCAAATAGTATTATTAAACTACATAGTTAGTAGATAATTTCTATTGCAAACAGTTTGTAACGTGTTAAAATTCTCGATTTGATTTTAATGCAATTTTAAATGCATTAATGGCAAAAAAACCTTAGTACGGCCCTGTATATTTCAATACATTTTAGTTGGTTTAAAAGCAGAGATTTTAAATTAAATCAAATGGTGCTTTCGTTAATATCAAAATTCATTCACAAAGTGTTCTCACGCTAAAAAATTGTTTTTAGAATGAAATACAGAACTAAAATTGCCTTTTAACAAAGGACTCATACGTCAAAAAACGTATTTAAGCCAAACTTATATTTCCTGTACGTGTTTATTTCCATTTTGGATGAATAGATTCTCTGAAATCAGACATGCAAAAAAATAGTCTGCAAGATTCAGTAAATATCAAGTTTTATGTTAGAAGCAAGTCTTTTGACCGTGTAAATTCTCGGAGGAACTTTCTAGAACAAAAATTCTGATTGTTCTAAAAACACGTCAGTGCAGTCATGATAGGATATTTATGTTTTCCCTCCTTAAAAATCATAGCGCAAACAAAAATGTTTGCATCCCCAAGAGCAGTACAGTACAGAGTATCGTATAAAGAGTCTGGTAGAAACCACGAAGGGTTCTAAAGACAAGCCGCCAAACAGGGCGCATATTGCAACTTGCAAAACGTTGAAATAATTTGTTAAGTGAAACGTACGCAAGGGGTGAAATTAGTTTTGACGAGTCGAACGCACAGAAAAAGCCCGTTTTGGTCCGTCAAATGTGCATTAGTGGAGATTTAAGTTGTTTGGTGGTTTATTTCCTTAACCTCACTTAGCGTAAAAATAGAAGCTAATTGTAGTATAATGCAGTTTGCTTCTCCGAGTATTAGAGTTAATAATTAATCTAAAAGAAGTTATAGTAGTACAGTCTGGCTCCGGTTTATAATAATTTAACTAATTAATACAGTGTGTAGTTAGTTGTGACAGTTTTGCGAAGGAATTTTCAATTTAAAGTTAAAGTAAAGCATTTCGTTTTATCAATCCCTTAATTATTATAGTGTTCTGTCAGTTGACATTTTATGCAGAAAAATCAATACTAAATTGAACACGTATGTGGTTAAACTTTTTTCGGTGATTTACCGGTATAATAATTACATTTCCATATTGTTGTGTTGAAACAGTTCTTTCGTTTGGTAATAATAATTACTGTTCCTGTTGGGATCATATGAATTCAAGGGTTCTTGTTAACAAAAGCAATAGTAAAGCTATTAATTACATTACTCTCGCAAAACTCAGTTCCACAATTCAGTTATTGACTTTAACAGTTTTAAAAGTGTTCATAATTCTTCATTCAGCAAGGATGTTTATGAGTTGACGTTTACAGTTTAATGTGATTTATTGTGGATTTAAGAGGCAATATAGTGAAGTGAGGTCTTGAGTGATTAAATAGGCATTAACATCTATTTACGATTATTGGATGAACATTA
This sequence comes from Agrypnus murinus, assembly GCA_929113105.1. Lineage (NCBI taxonomy): Eukaryota > Metazoa > Arthropoda > Insecta > Coleoptera > Elateridae > Agrypnus > Agrypnus murinus. The sequence continues at coordinate 132,276,778 of OV816024.1, forward strand.
TTACTCAAGTAAGTTGTTTGGTTCTTAAGATTGTTTATATTATCCCATCATATTCAACATATTGTTATGATGAACCATTACTCTTTATGAATAGAAAGATTAATGCGCGTATATAAACATATAACAAAGGGATAATAATGGGAATTCGCACAAGAGATTTATAAGAGAAAGTTAGTTGTAGCCGTATACACGTGTTTCGCACTTATTAGTGCTCATCAGTACGGCATAGCAGATAGAAGAAATAAAATTTAAGCAACAAACTAGAAACAATGTATAACACAAGGTTTCACAGATAGTAGCCAACCACAAATTTGTAGTTTCGGCTCGAAGACATTGAGTTTTCAATGCAACAACAAACGTCACTACGGAGGTAGCTATAGCCACTACCGTTGATGTTTTGATGTTGCAATGTTTTGGGATTAGGTTGTCTTGTATACGGCTGCAACTAACTTTCTCTTATAAATCTATTGCGCGAATTCCCATTATTATCCTTCTGTTATTACTCTTTATGTTTAATACGGGATCCCTCTTATAAGTAAATAAATTATGTTTTCATTGTTTATAAAACAATATTTCTCAACGTATGAATAAACCAATTTAAATTAATCACAGTTGTGCTGATGTTGGTCCGTTCACTTGCCTGAGTTATTGAAATACGTTAACCAGTCTAATATTAATTTGACTAATTACGATTAGTTACTGAACTCAATCAGCTTAATCAAAGTCCTTTTTTGTTTGCGGACTTTGAAAACATTTTTCATGACTTGATAGCAAATGGCGCCCATATCTTTATTATTTATATAAAACTTATTATTTATATAAAATTACATAACGTTTCCTTTACGCCGTTGGTGTTTCTCTTCCTTTCTCAGCCATATGTATTCTCCTAGGTCTCTATTCGATCTATCAAACTTACTAACTTATAACCTAACCTAACCTCCGCTGCATAGCGTTTCCTTTACGCAGTTGGTCTTTGTCCTTCCCCGCCCTATGTATTCTCCTCTGTCTCTTTTAGATCTATCAAAGTTAATAATTTATAATTATTATTTCATGCATTTGCAGTATTTGTTATTCTCGGTAGTTTCCATTCTCGACTGGTTTTCTCGGTTGTGGTTTCTCGATTATGGTTTCTCGATTACGGTTTCTCGGTTATGGTTTCTCGGTTGTGGTTTCTAGTTATGTTTTCTCGGTTATGGTTTCTCCGTTTTGGTTGCTCGGTAATTGTCTTTCTCGGTGATGACCGGATTCGTATAAAAAGTAAAATGAAACATAAATAGGACGTGTTATCATAAAGTCAAATGAAGTCATATAAATTGTTTCTCAATTGTGTGTACCTAAGCTTGCTGCAACCAACAGGAAGCGACTCGCGAGCTACCAAGCATTGTGCAGGTGATTTTATTACTCCGCTCCATTCCTGAATACAGTATAGGAGGTTTGCAGAAAAGCTTGTGGCGCCGCCTGTCGGAGATTTACGAATGATCCGTAGGAATACAATATTCCAAGACACACACGTGTGTATGGTTGTTCTGTGTATGTGCTTTATTGTTTAAAGTTTTAATTGCTTTAATGTGTAGATTATGCGTTTTTAAATGTGACTTTACAAACTTTGATGAAGAAAGTGCCTGTAAATTATTTGTAATAGTGTTATTAGTGGTTATTGTAAACATTATTCATTGTGTAAGGACAGTGAAGGATTGTTCTGTGAGAGTGACCATCATGAATAGTTTGAAGCCACTACGTAATTCGAAAATCGCTTGTTGTGTTGTTGGTTGTCACAATGCCTATTATAATACGGATGCCTCTATAAAATTTTATAATTTCCCAGGAAGATGGTACGAAAAGGAAAGGCGGGAAATTTGGATTAACAGGGTTCGAAGAGTAGAGTAAGATTACACAGATTTTTACAGATGACATTTATCATTTCAACTTTGTTATTATAGTGCTAACAACAAAACTGCCTGGAAGCCTAAAATCCATGACAGGGTGTGTAGTACACATTTTGTTGGTAACTTGAAGAGTAATAATCCACTGCATCCTGCATATAATCCAACATTGTTTCCAAAAGTTTGTATTTTATTGATGTTCTAATATGTTGTATATTGATGAAAATATTGTTTTTAGGAATATCTGAGCAAGAAACAAGGCGACACTCTCAAAGTACACAGGTTTGACAGAGTTGTACATCGAAGTATGAATCAAAATTCTCAGATAAACATAGAACCCTTGCCACAATCTTCTTTAAATAATTGTTCTGCCTTAAGTGAATCATTTACAAAATTAACAAATAATGACTTTTCTTGTCAAGTGAATTTTGAAAATGTTCTTGAAAAAAATATCTTTTTGTTTGAATCAACTTTTTATGCTGGTGAGAATGGACATGAAGTTTCAACTCAAGTAGATTTACCGGAAGTTAGTATTAACAATAATTTATGGAAAAGAAGTGAGGAAAAATGTGTGGGAAATGATGATACAATTGAGTGTAATGGGTTTCATGGATACAAATCTATTAAAACAGATAATGAACTGATAACTATGGCAGGTGTCACGTTCGATCGTTTTTGTTTATTGTTGTCATTTTTAACTTTTGTCCATGGAAATTCTAAATTAAATGCTGAAGATAAGTTACTTTTATTTTTAATGAAAATGAAACAGGGTGCATCGCATGCATTTTTGGCTGTACTTTTTCAAATTCACATTAGCACTTGCTCACGCATATTTATCTCGGTACTTGACGAATTAGTACAGAAGATGAGAAATTTTGTATTTTGGCCTGATCGGAGTGTCATTGATTACACAATGCCTACATCTTTTAAAGTCAATTATCCAAAATGTCGTGTGATTATTGACTGTACAGAATTCAAAATTCAACAACCACCTAAGGTTGACGAAAGAATTTACACATACTCTCATTATAAGGGTACTTTCACAGCAAAAGTATTGATTGGCATCTCACCTACTGGATTTGTGAGTTTTGTATCTCCTTGCTATGGAGGTAGATCTAGTGATACTTTCATTACAAATGACTGCGGAATTTTAGAATTGTTAGAACCTAATGATGTGGTCTTGGCAGATAAGGGATTTCCAGGGATAAAGTGTAAAGACGACGTAATTTTGGTACTTCCTCCGTTTGTTCATGATGGACATCTTTCTTATGAAGAAGTAGAAGAAACATATTCCATAGCGAGTGTGAGAATACACGTCGAACGGTCTATTCAAAGAATTAAAATTTACAATATTTTACAAAATATATCATATAACTTGTTTACTCATCTCGACGATATTGTTCATATGTGTTGTGTCCTAACTAATCTACAACCGCCTACTATGAAATTAGAGGAAGAATAAATCAAGTAGAGTAAATAGATTAAAAAAACTGTACCCATTTAATTACACAGAGTATGTAACATATGTTTAAAATATACATCTTTTAATTTGAATAACATTTTTTTTGTAAATTCCCTATCAAAATCAATTTGTACAACAATAAATGAATTGTCAAAGGAACAAAAAACCACAAAGTCACATCTCTGGATGTTCAAAACAGCCATATTTAGCTGGACTTGCGCGTAGTATGCATGTCTCTTCTTTAATACTAATTGTCCCTTTTCACGTTTTAAGAAGTGGCATTCATCTTCAATGACGTTAGCTGGCATTGTCTTTCCTAAAATTGAAAGTTATTTTTTTTTGGAATAAATTTTTGCCCAAATTACCTTTAAAAGGACACTTTATTTCCAGCAATTTATAAGTGTTGTCATTTCCCAAAATGATGCCATCTGGAGATACTGCCAGCCAGGGATTGGTCTGACAGACCACCAATCCCACTTCGAATATCCTACAGTTTCTTACACTGAAATTTTTCTTGATACAGTTTCATATAACTAAAGATTTTAGAAATTCTACTTACGATGAATATGTTTTCCTAGCTGTAGATTCATAATTTATCCCATGTTCTACAAACTTGTTCGAAAACTTTTTAGGGAAAAAATATTTTTTGCTTTTTTGCAACCAGTCATCGCCTCCATAGGTATATAGTGCATACGCTCTTGACGCTGTGATCCTGTACTTCCTTTCTGTCATCCAACTGTCTTTATCAGAAAGACTTTTTGTACAAATTTCAACAGCATCACATGGTATTTTAGAATTGTATGTTGTAATACAGCAGCCAGATGAGAAAGCCATGTCATGGTAATACAATTCTTCCAATAATTCAGATGTCATTTGATTTGAAACAACATTTGTAATTGTCCAATTTGGAAAACTTGCTTTCACTTCAATCGATGACAAAATTCTAAACAAAACAAACATTGACACAAGGGGCAGAATTACAAATCTAGTAACACATATCTAGTACATTTCTCATTTATAGCAACATCCTATGATATTATATCAGTGAAGTGAACCAAAAATAAATAAGTAAATAAAACCAAAAATTACTTGATTTTTGCGGGGGGAACTTGCTGCATCATGTATTGGATCATCGATGGAGTTCCAAATGTCACAGTTTCTTTTGAAACTTGACGTGGCGCATGTATTTTTTTTCTCTCTGATGTTCCAAAAATGTCCATCCACCTGCGGCCACGTTGATATTTTTCTTTTGCCGTCTTCAGCGGATTCTTCCACTCACATGGCATGCTTGTTCGGGAAGACAAATCTTCTTCATTAACAGCACACACTGTAGCAGAGATATGCTTGCAATGTCCAGAAACACCAGCAACACAAGTACACTGTGCATTTTGTACATGTCTGTTTGCATCAATCTACAAATAATTAAATGATTTAATTTTATGCTATATTGCTTTAAACTCCGTGTCATACCGTAATCACTACACTATAAGGGGGTAAATTTATCGAAGTCTCTCTTAAAACAGAAGACAGAATTTCATTTCCTCTTTCAAATAATTTAAAAACATGCTTTGCTTTTTTTAATTTTGCTCCTTTTGTGAGATTTCCTTGGGTTTTATGATGGTAAACAATTGGTAAAAAAGAGCAATGCTTCACAAGCTCCATGTTCCTAATTTACACAAATCGCAGATCTAAAACCCTGAGACCTTAAAATGTTTAAAGGATGATAATAACTATATAATGACCTTACCTGATAAACAAAAACGTTGTGAAGACAAATTTTTAATAGCACTTTTAAACTATGTATCTAATAACACTTTAAACCACACAACTTTTCAGAAAAAGAACTGTTTCACTAAGATTGAACGCTTGTTACACTTGTGGCACGTGTTGAACGGCATTTAGTTTTCCTACGAATAGTTCAAACGTCGCCGATAGGGTGCGCAGCGTGGCGCAAAATTTAAAATGTGCAAACCTCCTATAGTAATTAGATAGGAGGTCGTGGGATAAAATTATGTTCTAAAACCAAAATTTTGATCGTTTGACCTCGCTATATTATTTAAAAAGTTGTTTACATTTAAATTATGAAAGATAATAAAAATAACTGTACCTATTTAATTTTCATTTAACTTTGGATGGCAATTTCGCCGTCTATGAAGTTTAAATATACTATATAGTTTCCAAAATAGCATCAGGCACTATGTTCTCAAATACTTGTTCATCTTGCTTAATGAGGAAAATTCTACCTAAAAGTATACATTGACATAAGTTGCTTAGCTTATAGTTTATAAGTAGAAGTGATATTGATTCTATAATGTATGTTACTGTTGAGATAATACTAAATTCATATTCATTACACACTAATAAACTTACAAAACTGTTTTTCAGCTGAAATCGATGTTCCCCTTAATCGAAGAAGTAGCAAAAACCATGGTTGCGTATTTAAATAAAACGCCTGAAGCGTGGGATGGAGCTGGTCTTGAAACTAAAGAATTATCATCGAAGTTTACTACAGATTCAGTAGCCACTTGCGCTTTTGGTATAGAAGGACGAGCGTTTGAAGATCCTAATTCCGAATTTAGAGAAATAGGGAGAAAATTCTTAACACCTTCATTTTCTTTAGCATTAACTCATCTATGTGTAATTCTTGTACCATCATTAGCAAATATTCTTAATGCCAAGTAAATTATATCTTATAATAATTATATAGTAGGAATAAAAGTATGAACTATGCCTTTGTTGCAGATTCTTCCCAGATGAAGTTGCAAATTATTTTAGAACAATACCACGTGAAGTAATAAAATACAGAGAAGAAAATAAAATTGTCAGAGGAGATTTCTTGGATCTTATGAAGGAATTTAAAAAGAAATTAGGGGAAAAAGTCTTTGGTGACGACGATATAGCCGCTCACTCAGGTGGATTCTATGCTGATGGTTATGAAACCAGCTCTCTGGCTATGAGTTTCACTTTGTTTGAATTGGCTGCAAATCTGGATGTGCAATCTAAACTAAGAAATGAAATTGATAATTTACTTGCGAAAAATGGAGACAAATTTGATTATGATGAATTATTAGGAAACACATACTTGGATAATGTTTTAATGGGTATGTTACATTTCTTCTACTATTATATGAACATTGCAATTAGTTTGTTTCAGAGAGCCTACGAAAATACCCACCTGCTTACTCTATGTCTAGGATCTGTACAAAACCATTTAAATTTCCCTCTCCATTTGGTGATGGTAAAGGTCCTGAAGTAACAATCGAACGTGGAACTCCCGTAATCATTTCGACTTATGGTATTCAACACGATCCTCAGTATTATCCAGAACCTGAGAAATTTGATCCTGACCGTTTTTCTGAAGAAAATAAGAAGTGCAGAACTCCATGCACATTTTTGTCGTTCGGAGAAGGTCCGAGAATATGCTTAGGTGAACATGTTGCACGTGTTATACTTTGGCGAATACGTATAAACCTAAATTATTATTTTAGGTATGAGATTTGGAATTGCACAGGTGAAGATTGCCCTTGCCCATATCATATCTAATTTCGAGGTTCGTTTAAACAAGAAAACAACCGTGCCACTAGAAATCGATCCGCAATACTTTTTACTTAGAGCTAAGGATGATATTTGGCTGAATTACTACAAACGAAAATAGTAAAAATGACATAAGTAACAATGATATTGTTCTTCTTTCTACAAATACTTTTTTAAAATGATTGTCAATTAACTTTTACTATTGTGAATATTTGCATGAATATGTAAGATAAATGTGAATAAGATTGAAAAAATTGGAAATGATCTTTTTATCACTGTCAGATCATACGACGTTTTACTTCATATAATAAACAATACTTACAAATATCATCATTTCCAAGCTACAATAACCTAAAACCCTGTTTAAGCCAATTGCAATCAAGTTTACATTTTGCAACTATAATTGATGTACCGATTATATTACTTACTTACACTAATTTCATTATTTAATCAAAATCTTTATTGGAATGTAGTTTCTAAAAACAGTCAATATTTGAAATTTTTATATACCTATATAAATTTTAGACTGTCGGCAAGTAATTTTACAAAACGACCTAACAAAGGAATTCTTGTCGGATGGTTTTTCGAACTGACAATTATATTGCATTCAACAGGTATAGTTATTATTTTATTATTCCTCTCTTTAATATTTCCTTTTTTTTCCTTGTGAACTACATTCTCTTTAGTTTAAATCTAGTATTTGTTTATGCAATTCAATATTTAGTAAGAAGATTTTGCTTCTACCTGCTTCAAAGAGTTATACCTCTAAACAAGAATAAATGCGTATTTTGTCAAATCCATACAACCTCATCCATCCAAACAATTCTAGATGTAAACAGTTATTTACACTGTGCCGTTAATTCTTTAAAAGAAAATATTTCTGTTGTCCTGAATATCAAAACTTTACAAAAAATATTTACCTTTTTTATAAATAAATGAAGAATTACATGTATATACTTTCAATAGCCATAAATAGTTGTACGAAGAAGTATAATGTCTTAATTCAAGGGTTTCCATTCATTCTACCATCTGTGCATAATCCAGCTTTTTGACTGAATGCTTTAGTATTACTACTTAGTCAAAGCGGTCAACGTATATGGTTCCGAAAAATATATTTGGTAGAATAATATTGTTTATGTGCATTTTCACTAAAACACAAAAATTCATTTTCGAGACAATTAGATCAGAGTAGTGATAGTTTTATATTTATTATACAGTATGTTAATTGGTAATCGAAATATCGCACTTAACTGTGGCTAGAGGAATAACAAAATGGTGGTTTACACACATAGGAGAGAGATAGACAAATTTATTTGATCAACTGGATTCGTACGCCTCTCTTTGTCTATAAAATGATGCCGCTATTAATATTATATTCTTGTCTTACAAGTTGCATTGCCCTATTTGTGAGTTACTAATTTTGTACAAGTTCCCGCAGGTTGTAAGACAAAGACCAGATACCCAAATAGTCGTCTGATCATTTTTTATGTAAAGTGACGTAATGTTCTGTATTTGTTTTACTTTAGTAAACTAAGTGAAAGAATTATTATTATTTTAAAAATTGTAGTTGTTTAACATTCGTTGAGTAAGGTTCTTTGCAACTGTACTCCGTTTGTAAACAATTTAACAGTGTTGATAGTGCAATAAATTAAGTGGGTCAGAAAAACATGACGCGTGTGTTTGATTGTGATAATAACACGTAATATTAGACATGGACGTAAGTCCTTTTGAAAACAGTCAAAGGATTCTCCGGTCTCCTACTAAAAATCCGAATAATGTTAAATTTAATATTGTTAATGTTAGTTCAACACCTATAAACATACCTACAATGCAAACGTTAGAACAGGAAACTATTAGTAATCTAAAAATGCAATTACAGCAAGCCTTGAATGAAATTAGTCAGCTGAAAGAACAAGTAAGTACATTGCACGCACAAAATATAAAATTAACACAATCAAATAAAAAACAATTAGCAAAAAGGGAATCTTACAGCCCCAAATATTCAGATGAAGAGGATAATTTAGTTGCCAGAGAAACAGACTGGCTTCTACCTAAAAATAGAAATAAAAAGCGCAAAGCTACTAATTCACCAGAAAAAGAATACGAAAGCCCTAAAAAGCAAGTAGATAAAGTAACTAAAATAGTTAAACCACCGCCAATAATCTTAAGTAATGTAGAGAATTATAATGTAATCAGAGAAAAATTAAGCTCAGGTAACTTTGAGTATAAAACTAGCTTGATGAGTAACAAGCAAATCAAAGTTAATGTCAGCTCTGATAAGGAGTACAGAACCCTGACAAATTTAATAAACGAAACTAACATAGAATGGCATTCATATGAAAACAAAATTTCCAGACCCATTAAAGTAATGGTTAAGAACTTGCATCCCTCAACTGCTGAGGAAGAAATTGCCAAAGAACTACAAGAAAGAAACTTCAAGATCAATGAGGTAACACAAAAACTCAAGAGAACGACCTCCAACGGTAAGGTGAGCTATATTCGCTTGCCATTATATATGTTAGTATTTGATAACTCGGAAGAAATCAAAAAAATTTATGATATACAACACATCAACAATATGAAAATCAAGATAGAAGCAGTAAGAAATAGCAAACTTATTCCACAATGTAAAAGATGTCAAAGATATGAACATACCAGGAAATTCTGTAGAAGAACTCCAAACTGTGTTAAATGCGCAGGAGAACACCTAACTGCAGCATGTACTAAAACTAGGGACACACCAGCCAAGTGCATTAATTGCTCGGAAGCTCACCCTGCTAGCTACAGGGGATGTACAATTGCAAAGGAGCTCCAGAAAAGGAGAGAAAATACGATTACGACAAAAAAAAGTATTCCTCAACCAAAATCAGCCATCCCCAATACTATCAGAACCGGGGTATCTTATGCCCAAGCCACACAACAGAAAGCAACGGGGCCAACACCTGTCCCATTAACATCCGAACCATCTATGATGCAGCTTATGCAGGATATGATGAAGACATTAGACCGAGTCAACGCTATACTCGATAAACTAGAGGCCAGAAGTACTGGCACTATACCCAAGACAAAATAAGTATATGGCTCTAAAAGACTTACGTATTGCTGCCTGGAATGCCAATGGCATTCTAAAGAAAAAACACGACCTTGAAGTCTTTCTAAACACTCAATATATAGATGTCTACCTCATTTCAGAGACACACATGACAAACCACACTTACCTTAAAATAAGAGGTTATAAAACATATAACACTATCCACCCTGACAACCAAGCCAAAGGTGGGAGTACTGTTGTTATAAGAGAAACGATCAACCACTTTGAAGAATGTCAACTGCAAAGAGAGGATATTCAACTAACAGTGATTGGAATCAAGTCAACGAAACAAAAAGTGAGAGTTGGTGCAGTTTACTGTCCACCAAGACATAATCTTAAAAAAGAAGACTACCTAACCCTCTTGAGGCACCTAGAGGAAAGATTTGTCGTAGGGGGGGATTTCAACTCTAAACACATAGACTGGGGATCTAGGTTAACCACAACCAAAGGGAAAGAATTAAGGAAAGCAGTCCAAGAAATGAATGGCAATTTCCACTCGACTTCTTCATCACGAGAAAAGTATCTCCTAACTTCATTGAAGTTGAAGAAAACTTTGACCTAGATTCCGATCATTCAGCCGTCATATTAACACTAAGTGAACAGATAATAAAAAAGACAGCTAAAGCCAGCCTTACTAACAAAACCACTGATTGGGAAAGTTTAAAGATCGGCCTTCAGAAAAATATCTGCCTGAATATCAACCTTAGAACAGCTAAACAACTAGAGAAAGAAACTGAAAGATTCAACAGACTTATCCAAACAGCGGCATATAACAATACTAAAGAGATTGTACATATGACCAAAGGCGTAAACTATCCAGCCGAGATTAAAGAACTGGTTAAAGAAAAGCGAAGAGCCAGAAGAAGATGGCAGCAATCGAGAGATCCAGCAGACAAAACCATACTTAACAACAAAACACAAAAGCTTAGAAGAGAAATACAAAAGCTTAAAGAAGAATCTATAAGCTTCTATCTGCAAGAATTATCAGCATATGAAGAAACCGATTACTCGCTCTGGAAGGCAACCAAGAAGATTAAAAGACCCGTATCGTCTATCCCCCCTATTAGAAACAGCAATGGATTATGGACCAGAGAGAATAAGCAAAAAGCCGACTGATTTGCTGAATATCTGGCTGAGATATTCACTCCCAACCAAGGAGAGGTAAATCAAGATATGAATAACACCGACAATCCAAAATACCAAAATATCACACCAGTTACACCAAGAGAAGTAGCTGAGGAGATAAAAACTAATTTGAACCCAAAGAAAGCACCAGGATTTGACCTGATCACTGGAGAAATATTAAAGCACCTGCCTAGAAAGGGTATAGTAATGCTCACCTATCTATTCAACGTAGCCTTCAGATTGCAACATGTCCCTGCGTGCTGGAAAGTTGCGGAAGTGATCATGCTGCCAAAGCCAGGAAAACAACCTAACAATGTCAAATCCTATAGGCCGATCTCTTTACTGCCAGTAATCTCAAAACTTTTTGAGAAACTGCTCCTCAAGAGCCTGAGACCAATAATAGAAACTAATAACCTAATTCCAGATTATCAGTTCGGATTCAGGCAAAAGCATTCGACAATAGATCAGGTGCATAGAATAACAGATATCATCGAATGTGCTTTAGAAGAAAAGCAAGTCTGCACTGCAGTCTTCTTAGACGTAGCAAAAGCCTTAAAAGAAATAAAAGCGGGTGTACTCCAAGGTAGTGTCCTAGGACCCATTCTATATTTATTGTATACGAGCGATTTACCTGTGATGGAAGAAGCAGTCATTGCCACATTTGCTGATGATACTGCACTACTCGCAGTAGATCAAGACCAGGAAAGCTCTATTAGAAAACGGCAAATTGCAAGCAACGCAGTAGTTGATTGGAAGTAGGTATAGGGCCACCTTGGGCAGACGGAAATTGACATGCCACTTGGCATGCCAATGGCATGGCTTCTCCCCTTGCTTCTGATTGGTCGACGCCATCTTGGACGACACGCCTACTATTTTGAATCGCCATTTTGAATAGCCATTTTGAATCGCCATTTTGAATCGCCATTTTGAATTGCCATTTTGGATCGCCATTTTGAATCACCATTTTGAATGTCATTTACATATCCGCCATTTTATATCTGTCATTTTTAATTTGTCATCTAGGATTTCCCGCCCTTGGATTTGAATTTTTAGTACTGCTAATTCCATCTATCGGTGACGTCATGTGATCGGTATAGTAGATTTCTATACACCTGTAGATAGGCAACCCACTATATTTTTTTATAAAAATGAATGGAGCCAACAGGGTTTGAACCGGGGACCGCTCGAATGGTAGCCAGCCAATGCATCCACTACACCAACGAGGTAATCTATTAAAGCACTGTAAACTGGTTATAAAAAAAATTGTTGACTAGCGACCATGTACTCGTAACGTAATACATGTGTAGTAATTTCATATTATCAGATATAATATCCATTATCTCAACAAAATCATTAGCAAAGACGTGTTTTACCGTGCCTGTTCATATCGAGCATTTCATTCTCTATATCTCATCTGCATATAACATTTCAACTACAGACATTCCTAAAATATAAATCTATTAGTCATAACATTTAAAATACATCCGAGCAGCATAATTAATAATTATCATGTAGACTTGCCATTTCGCATTAATGATTTCACCTCAGTTCTCAGAACCTGGATCTATGAGGATTATCTCTACGCCAACAAGAAACCTCGAGTAAAATGTATTGTCTCATCCGAAGGACGTCAACTATTTCTTATCATAACACCATTAAGTTCAAAACAATGCAAATATAATTACTTTCAATATAGTCACTTGTTTAGTATTACATATTTCTTCGGAATGAAGGCCGATTACATCCTTATCTCATTAGATTACTTCAACCCTCCAGTATTATTATTAATGTTTGAATTACGTAATGAAATTCAATGTTTACAGTCTGAAGATGTAATCTTTTAACATTTAAAACTATAAACGTTTAAAATTCACACACTTTAAAATACGTTAATCTTTTCAATATGTGATAATAAAAACAACAGACAGCTGACATCACAATCAAGACGTCATGTTTTTTACCTTACCGATCTCATTTTTCATATAAATTAATAGATATGATATCCATTATCTCAACAAAATCATTAGCAAAGACGTGTTTTACCATGCCTGTTCATATCGAGCATTTCATTTTCTATATCTCATCTGCATATAACATTTCAACTACAGACATTCCTAAAATATAAATCTATTAGTCATAACATTTATCCTTCTTAAATGATACAACATAGTATATTGCAATTCAATATGGTTTATTCAACTATTTTCACAATACATAGCATATGCAATTTTAGATTTGGATAATTATACATATACAGATTTATATCATATAATTAACATATCACATATGCAATTTATAGATTAAATAATCAAATAAATCCCTGAAAACACTCTAAATTGAACACGAATAACGAGGCTTGCGTTTAACCGCTATTTTTCTCTTTTTAGATTTAAAAGTTATTAGATTAACTGAAAGAATATATTTTAAAATTGAAGGCTTATAATTATTGTTCATCAGCTGCTGCGACCTTCTGCTGGTTTTGTTACGAGATTTGAATCATTAATAACACCGAATGACAATAGTTGAAAGCGTTAGATTGAAAAAGGGAGTTTTAAAAGAATAAAACCTTTTGAATGTTGCTGAATAATTATTCCTTGTTTAGGTCTGAACGAACCATACTACGTAGATGATGTATCAAACTTACCGGTACAAAGCACAGACGAGGTAGCATCACCCATGATTACAATCAAATACCCCGATGAATTAATAATGAGCTTATATACCCTCTACAGGTGTTACCGAGAAGACGATGTAAAGATGCGCCAATAAATTTAAGAATTTGGGGTAGTTCCCCTAGGAACCTGCGAAAAAAATATTAAAGATTATAGTATGCAAGATAGTTAAAGAAATGATGCTTTTTAGCTAGACAATAAAGGTTTGCTGAGATTATATACCTTATAAGTTACTTCTATTAACAAGTTATGAACTATCAAATACTATTAGTCAAAACTGTCTGAACAACCACATTTACTATCAGCCAGTATGAAGTATGAATACGAAGGCGTATAAATTCGCATATAAACAGACATTAATCAATACAAATCATTTAAACGATCACAGATAAACACATACGTTTGCCTACTATAAATATATTCAAACTACTCATACATACTATAAGCATGAGGAGCAGGACAATGAAACCATATAAACAGATACAAACATAGACATAGTAATCCATATGAATACATATAAATACATACATATAAACACGTAAGTACACATACTATAAAATAATATATTTAACCGCATGCAATCATGTAAACGGATGCAAAGTATGAAAACGAAGATATACTAACACACGCAAAACAGATATTATTATAAATAGCCCATAATAGAATAGAATAGAAGTTAAAACGGGTATTATTTACATTTACATTTACTGCGGTAGCAATGCAAATTTGCTTTTAAATATATTTTAAATTGACATACATTATCAGAAAAGAATTTTAATATCAAGCAACCGCTAGTTGAAATAACTAAGCAACAGTACAAGGACTACAGTAGTTCTGAAAAAATTTACAATTAAAAGAATTAGATTAGATGTCTAGGTCAATCAATCATTACTTCTCAATATTTTAAACTGAAAATTGGAATCATCTGAAACCGCATGAAATTTTAATTGTACGAATAACTCGTTCAACTATTGAAGTCTTAATCACGGAATACGTAGAGTAATGATTTATGTAGTATTCTTATCGTTAACTTTAACTCGATATATACAAATTCATATATGAGAGAAATGTTATATAAGTCAATACAGCCCTATAACTATCATTTATTGAGCTATACAAAGAGATTTATATCTACGCTAAACTAAAGATTAATAGAAGTAATGCATTCCTGATATCATAAGATAACGATAAAACACATGATTATTCTTAGACTAAGGTCTAATTTAGGTAGTCAAATTGTAGGTAATCGAATTGTAGGTACATATCATGATATGATATCATACAATTATATTCTAGTAAGAATTGTAATAAAGTCACTGATATAAATAACAACATTCTTTATCACGATCATCTATCATTATCATAATCATCTAATGTCATGCAGAGTCAGCATCTAGCTCCTAAGTTCGTATATGCGAGAATCGGTATTATATAACACACACATCAGTCTACATTCATCGTTCTAATATTGATAGGAACTTTCTAGAATCTATAAAGTTGTACTACATATATTCAACTAATTTGAATATACGATAACGGGTACTCATTATACTTCTATGCACACAATCGATGTATCAGTACACTCCAACCACGTGATCAAGATTGTAGTATTCAAATCAAGCTTCCTAGCCTCTATACAAGTATTCTAGAACACAGAGTATTCATCACTAAACGTTTATGAATAATAATAATTTGTAACCATTTTCGATACCTTCAAAATATAAGTCTATGACATATGTTTGTAATACGTCTTTATAACTTTGAAATACAGGGTAGTTACCTCTTGCAATATCTACAGTTACGAGAACCCTGAAGACTTAACTTAGAGAAATAAGTCAGATAAATATTTTACTTTTATTGAAACGATAACTTTGCATACTAATATATGAAAATAATATAATGTATATCGCCTGATAAATAAAATTGAAATTATTCTTATTCTTTTACAATGAAATTTGTTTTGAAAAACACGATGAAACGTTATGTATATTAATGCAGGAGTTCTGTTAACGCATTCGTTATTTAGAGATTCACTTATAAGTACACTATCTATTTAGCTGATTCAATAAAAATTTCATTATTTTTAAAATTCCTAACGAGGGACCTACTGATAAGCGTTATATTATACCAGGTACGTATGATACTCTACTGCTGATTGCATACCTGATGAACGCAGTTGTACAAAGTAATATAGGATATACGTTACAGAGAAGTTTAATTTTCCGTGCAACAAATGACCTATATATATATTTTATGTACAATGCTGACATTAACATATTTAGCGCATACCTGTTGAACATAGCTCTACAAAGTAATATTTAAAAGACTTAAAAGGCTTATATTTTAGAGATCGGATACAGGCGCATATATTCCTGTATATTACCTCTAAATTTTACTTTAACAATACATGTAGTCAGGTTTGGCGTAAATAACAATTAGGGATATCAAAGCCATACTAACTGAACGCTAACATAATATGCTCTACAGGTCAAACTCAATTAATTAACCCTGGGGCTATACATCCTTAGGCTAGAAACAGTCTTGAAACAAAAAATGGCTGAGTCCACCCTGTTAGACAAGAAATCAGAGTATGGGCGTGATAAATAAAACATATAAAGTTATTTTACAAACATTTATTTAGTATACATAACATAATACAAGAATATAGATCATAAGTTGTTTTCTATGACGACTGTTGTAGTTCTACGGGTCTCTGAGCCGTCGTATGCCCTCGCAGCAATACTAATACGTATAAAGTCCGACGACTGACTCATTGGAACTGTACCGGTAGCCCTTTCCTTGTTCACCTTTTCGTTACTATCACAGTTGGTAAACGAGGAATCACATTCATCAATTCCCAAATGCATGGCTGAAATCATATATTCTTCTTCTTCTTCTGTCTCAACGATATCAGTAGGTCCATTTGCTTCCTTTACCAGAGCTGTCTTTACAACATTTGCGTTATTATGTACGTTTTTTAAATGCCTTTTATAGCTGTCGATGCGTGAAAGATATTTGAAGCAATTAGAACACCGGACTTTGATTGATTCGTGAACGTTTTTCGTATGTCTTTTTAGTTGTCAGAGCGTGAAAAAGTTTTGACACAGCTAGAACAGCAGATTCTGTTTGAATCGGGTATGGTTTTTACGTGTCTCTTGCAGGTGAATGGCCTCGCGAAAGACTTGAAGCAAACCGGACACTGTATTTTGCAATCCTGTCGACCAGAGCCATTCTTCTTCTTACGCTGGTCCATCTCGACTAATGAAGGAACAGGAACACTACCCGTCGATTTATACTGATCGACCAGAGCAATCGGTTGTTCTATCCTACGTTGAGAAAATAATTATACTATGTAAGCATAAATACGCTACATATGATTGCGAGCCTGAGTATAAGCATAAACCCTATACTACAGATTTTTATCCTTTTTCATTATATCTACTACGAGGTGAAGAATAGGTACATTTAACATGCGTATGCTACAATTATCTAATTTCTAGTTTTCTAGACGTAATGTAATTTTGAACAGATTTTAACCCTTTTCGTTATATCTACTACCCTTGTAAGCGATTTCTACATATACGTTCTTATTGTTTATACACCATATAGATATTCGTAGCATCTAAAGTAAACTCTTATTTAAACGTTATTTTACAATATATCATACATTTCAGCAGCTCGTATGATTATCCGTCTCTATCGTAACCCAGTATGTAAGGACATTATGTTAAATACTATCTCATACATGTAAATAAACATTTCTTTAAAGAGTTTGTTAGGTCACCTAATCTGTTATAATATTACTATGATATTAGATCTCGTCGATTACAGTTTTACCATTAGGACATACTTAGTAGGTTATATGTGCTAAGTAAAATAATAAACAGATATTTCGAAAATTTTATGCATTCTTGAGAGAACGGGGTATAATATTTAAAAACACACTGTAGAAAATGTACAGTATGTTTTGTATGATGAGTTGTCGTCAGTTTAAAAGAAATAAGTTCGTCGCCATATTTAAACGTTATTTTACAATACATCATACATTTTCAATAGCTTCGAAATACGCAGATATGTAATAATATACTATATACTCTTGTAGGTTATTCAACGTATCTATAGTAAACTCTTATGATTAATAATAATCTGTAACCTTATTGTTTTTTTATTACATCACAGGTTAGAGCATACGAATATAATTTAGGTTAGATTAGGTTAGAGCCTACGAATACATTTTTAGGGCAGAACGTAGGGAGCAGAGTAAGTACAAAACAACATACTTTCATACAAGAACGTTTATTGATACGAGTAGTTTCGACGCTACTTAAAACATAATACATAACTTATATATATATAATATCTATTAAAATAGTACATTTCGTATACACTAATAATGGTACTACATACCCGACTATAAAGTAAACATGGTAAGTATAACAGCAGTTTAAAAGAATAGATAGTAAATATAACTATATCTAATTATTTTATAAAATACTTTGTTAACTAAGAGGTTATATACAGAATATATACGCCTGTATTCGACCTCTAGAGGGTTCATAAGACTAGACTAGACCAGACCAGACCAGACCAGACTAGACCAGACCAGACCAGACCAGACCAGACCAGAGCAGACCAGACCAGACCAGACCAGATCACACCAAACCAGACCAGACCAGACCAGACCAGACCAGACCAGACCAGACCAGACCAGACCAGACCAGACCAGACCAGACCAGACCAGACCAGACCAGACCAGACCAGACCAGATCAGACCAGACCAGACCAGACTAGACTAGACTATAGATGATAGACAGTAAAATCATGAACTATTATACCACCTGTAATATAACAGAGCTTACTTGATATTTTAAAATTAGTGGCTGAATCTAATTATTACAGAAATTCAATTGTAGAAACTGAAGATGTAATCTTTAAAACATCTAAAGTTAGAAGTTTTTAGTAGTCAGGTTAGATTAATAGAGGGTGTTATAATCAAATCGTTTTTAGAAACTATTTGTTTTGTAAGATTGGCGCCGTAAGGAAAAACAACATAGCTGTAGTCTTGATTATGAAATTGAGATAGCTCGGAACAAAACGATGAATACAAAGTTCTGAAGTTTATTTCAAAATTCTGTGATAAAAAACATTAATTCTTCTTTACTTTAAAACCCAAAATTGCATGATAAATCAATATAATATTAATATAAATGATTAAATTAAATGAAGCAATCTAGGTTAGACCCCCAAAAATTATATTAAGGTTATAGATTTTAGACTCCGGTTGTTGCAAAGATTCAAGAATCTCTATTAAGATTAGTTCATAAAACATTTATTAGGTTAGAGCATGTAGCTACTTACAAAAAATCTCTATTAAGATTAGTTCATAAAATATTTATTAGGTTAGACCATTGTAGCTACTTACAAAATCGTCATTAACATTCGAAAAACTTACATATAATATTAGTTGGGTTACAGTCTACGAATATATTTTAGGTTAGATTTAGGTCGCGCGCGACCTCATAAAATATTTATTAGGTTAGACCATTGTAGCTACTTACAAAATCGTCATTAACATTCGAAAAACTTACATATAATATTAGTTGGGTTACAGTCTACGAATATATTTTAGGTTAGATTTAGGTCGCGCGCGACCTAAATCTAACCTAACCTAACCTAACCTAACCTAAAATATATTCGTAGACTGTAACCCAACTAATATTATATGTAAGTTTTTCGAATGTTAATGACGATTTTGTAAGTAGCTACAATGGTCTAACCTAATAAATATTTTATGAGGTCGCGCGCGACCTAAATCTAACCTAAAATATATTCGTAGACTGTAACCCAACTAATATTATATGTAAGTTTTTCGAATGTTAATGACGATTTTGTAAGTAGCTACAATGGTCTAACCTAATAAATATTTTATGAACTAATCTTAATAGAGATTTTTTGTAAGTAGCTACATGCTCTAACCTAATAAATGTTTTATGAACTAATCTTAATAGAGATTCTTGAATCTTTGCAACAACCGGAGTCTAAAATCTATAACCTTAATATAATTTTTGGGGGTCTAACCTAGATTGCTTCATTTAATTTAATCATTTATATTAATATTATATTGATTTATCATGCAATTTTGGGTTTTAAAGTAAAGAAGAATTAATGTTTTTTATCACAGAATTTTGAAATAAACTTCAGAACTTTGTATTCATCGTTTTGTTCCGAGCTATCTCAATTTCATAATCAAGACTACAGCTATGTTGTTTTTCCTTACGGCGCCAATCTTACAAAACAAATAGTTTCTAAAAACGATTTGATTATAACACCCTCTATTAATCTAACCTGACTACTAAAAACTTCTAACTTTAGATGTTTTAAAGATTACATCTTCAGTTTCTACAATTGAATTTCTGTAATAATTAGATTCAGCCACTAATTTTAAAATATCAAGTAAGCTCTGTTATATTACAGGTGGTATAATAGTTCATGATTTTACTGTCTATCATCTATAGTCTAGTCTAGTCTGGTCTGGTCTGGTCTGATCTGGTCTGGTCTGGTCTGGTCTGGTCTGGTCTGGTCTGGTCTGGTCTGGTCTGGTCTGGTCTGGTCTGGTCTGGTCTGGTCTGGTTTAGTCTGATCTGGTCTGGTCTGGTCTGGTCTGCTCTGGTGTAGTCTGGTCTGGTCTGGTCTGGTCTAGTCTGGTCTGGTCTGGTCTGGTCTAGTCTAGTCTTATGAACCCTCTAGAGGTCGAATACAGGCGTATATATTCTGTATATAACCTCTTAGTTAACAAAGTATTTTATAAAATAATTAGATATAGTTATATTTACTATCTATTCTTTTAAACTGCTGTTATACTTACCATGTTTACTTTATAGTCGGGTATGTAGTACCATTATTAGTGTATACGAAATGTACTATTTTAATAGATATTATATATATATAAGTTATGTATTATGTTTTAAGTAGCGTCGAAACTACTCGTATCAATAAACGTTCTTGTATGAAAGTATGTTGTTTTGTACTTACTCTGCTCCCTACGTTCTGCCCTAAAAATGTATTCGTAGGCTCTAACCTAATCTAACCTAAATTATATTCGTATGCTCTAACCTGTGATGTAATAAAAAAACAATAAGGTTACAGATTATTATTAATCATAAGAGTTTACTATAGATACGTTGAATAACCTACAAGAGTATATAGTATATTATTACATATCTGCGTATTTCGAAGCTATTGAAAATGTATGATGTATTGTAAAATAACGTTTAAATATGGCGACGAACTTATTTCTTTTAAACTGACGACAACTCATCATACAAAACATACTGTACATTTTCTACAGTGTGTTTTTAAATATTATACCCCGTTCTCTCAAGAATGCATAAAATTTTCGAAATATCTGTTTATTATTTTACTTAGCACATATAACCTACTAAGTATGTCCTAATGGTAAAACTGTAATCGACGAGATCTAATATCATAGTAATATTATAACAGATTAGGTGACCTAACAAACTCTTTAAAGAAATGTTTATTTACATGTATGAGATAGTATTTAACATAATGTCCTTACATACTGGGTTACGATAGAGACGGATAATCATACGAGCTGCTGAAATGTATGATATATTGTAAAATAACGTTTAAATAAGAGTTTACTTTAGATGCTACGAATATCTATATGGTGTATAAACAATAAGAACGTATATGTAGAAATCGCTTACAAGGGTAGTAGATATAACGAAAAGGGTTAAAATCTGTTCAAAATTACATTACGTCTAGAAAACTAGAAATTAGATAATTGTAGCATACGCATGTTAAATGTACCTATTCTTCACCTCGTAGTAGATATAATGAAAAAGGATAAAAATCTGTAGTATAGGGTTTATGCTTATACTCAGGCTCGCAATCATATGTAGCGTATTTATGCTTACATAGTATAATTATTTTCTCAACGTAGGATAGAACAACCGATTGCTCTGGTCGATCAGTATAAATCGACGGGTAGTGTTCCTGTTCCTTCATTAGTCGAGATGGACCAGCGTAAGAAGAAGAATGGCTCTGGTCGACAGGATTGCAAAATACAGTGTCCGGTTTGCTTCAAGTCTTTCGCGAGGCCATTCACCTGCAAGAGACACGTAAAAACCATACCCGATTCAAACAGAATCTGCTGTTCTAGCTGTGTCAAAACTTTTTCACGCTCTGACAACTAAAAAGACATACGAAAAACGTTCACGAATCAATCAAAGTCCGGTGTTCTAATTGCTTCAAATATCTTTCACGCATCGACAGCTATAAAAGGCATTTAAAAAACGTACATAATAACGCAAATGTTGTAAAGACAGCTCTGGTAAAGGAAGCAAATGGACCTACTGATATCGTTGAGACAGAAGAAGAAGAAGAATATATGATTTCAGCCATGCATTTGGGAATTGATGAATGTGATTCCTCGTTTACCAACTGTGATAGTAACGAAGAGTTGAACAAGGAAAGGGCTACCGGTACAGTTCCAATGAGTCAGTCGTCGGACTTTATACGTATTAGTATTGCTGCGAGGGCATACGACGACTCAGAGACCCGTAGAAATACAACAGTCGTCATAGAAAACAACTTATGATCTATATTCTTGTATTATGTTATGTATACTAAATAAATGTTTGTAAAATAACTTTATATGTTTTATTTATCACGCCCATACTCTGATTTCTTGTCTAACAGGGTGGACTCAGCCATTTTTTGTTTCAAGACTGTTTCTAGCCTAAGGATGTATAGCCCCAGGGTTAATTAATTGAGTTTGACCTGTAGAGCATATTATGTTAGCGTTCAGTTAGTATGGCTTTGATATCCCTAATTGTTATTTACGCCAAACCTGACTACATGTATTGTTAAAGTAAAATTTAGAGGTAATATACAGGAATATATGCGCCTGTATCCGATCTCTAAAATATAAGCCTTTTAAGTCTTTTAAATATTACTTTGTAGAGCTATGTTCAACAGGTATGCGCTAAATATGTTAATGTCAGCATTGTACATAAAATATATATATAGGTCATTTGTTGCACGGAAAATTAAACTTCTCTGTAACGTATATCCTATATTACTTTGTACAACTGCGTTCATCAGGTATGCAATCAGCAGTAGAGTATCATACGTACCTGGTATAATATAACGCTTATCAGTAGGTCCCTCGTTAGGAATTTTAAAAATAATGAAATTTTTATTGAATCAGCTAAATAGATAGTGTACTTATAAGTGAATCTCTAAATAACGAATGCGTTAACAGAACTCCTGCATTAATATACATAACGTTTCATCGTGTTTTTCAAAACAAATTTCATTGTAAAAGAATAAGAATAATTTCAATTTTATTTATCAGGCGATATACAATATATTATTTTCATATATTAGTATGAAAAAGTTATCGTTTCAATAAAAGTAAAATATTTATCTGACTTATTTCTCTAAGTTAAGTCTTCAGGGTTCTCGTAACTGTAGATATTGCAAGAGGTAACTACCCTGTATTTCAAAGTTATAAAGACGTATTACAAACATATGTCATAGACTTATATTTTGAAGGTATCGAAAATGGTTACAAATTATTATTATTCATAAACGTTTAGTGATGAATACTCTGTGTTCTAGAATACTTGTATAGAGGCTAGGAAGCTTGATTTGAATACTACAATCTTGATCACGTGGTTGGAGTGTACTGATACATCGATTGTGTGCATAGAAGTATAATGAGTACCCGTTATCGTATATTAAAATTAGTTGAATATATGTAGTACAACTTTATAGATTCTAGAAAGTTCCTATCAATATTAGAACGATGAATGTAGACTGATGTGTGTGTTATATAATACCGATTCTCGCATATACGAACTTAGGAGCTAGATGCTGGCTCTGCATGACATTAGATGATTATGATAATGATAGATGATCGTGATAAAGAATGTTGTTATTTATATCAGTGACTTTATTACAATTCTTACTAGAATATAATTGTATGATATCATATCATGATATGTACCTACAATTCGATTACCTACAATTTGACTACCTAAATTAGACCTTAGTCTAAGAATAATCATGTGTTTTATCGTTATCTTATGATATCAGGAATGCATTACTTCTATTAATCTTTAGTTTAGCGTAGATATAAATCTCTTTGTATAGCTGAATAAATGATAGTTATAGGGCTGTATTGACTTATATAACATTTCTCTCATATATGAATTTGTATATATCGAGTTAAAGTTAACGAAAAGAATACTACATAAATCATTACTCTACGTATTCCGTGATTAAGACTTCAATAGTTGAACGAGTTATTCGTACAATTAAAATTTCATGCGGTTTCAGATGATTCCAATTTTCAGTTTAAAATATTGAGAAGTAATGATTGATTGACCTAGACATCTAATCTAATTCTTTTAATTGTAAATTTTTTCAGAACTACTGTAGTCCTTGTACTGTTGCTTAGTTTTTTCAACTAGCGGTTGCTTGATATTAAAATTCTTTTCTGATAATGTATGTCAATTTAAAATATATTTAAAAGCAAATTTGCATTGCTACCGCAGTAAATGTAAATGTAAATAATACCCGTTTTAACTTCTATTCTATTCTATTATGGGCTATTTATAATAATATCTGTTTTGCGTGTGTTAGTATATCTTCGTTTTCATACTTTGCATCCGTTTACATGATTGCATGCGGTTAAATATATTATTTTATAGTATGTGTACTTACGTGTTTATATGTATGTATTTATATGTATTCATATGGATTACTATGTCTATGTTTGTATCTGTTTATATGGTTTCATAGTCCTGCTCCTCATGTTTATAGTATGTATGAGTAGTTTGAATATATTTATAGTAGGCAAACGTATGTGTTTATCTGTGATCGTTTAAATGATTTGTATTGATTAATGTCTGTTTATATGCGAATTTATACGCCTTCGTATTCATACTTCATACTGGCTGATAGTAAATGTGGTTGTTCAGACAGTTTTGACTAATAGTATTTGATAGTTCATAACTTGTTAATAGAAGTAACTTATAAGGTATATAATCTCAGCAAACCTTTATTGTCTAGCTAAAAAGCATCATTTCTTTAACTATCTTGCATACTATAATCTTTAATATTTTTTTCGCAGGTTCCTAGGGAAACTACCCCAAATTCTTAAATTTATTGGCGCATCTTTACATCGTCTTCTCGGTAACACCTGTAGAGGGTATATAAGCTCATTGTTAATTCATCGGGGTATTTGATTGTAATCATGGGTGATGCTACCTCGTCTGTGCTTTGTACCGGTAAGTTTGATACATCATCTACGTAGTATGGTTCGTTCAGACCTAAACAAGGAAT
Organism: Agrypnus murinus; assembly: GCA_929113105.1. NCBI lineage: Eukaryota > Metazoa > Arthropoda > Insecta > Coleoptera > Elateridae > Agrypnus > Agrypnus murinus. Next base: position 132,301,921 of record OV816024.1, read on the forward strand.
AATTATTCAGCAACATTCAAAAGGTTTTATTCTTTTAAAACTCCCTTTTTCAATCTAACGCTTTCAACTATTGTCATTCGGTGTTATTAATGATTCAAATCTCGTAACAAAACCAGCAGAAGGTCGCAGCAGCTGATGAACAATAATTATAAGCCTTCAATTTTAAAATATATTCTTTCAGTTAATCTAATAACTTTTAAATCTAAAAAGAGAAAAATAGCGGTTAAACGCAAGCCTCGTTATTCGTGTTCAATTTAGAGTGTTTTCAGGGATTTATTTGATTATTTAATCTATAAATTGCATATGTGATATGTTAATTATATGATATAAATCTGTATATGTATAATTATCCAAATCTAAAATTGCATATGCTATGTATTGTGAAAATAGTTGAATAAACCATATTGAATTGCAATATACTATGTTGTATCATTTAAGAAGGATAAATGTTATGACTAATAGATTTATATTTTAGGAATGTCTGTAGTTGAAATGTTATATGCAGATGAGATATAGAAAATGAAATGCTCGATATGAACAGGCATGGTAAAACACGTCTTTGCTAATGATTTTGTTGAGATAATGGATATCATATCTATTAATTTATATGAAAAATGAGATCGGTAAGGTAAAAAACATGACGTCTTGATTGTGATGTCAGCTGTCTGTTGTTTTTATTATCACATATTGAAAAGATTAACGTATTTTAAAGTGTGTGAATTTTAAACGTTTATAGTTTTAAATGTTAAAAGATTACATCTTCAGACTGTAAACATTGAATTTCATTACGTAATTCAAACATTAATAATAATACTGGAGGGTTGAAGTAATCTAATGAGATAAGGATGTAATCGGCCTTCATTCCGAAGAAATATGTAATACTAAACAAGTGACTATATTGAAAGTAATTATATTTGCATTGTTTTGAACTTAATGGTGTTATGATAAGAAATAGTTGACGTCCTTCGGATGAGACAATACATTTTACTCGAGGTTTCTTGTTGGCGTAGAGATAATCCTCATAGATCCAGGTTCTGAGAACTGAGGTGAAATCATTAATGCGAAATGGCAAGTCTACATGATAATTATTAATTATGCTGCTCGGATGTATTTTAAATGTTATGACTAATAGATTTATATTTTAGGAATGTCTGTAGTTGAAATGTTATATGCAGATGAGATATAGAGAATGAAATGCTCGATATGAACAGGCACGGTAAAACACGTCTTTGCTAATGATTTTGTTGAGATAATGGATATTATATCTGATAATATGAAATTACTACACATGTATTACGTTACGAGTACATGGTCGCTAGTCAACAATTTTTTTTATAACCAGTTTACAGTGCTTTAATAGATTACCTCGTTGGTGTAGTGGATGCATTGGCTGGCTACCATTCGAGCGGTCACCGGTTCAAACCCTGTTGGCTCCATTCATTTTTATAAAAAAATATAGTGGGTTGCCTATCTACAGGTGTATAGAAATCTACTATACCGATCACATGACGTCACCGATAGATGGAATTAGCAGTACTAAAAATTCAAATCCAAGGGCGGGAAATCCTAGATGACAAATTAAAAATGACAGATATAAAATGGCGGATATGTAAATGACATTCAAAATGGTGATTCAAAATGGCGATCCAAAATGGCAATTCAAAATGGCGATTCAAAATGGCGATTCAAAATGGCTATTCAAAATGGCGATTCAAAATAGTAGGCGTGTCGTCCAAGATGGCGTCGACCAATCAGAAGCAAGGGGAGAAGCCATGCCATTGGCATGCCAAGTGGCATGTCAATTTCCGTCTGCCCAAGGTGGCCCTATACCTACTATTGGACAAGACAGTGGAAAATTAAGCTCAACGAGCTCAAATCTATTCACGTAAATTACACCAACAAAAAACTAACAAAACCACAACTACTAGATATTAATGGAAAAATTGTACAGTACTCGATGAATGCCAAATATCTTGGCATGAATCTGGACGCTAAACTCAGGTGGAAGGAACATGTTAAGAAGAAAAGAGCGGAATTAGGATTAAAATATAGACAACACTATTGGTTGATTGGAAGAAACTCCAAACTCTCAATCTCCAACAAATTGCTGATTTACAATCAGATCTTGAAACCAATATGGCTCTATGGTATCCAGCTATGGGGCTGTGCCAGTGATTCTAACATCAAGTGTGTATTCAAACATTTCAGAATAAAGTATTAAGAAACATAGTGAATGCCCCTTGGTATGTTCGTAATACAGACATTCATACAGATCTTCAGATTCCAACCGTTAAGGAAGAAATAAAAAGGTTTGCTGGCAAGCATGAAGCTAGACTCCACCTCTACGTCAACTCAGAGGCTCTTCAACTGTTGGACTACCAACACCGTGTCCGAAGATTGAAGCGGAGAAAACCATCTGATCTTGTGTAAAGTGTTAAAGCAGAGCATAGTGCGCGAGTGAGTGATGAGCAAATAGTCCAGAAAAACCTAGATAACATCAATGGATAGACTCTAACAGATAATTTATTAGCTTAAGACTTATGAGATAAAAATTAATGGTTAGTCTGCCAAAGACTAGTTTTAATTGCAAGCACAATGTTGCTATTAAGAAAAAAAATTTTTTTTTTAAATTAGTACCTACTGTCAATGTCACAAAATACGTATCTGACGGGGCGAAAAACTTCAAATATTTACTGTTCTGATTAAATAATGTAATAAACAGATTAGTATTAACATATAAAAACATAGTTAATAAAAAAATTAAAAATCCGAGACCGAGGATCGATGCGAGGCTTAAATCGACCTACTACCCTGTAGGAGACCAACGATTAAAAATACGAATGGAAGTATTTTTTATTTTTAATACTAGAAAGTTATGCTTCTTTTATTTGAATGTATAAGGTGTGTTGCATACTAAAAAATACTCATATATCGAATACAACGAATACTCTAGTAAATCGTTATGATCGTAGATAAAACGTTGTAAGATATACTTGTAAAAAGTCCCTCACATCCTTTAAGACACTCGCTCGTATGTACCTCGCTCGTGTGTTAAACCGTTACCGAAATAAAGAATGGCTTTTTACACTTATATCTTAAATATCTAAAACTATATTGCGCTTTCATTGATTTTAAGAGTGCCTTTAACACTATTAATCATCGCTTGTTTTGGCATAGACTATATAGCTTGGGGCTAAGTGCCAAAATCATCCGTCTCATTAGTAAGTTATACAGTAATGCTAGCTTTAAATTACAGTTGAATAATAACTGGACTGACGATATTCCTATACAAAAAAGGGTGTTACAAGGTGAATCTCTCAGCCTTCTGTTACTCTCACTTTTTATAACAGATTTCGATAACTTTTTACTTAGTAAAGGATTAAACGGAATAAATATTGATGAACACCACAATGTTTCAATCCTATTTTATGCAGGCGACTTGGTCATAGTCACGGATACCCTTGGAAATTACAACAATCTCTTAATGCTGTTGAATTATATTGTAAGAATAATTATTATCTTACAGTTAATATTCAGAAGTCTAATGTTAGTAGTACTCAAAGTAACAGACTGAAATATAATTGGACTTCGCAAATAAAAAGTTTTTTCATACTATTAAACAAGGAAAATTTATGGCTGAGCCAAGACGCAAATTACATCAGAGGGAATATTGATAGATTCATATTGGATCTTGAGGAGCATTATAAGGTACAAGACCTTGCATCAATTTCAAAATCGACTTATGTTCCTACATATAATCGTATAACTCACAGCTCAGTCCTTGATTATTATGTGCCTATAAACAAACTAGTCATTTATCAACTGAGAACTCTTAATAATCGTATATTATCTTTCAATATTAATAGGAATAGCTATACATGATTAATCCAAATGAAATATGTACAATTTGTAATTTACAGAAACAGGAGACCATTTTCCATATTTTAGTGTAACACCCTATCTACGAGACTATGAGATCCTGTCATTTACAAAAATATCTGGTAATATCAGCACCTTTAAATATTGATAATTATTGTGAGATTTTGTTGAACTTCGCGAATATACAGCAACTAAATGTTGTTTTATTTCATTGATGGAGCTCTACGAATATGATCATTTATTCTGAATGAATAAGACAAAAAAATCAATACTCTAAGTTCAGAAATAGATCATGCACTTACACACAATCTATTTTCGAAATCAACCTCTAAATAGAAAACTACACTGAATAAATAAGAAAAAAGATTAAATAGGATAACATTAAGAAAAACTCCACGTTATAATTTTGAACTAATCAAAGACTATTCATTGACACATAACTCATTTCCAAATAAACTCCTAATATAAAATTCCCCACATGAATACGATGCCCATCCCATACTAGTTGCCCTAGTTTTAATTTTGTTAAAGCACTGCGTTTGTCAAAGAAAAATGCTGAACGTACTTTAACTAAAATAAAAGTGGTTCAACATAAACAAGTAGGTATTAATGTGGGTTAGTTTCTTTATTAGGGGTTGATTTCGAAAATGGGTTATCTGCCAGTGAATAGTTTTTTATTTTATAGTTATGGCTTGATTATTCAGGTTGTCTTTAACTTCGTGATATTATTTATGAGGAGTGACAGTTTAGGGGATGATTTCAAAAATGGCGTTTTAAAAAATTAATACGTTTTCATTAGTTCCAGATTACAGCACAGTTTTCTCAGACTCTTATGTATTCAATTTTGTGGCATTATTCATTTATAAGGGAAGCGGGGATTTACCAGGTTAGGGGATGATTTCAAAAATGGGTTCTATACCAATAATTAGTCTTTAATTAGTTCAAAATTATGTCACGATTTTTCATTTTTAATTCGCGATATTTTTCATGGGGTGATTTACCAATGTAGCGGATAATTTCTAAAATGAGTTATCTGCTACCAGTAAATAGTCTTAATTAATTATTGATGACCAACCTAAAACAGCAAACTAAATGCCAACAATTACAGTTACTACAAAACCGTACTACAAATTAACAACATTTTCATACCACTTAACCTTTAAATTAAGTACAGTCTATTAAAAAAGATAAAATAAAAGACAAAACTTAAATCTCACCATTTATCGCGATTACCATTTTTATTAACTGTGTTATATACTTAATCTCATAGTTTTTAAAAATACTACAAATTCTTAAGATTCGAAATTTTGAACTTAAAAAAAAGGTATATGTATATATGAAATGATACATTAATACATTTAATAGACACAAATAACAATGCCAATGGTAATACATTCAAGAGTGTATTAAATTGTCGCTACTATAAATAGTTGGGTGCTGTAATAACAAATGATTATTTAGTAGAGCTTTTCTACGCGGTACTACATAATGTGGATCATCTTGGTACTACTTCCGTTATTATTCCTTGCCTGTTATTTACTTCTTACTGCTAATTATGGATACTGGAAAAAGCGAGGTGTCCCACATCCTCCAGTTTCCACATTCTTTGGAAATTTAAAGGATATAGTGTTTGTGAAGCGGTCATTAGGGCAGTTTTACAATGAACTGTACAAGTAAGTATTCAAAGTATGTTGAAATCACTTAAATAAATTTAACAAATTTCTTTTCAGTAATTACCCTAATTTATTGTATGTCGGTTTTTACAAAATTCGTCAACCAACAATTTTAATTCGAGACCCAGAATTAGTAAGGAATGTCTTAATTAGAGAATTCAACAGTTTTCATGATAACGATTTCCACATTGATGAAAAAACGGATCCTATATTTGGAAAAAATCCTTTTGTTCTAAAAGGAGACAGATGGAAGACTTCAAGAAATCAACTTATACCTTGCTTTACTAATAAAAAGGTATTTATTTCTTCGTATTTATTTTTAATTTAATTAAATATTTTGGCGTGAGCAAAGGAAATTCTGCAAGGATATAGGTATTATATCTTAAGTAAATTACCAAAACATTCTTGATAAATAATCAGGTGCATTATTGTTCTAGGAAAATATTTTCTGAATTATTTTTAAATGTTTAATTTTATAGTAGATACCGTTAGCCTATTGCATTTTTTAATTGAATCGATTAATCATTTCGCTTTTGAGCTGCAATTTCAGACAATCAATGTTTACTACTGAATTATTTTCTGAAATTTGATTTTTTAAGTTTTCTATTTTTGATAATTATTTATTATTAATTATAGTAAATTACTTCTAAATATAAATTGAACTTGCGGTATATTTAACATATAAAATGTAAATAATTTCTTGTTGCATTTCCCAGTTTTCCCTTGGTATGCATTTTGCAAGTAGCCTCGCAGTACCCGATTAAAAGTACCTACTATAATTGCTACAACTCATAACCTGTAAACCAGGCCCCAGAAGCTATAAGTTTGTGCGGGAGGGAGGGGGCGATTATTATTATTACGTAGGCCCCACGTGCGGCTGCATCCGACTTACAGATGAAACAGCGCAGATCCCACTTTTGTGTCACAACTAAGAAAAACTGCAGAAAACCTTAACCAGATCTTCCGGCACCGGGAGTCGATCTCCGGCCGCTTGGGTGAAAGTCCAGCATGCTAGACATTACACTACCAAGGCTAACTACACAACCAGGCTACACTACTGAGAATAACGTTTGAATAACCCTTTAATGTTAGAATATTTCTAAGCTCCTCTGTTAATTGGATTGCCTAAATTTCATTTTTTATTTTAATGTAATGAAATGGGCAGATGTAAAGTGGGCACCAAAGTACCTGACAGAAGCGTCCCTAAAGTCGGTCAACTGGGCGTATGCCTGGAGCCCGAGAGTTAGTGGGGCCCCGCAACGAACTACCTCATTTTAATCAACACTTTTTATATTTACTGGGGACCCCACTCGATATTTGTGCCCGGTGCCTCAAAATCCAAAAGACGGCGCACACAGGGCTGAAACCTGATTCTAGCCGGTCAAAAATCCAAAAATTATTGTTAAAATCAAAGGTATTCTAAGAATTAGTATTTTAGTAGAAAACTTAGTGAACTCATAACTATCTGCCGTTTACCGTTACGGCAAATAATAACCATAGACAAAAACCCGACAATTCCGGTAAAGTGCAGGTCAGTGTTACAAGACTTCCGAAGGCGCCAATCTGTGTAGATGTATTTGTAGTTTGTTCGTTAACGTGCAAGTGTTTTTTTGTGGAACTGTTTTTTTTATTGATTGTTTATTTATTATAATTTGGTTATTTGTTCGATTTAGTGTTTGTTATATTTAATGTTACTTAAGTAAGGCAAATCTGCGAATGAGACTGTATTTTGTCACATTTTATTATTTCGATTTATATAAGTTGGATTCTTTTTAAAGACAAATAATTCTATTTATTTTGCGTTGTATGCAAATTTAAAATTGCATTATCTTGACTGCAAATTCAGCTGTCCGGTGGAAGGTTCGACTACTTCCGACACATCCGAATCGGGACGATTTTTTTGTCAGGTTGTAAATTATTAATAAAGAATTTTCTGCATACAGTTTTGAAGAGAAATTACCAATTATTGAGAAAGGCGGATCAAACCCAGAACTTTCAAATTTAACAACAAAAATTAAAACCTGCACCAGGTATTTTGCTAAAACGACCGGAAAATCGAGTTGCATTATAAATACATAGTAAGTAGTAGTTTTTTAAAATAAAGAATAATAGTCAACAAATTCCATAAGTATTAAATTATGATCTGATACAGGCTATACAGATGCCCAATAACGTAATAAATGAACAATTCTGTTAGTGGAGTAACCTTACGTTTTTATCTCGGAACCGGTCCAAACTACTTCGATTTGAATATTTTTTTTTAAGTCTTGTAAATATAAAATACTAAAACCTTTACAAATTAGAAATTGACGCTCAGAACGGGAAATGTGGTGAAACCCGAATAACCTAAAATCATAACCAAGTGGTCCCGCACCGGTTACTAGAACATCTCAGAACAGGATACTTTTTGGTGTGTTATCACATCTATGTATTGGTAGTTCGAAGCCGCTATTAATTTATTTTTATTCCTTTTGGTTTAAATACGGCAGCCATATTTGTTTCCATAAGGAAGCATCTTACAAAATTTATGTTTGGAACAACAAATGTAGTGCGAAATGTGAAGAATGCAATGGTTTTTACGGCGACTTTCTATGACCAACTGTTCTTGAGATATCAAGATTTTCGTTTACATAGAAAAGTGCAAGAAACGTCGTGCACCACGAAACAAATATGGCTGCCGTATTTAGATCAAAAGGAATAAAAATAAATTAATAGTGGCTTCGAAGTACCAATACATACATGTGATAACACACCAGAAATTATCCTGTTCTGAGATGGTCGAGTAACCGGTGCGGAACCACTTGGTTATGGTTTTAGGTTATTCGAGTTTCACCACATTTCCCGTTCTGGGCGTCAATTTCTAATTTGTAAAGGTTTTAGTATTTTATCTTTACAAGACTTAAAAAAAATATATTCAAATCGAAATAGTTTGGACCGGTTCCGAGATAACGCTCTTTTTTCCCTTAGCGTTACTCCACTATATACAGTATTCGAAAAAGGAGCGGAGTGATCACGTGAAAACTACGTGATAGGAGTCAACCATGTTTAAACCTTAGTATAAAAGTTAACACAGCAAACATAGATATGTATAATTGATAACTTTATTGAAATTATATTATTTATTATTAACAATATAGCAGCATTAATTGTATTGAATAACATTTTGTTTAATTAAAAAAAGGCGCCAGTTTCGATGGATTAGTGGTTTGTATGTTTGCTTCATAATGTGGAAGTCGTTTACCTGTAGCGTTTTTAAACCTGTAGCACAGTATATACAACAATCAGTAGATTCACTTGCATGCGACACCATTCATTTTATTAATCCACCTTCGAATATCACGCCCATAAATAAACTAGTGGACCGACGTTTATCGGTCGTCATCGCCGGTAAATGAAACGCAGAGCAGCATTCAATAAAATGTCTCAAACAAATATGTAAACAAAATCTCTTGTTATATAATAGTATAGTAAAATATGAAGTAGAATTGTGTGTAGTGAACCATTTGATTGAAGTTGTTTTACTTATAGAATCTAATAAATAAAACGATAATCAATTTAGATATTTAAAACATTTATTAAACTAAGTTAGAAGAGTTGTTTCTTGTTACATCGTTAGATACCAACTAAAGTTACATTATTCTTTCAAGCCATTAACCATATTCTTGCGCTGCAATAGTCATTTCATTTTATTTGGAAATAATTACGAACAAATGCTTAGCTGTATACAATTTGAATACCTGTTCAACAAATAAATGGAGAATCTAGGTCACCGAAATCACATACGTACAAAATAGGGGAGATGACATCAATTTACACTATAATAATATTAATTAATAATAATAAAATTTATTTTCATTCATATTAAATTAAAGACACAATGACAAACGAAATGCTAAAAAGTACAATCCTAACCCACGCTTTGAGTTTTTTAACAGTTGAGAGTAACAAAAGACGCTGTAGTTCACAGCTGTTGATAAGGCGTTGACCTAGATTGTTGAACTCTTTTAATAAATCAGCATAAAAAATTTAATTATGTAGGATTTCGTAATCGCTTATTTGTTCTATTATGTGTTAGTAATTCAATTTTAAGCAATTGGTAAATATATACAAAAGTGAATTCTTAAATACGGCATTGTTTTTACGAGCGTATTTATTAAAAAATAATAGTATGTAGGAAAAAATAACCTGAAATCGGAAACCTGAAAAAACTAATTTTAGTTCTTTCCGAGGTATTTTTACAGCCTTTGTCGGCACAACGACAAACACTATGCATTGTTTACTGGCACTAATACTGCACGATTGTGGGTTTAATCCGGCTCTGGTAATTTCGATACGTTCTGTTGCGTGTTTGAAATAGAACTGCTGTCTGCATACTGCCGACTCGCGCCAGCATGTAGTGTGGTGGATAGAAATTATTTGCGACAGTCACATTACTGTATGTTATATATACGAGTACTGTGCCTGTGGTAAGGGCCAGAATAAAAGCTTGTCTTTTACACTTTATATTCTTATCTGCCCACACTTTAGAAATGGTATGCTCGACGTTTATGTTTTATGTTTTATCAAGAAAGTAAATTGTACGAACTTTAGTTCTGTACTCTTCAAATGTACGCAAATACTGTCTACGCCAGGTCACAGTATCTTCTTTCTTCAATAAAATACTTTTTCGGTTACGTTTCACAAATCTGTGAACAAGCGTATTAAAGTGCACGTTAAATTAAAATAAAATGTCTTACCGAAACTTAAAACTTGTTATATCTTAGTTACGGACAATAACAAATAACGAGAATGCATCCACGCATACGAGGTAATAATTGTTTAATAAATTAATATTAGAATATTAACACTCACTCTGCATTGCTTGACCTGTTAGAGTTAGTCTCTCTCTCAGTAGTCACGTTAATTATTGGAGTCTATCCCTGTTAGATCTATCAAACTTACTAACTTATAACCTAACCTCCGCAGCATAGCGTTTCCTTTACGCAGTTGGTATTTCTCTGTCCTTCCCCGCCCTATGTATTCTCCTCTGTCTCTTTTAGATATATCAAAATTAATAACTTATAATTATTACTTCATGCCTTCGCGGTATTTGTTATTCTCGGTAGTTTCCATTCTCGGCTTGAGTTTTCTAGGTTGTGGTTTCTCGATTATGGTTTCTCGGTTATGGTTTCTCGGTTGTGGTTTCTCGGTTATGTTTTCTAGGTTATGGTTTCTCCGTTTTGGTTTCTCGGTGTTGTTTTTCTCTGTCTAAAAAAAGAAAATAAAACATAAATAGCAGGCTAAATGTTATCATAAAGTCAAACGAAGTCTAATAAATTATTTCTCAGTTGTGTGTACCTGAGCTTGCTGCAACACTGAGAAAAATATCACTAACTATATTATAGTAAACCGATTTTTTGTTGTTCTAACTTAATTTTAGCAGCGTTAACTAAAAATCTAGGTCAAAATAAACAAACGATTTGTAAAGTGAACTATTTGTTTATGGTCAATCGGTCTTTGGCAGATCTTACTGGGCTTCTAGTAAAATCAACCATTAGTATGGGTAAAGTCAGTTAACAAGGATTTTACGTTAGCAGGGCTATTTCAGTCTATAACTCAGGCTACAATACGTACAATATGCATTTATGTTTTGATAAAACGTCTGTGGAATTAAATGTTATTTGTGAAGTTGCTTTTATACCATTCCTATTAAAAATGCTATATCAGCTTTTTAGCTTGCGAAAATTAAAAGACATTTTATATTGTGTCTTTCAAACGCGAGTTCATTTTATCGAGTGCTGTTACAAGTGAATATAAAGTTTATTGGCAGAGACACCTTCAAAGGTAAGTCACTTTATTTGTTCATGATACCAATAATATTTAACTGTCTTACAATGACAAGAAAAAAAATTTTAAAATTCGATATCTGACAATGAGTCGGGTCTTTAAGCATAATTTAATTATGTATTTACGTACTTTAATAAACTTGTTCCACAGTCATTAACGCGTAAAATTTGTTACTTTTCCGGTTTTCAAGTCTCAGCGAATTCATAAATTTTTAAAGAGCAAACCCATCGAATTTCTAGGTTTAAAGATTGATTCTTCTGAATTATCTAGTATTTGTTTTTAAGCATAATTTTAACGTATTTCATTCTTTATAAATTGAACTTCTCACTACTATCCATTTTTTTTTCTAGAGTCCTCTGACTTTGATACCGTATTGCACGAAAACTACTGAAGCAAATTAAATATTTGAAAAACGAGCGAATAGTAAATTTATTTCTACATGTAACAGTAAAATATCATATTTCTGATATACTTTTATTTTTATCGAACGATACATAATAAAAGGTACCCATTTTTAGGGAAAATTTCATTGAGAGTGAGTTAAATATTTTTTTTCTCAGAAAGTATATTTCATATATCTATGAGATTTTTGTAGGGGTTAGAAAGCAACCTTGCGGTTGTTATTCTATTAATTTTCGGACAAAAAAGTGTTTTATTTAAGATATATATGGAAAAACAGTGAACTATGCGTTCTTGTTTATTAATGGAGATAGCGTCAAATTTTTTCCGCTAAATTAACACTTTTCATATGTAGACATTATTTTCTTTAAAGAAATGTTCCGAATTTTAACAATGAAAGTGCAATAACAAAAAAACCCGTTTTTTGTCGAAATCGCTTATCATCAAAAATCGTTTTTTTGTTTCCGCATTTTTATTATTAAAATTAGGAACATTTTTTTAAAAATAATAATGTCTACGCATAAAAAGTGTTGATATAGCAAAAAAATTTTGACGCTATCTCTATTAATAAACAAGAACGCATTGTTCGCTTTTTTTTCACATAAATCTTAAATAAAACGCTTTTTTGTCTGAAAAGCAATAGTATAAGAACCGTAAGGTTTCTTTCTAACCCCTACAAAAATCTCATAGATATATGACATATACTTTCTGAGAAAAGAATTAGTGAGCTTACTTCAATGAAATTATCCCTAAAAATGGGTACCTTTTATTGCGTATCGTCCGATAAAAACAAAAGTATACCAGTTAGAAATATAATATTCTACTGTTGTATGTAGAAATGAATTTACTACTTGCTCGTTTTTAAAATATTTAATTTGGTTCATTAGTTCCCGAGCAATATGCTTTCAAAGTCAGAGGACTCTAGAAAAAAAATGGATAGTAGTTCATTGTTATTGAAAATTAATTATGCCGTTTATTGTTACTAGAGAAATGCCTGACAGCAGTTATCTCCCGAGATTTGATACCGGTTGCAGGGGACCGCTCTGTTTTTATGTTTAACCTATAGCAGTGGAAATCTACATTCCAAGGGACTGCAGTCAATAAGGTTAGTACGCTTTAAAGTATAGTTAGTACTTTAAAATTTAATTATCTACAACGTAAAAACGTGATTTTTAATAATTTTTGGAAAATAACCTTTTAAATAAACATTTCTGGACCTGGTCTCTGCAAGGGAGGGCTCTCGAAATGTTGCCATAAGAAATGTAGTATTATAGACTGAACTTCAAGAACTAATAATTACTATTTATTACAGTAACAGAATTACATTGTTCTTTTCAGTCAGCTGCTACGACTGATCTTCAGAACGTAGATATTGGAGACTTGCCATCACCAGTTCACCAGCACTACTCAAAGTCAATCTGAGGCCGCCTATAGTTCTAATCCATTCTTCAGCCAGGATAGTATTTCTTTGGATCCTGCCACAGATACATACAGCATTGCTACACCATCTCCCAGGTCGAAGGGAATAATGAAAGTGTGAGTATGAATAGTTGTGATATTTCAGTAATTTAACACATTGCTTAGGGTAAAGTGTTTCACCGCTGCCTCCAGTTGGTTCAACTGTTTCATGATCACTGTATAACGATCTAAACCTCTTTAAACAGAAATACATATCTTAGAAAATTCCATACCAGTATTTTTTGACCACTAGGATAGTCTTATTTTGATTGACAGTAGGTAATTACACTGGAAAGTTCTTGACAATTTATTTTCATATTTGATTTTTTTGAATTTGAAATTTGGTGTGAAATCTTCGTACCGAATCTCACACGCGCTTGAATTAGTAACCAGAAATTCTGTCTCGATCAGGAATGTTTAAAGAAAATTATTCTTCATCTGTGACTCGGGACACTTTTCAAAATATTCCTGACCTCGAGATTGTAAGAGACACCTGTAGGTGGTGAGCTCGAAGAGATAAAGGTAAACCACGCCCCTAACGGTTTTTGTCGTTTTTCTCGAAAACTATTAGGTTTATCGAGATGAAGAAGATTAGGTAAAATAAAGCTTATTTAAATCCCTTTGCCAAAACCCATCAGGCGAGATTATCGATATTCTTGGTGCCAGTTGGCTGAAAAATTCGTTTTGGCAAGTTAATTCTTAGGAGAGTACACTGTACTAGTCAATTTTTTAATTCAACCTATTATGTAAAGGTGTGTCGTTTGTTTTGAAATCCTAATCTCCTTTATTTATAAGATTAGTAAAGTTTTCTGGAATGATTTTTGCTGTTAAACTGAAATATACAATTTAAAACGAAACTGTTGCCTTACTGTGGCGCCCGTACAATACGAGCAAATCAGGAATTAAATCGTGTATTTCAATTTCACATCAAAAATCATTCAAGAGAAAAATTTGCTCGATACCAAGGTCTTATAACTAAAGAAAATTCGGATTTCAAAATAGGCGAAACACCCTGTACGTATTGGGTTGGATACAAAAATTAACTGGTACAGTATACTCTCCTAAGAATTAACTTGCTAATACGAATTTTTCAGCCGACTGACACCAAGAATATCGATAACCTCGCCTGATGGGTTTTGACGAAGAGATGCTAAGGTAAAAGATGACTGGACCACGATCGCGTCCGGATCTCAACAAATTTTTCTTAGCTACTTCATGACGAATATTAGACCAAAAAAGTTACACCCGAATGTTCCTTGAGCAAATTTACTGGTGCAAATTGCTGATCCATGTATGACATACCTTCTTTCTTCGAATACACAAAACAAAGGCGAGGTACGAAAAAGCATTTTTGGTAGGGATTTAAATAAGCATTATGTTACCTAATCTCCATCTCAATAAACCTAATAGTTTTGAGAAAAACGACAAAAACCGTTAGGGGACCTGGTTTACCCTCATTATCTCTTCGAGCTCACCACCTACAGGTGTTGACTTTGAGGGGGTGATTTAACAATCCACAAGGAAGCCCTATGCAAAAATCCACGGACTTAACTCGACTTTCCGCTATTTTTTGTAAGACTGTACTATAGTGATTTGACTATTATTTTTTACTTCAATATTTTTGACATACTTATCATTTCTGAAATTTAAATAATGTTCTCTTTTCATTGCAGGAAGTGTATGCTGTAACACTCCAACTAGCCCCACAGGGCAGAACCTTATTAGATCTTTACTTCGAGAAAGGTATCCTAGATCAGACAGCCAGAAAGAGGTTATGCCACCTTATAGTTGACGAGAGCTAAGCGAGGAACCAAGGAAAAAAGTCGCGTCTTTAGATTACATTTTTATTGGAATTTTTAATTTGTACTTATAATTGTCACATGTTATTATCATTATAATTATTTGGATAATTATTTCCGGATGTTGACTATAATGAATACAATATAATTAATCGTTCAAATGTAAGTTTTTTAAGTAAATATCGTTTTATTTTATTTGTCTTGCCTTCATTTTTGAACAATAACAGTTTTTTTTATTGTTTCTTTTCGACTTTTTTTGTGTAAGTATGATATTGGTGATTTGGACTCACTATTATTGCTAGTTGGCCATATTTGCTCTTCAGAATTACTAGATTTCCATCAGTTTCTGAAAATATTTTCAGCTATCTCTGTGAGAAAACCTTATATAGCAGATGAAGGTAATACACATTGAAATGAGGCATAAAAATTGAAAACATTCATATTTTCAATGTGCATTTTCCTCCCATATCATTACAGGGTTTCTCCTAGAATTAGCTTAAAATAAGACTTAAAATTAGGGAGTGGGGGAAATTTGGAGATTATGAAGAGAAAATTAGGCAAACTACCAAAAATAGTGAGTTTAAATCACCAATGTCATCTGGTAGAAACAACCAGAGAATATAGTAATGTGAACTTGAATCGATGGGTAAAATCAACTAAGCAGAATGGTATTTTAGTTATATGCAATGGTCATGACTGTTATCATATGTAGCTGATTCCACCTTAGAAAGATGCTGAATTAACTTGACATATAGGTATTTTTACTATCCAATATTATTACATCAGCCAGAAAAGCCAAGCTAATGCAACTACATCGTGAGTTACTTTTACTAGTCTACTAGGTTGATTTAACTATATGAGCTTCATTTCTAACTGTTTCATTTCGTATATCTAACTATACTATTAAGACTATTTTAACTATATGCAAGGCTGAAACAACCTAACACGGTATGGTAAATTTAACTATTTACCGGTTGCTTCTACCATATGGGAGTGTGATTGATTTAACCTTATTGGGTAAATTTAACCAAACACATTTTACTAAAATCGTATAGTTCGTGTTACCCATAAGTATTGTTGTCACTTTTTGTACCATATTTTCGGGTTGCTGCAACTCATTTTTGGTTAATTTAACCTGAATATTTTTTTCAGTGAACCAATAGGAAGCGACCCGCGGGCTACCAAGCATTGTGCACGTGATTTTATTACTTTGCTCCATAGATACCATTAGATAGCAGTGGGGCAAAATTATGTTCTAAAACCAAAATTTCGATTGTTTGAGCTCACTATATTATTTAAAAAGTTGTTTAACATTTAATTATCCAAGATAATAAAAATAACTGTATTTAATCTTAATTTAACTTTGGATGGTAATTTCGCAGTCTATGAAGTTTAAATAAAATATATAGTTTTCAAGATAGCACCAGACACTATTTTCTCAAATACTTGTTCATCTTGCTTAACAAGGAAAATTCTACCTAAAAGTATACATTGACATGAGTTGCTTAGCTTATGGTTTATAAGTGATATTGATTCTATAATGTATGTTACTGTTGACATAATACTAAATTCATATTCATTACATACTAATAGACCTACAAAACTGTTTTTCAGCTGAAATCGATGTATCCCTTAATCGAAGAAGTAGCAAAAACCATGGTTGCGTATTTAAATAAAACGTCTGAAGCGTGGGATGGAGCTGGCCTTGAAGCTAAAGAATTATCCTCGAAGTTTACCTCAGATTCAGTAGCCACTTGCGCTTTTGGTATAGAAGGACGAGCGTTTGAAGATCCTAATTCCGAGTTTAGAGCAATAGGGAGAAAATTCTTAACACCTTCATTCTCTTTAGCCTTAACTCATCTATGTGTAATTCTTGTACCATCATTAGCAAATATTCTTAATGCCAAGTAAATTTTATTTTATAATAATTATATAGCAGGAATAAATTTATGAGCCATGCCTTTGTCGCAGATTCTTCCCAGATGAAGTTGCAAATTATTTTAGAACAATACCACGTGAAGTAATAAAATACAGAGAAGAAAATAAAATTGTCAGAGGAGATTTCTTGGATCTTATGAAGGAATTTAAAAAGAAATTAGGGGAAAAAGTCTTTGGTGACGACGACATAGCAGCTCACGCAGGTGGATTCTATGCTGATGGTTATGAAACCAGCTCTCTGGCTATGAGTTTTACCTTGTTTGAATTGGCTGCAAATCTGGATGTGCAATCTAAACTAAGAAATGAAATTGATAATTTACTTGCGAAAAATGGAGACAAATTTGATTATGAAGTATTGTTAGAAAACACATATTTGGATAATGTTTTAATGGGTAGGTAACATTTCTTCTACAATTATATGAGTATTGCAATTAATTAATTTGTTTCAGAGAGCCTACGAAAATACCCACCTGCTTACTCTATGTCTAGGATCTGTACAAAAACATTTAAATTTCCCTCTCCATTTGGTAATTGTAAAGGTCCTGAAGTAACAATCGAACGTGGAACTCCCGTAATCATTTCGACTTATGGTATTCAACACGATCCTCAGTATTATCCAGAACCTGAGAAATTTGATCCTGACCGTTTTTCTGAAGAAAACAAGAAGTGCAGAACTCCATGCACATTTTTGTCGTTCGGAGAAGGTCCAAGAATATGCTTAGGTGAACATGTTGCACTGTTATACTTTGACGAATACGTATAAACCAAAATTATTATTTCAGGTATGAGATTTGGGATTGCACAGGTGAAAATTGCCCTTGCCCATATCATATCTAATTTCGAGGTTCGTTTAAACAAGAAAACAATTGTGCCACTTGAAATCGATCCGCAGTACTTTTTACTCAGAGCTAAGGATGATATTTGGCTGAATTACTACAAGCGAAAATAGTGACAATGACGTTAAGAAATGATATTATTATTCTTGTTACAAATAATTTTTAAATAATTATAATTACTTTTATTCTTGTTGATATTTGCAGGAAATATGTAAGATAAATGTGAATAATATACGAAAAAGTTGAAAATGATCTTTTTGAACCCACCGCTTTCAAAATCTTGTTTTGCGAACAGTTGAACGTAAACGTAGTGTTCGTGCATTACACTTTGCGAATTAAGTTTAAAAAAGATTTGGAGACCAGAATGTAATAAAGCATTTATTGGTAAATTTACAAATTTGTCTAAGTCGACAAATCTGACTTCTACGTATTACAACACCACACTTTTGTTGCTCGGTGGTCAAGTAAGTTACTGCTTGCTGGAGGGATTAACTCTGACAAGGTGGCAGTTCGATGCTGTATTTATAGGTTGTGCCTCCAGGGTGTGACTGGGTGCGAGTTTCTTTGTGTGACTTCGTCCTTACTTTGACTCCCACGATTCTGAGAAGACATGCATAGCGAACGTGGCCTGATAATGTTGCTATATTTAGCTTGTGCTCGGTTTCAAGGGCATCTTGGCACTCTAGAATCGACTTAATTTAAATAACATTTACATTAAGTGGAATATGATTAGAATAAATTATAATATATTATGGAATATAAGTAGAAGAAATTATAGTATATTAAACTGCATAAATAGACTTGCAGTTTAAGTATTATAGTGAATTGATGTATGGAAATAAATAATATATGTAACTCGTGTATTCGGTTCGTAAATAACTGTTATGTAACTGACAGACCATACGACGTTGACGACTTTAATTCATATTATAATCAATATTTACAAACCTTATCATTTCCAAGCCGCATTAACTTCCCTGTTAAAAACAATTGCAATCAAGTTCACATTTTGCAACTATAATAATAGTTGATGTACTGCAGCTGACATCTCAATCGTCTCGTGGATTACATCACCAGTTTAATAAATAATACCAATACCAAAGAACTCTAACTGCAGCATATTTGATCAGAAAGTCTGTAAACAGTATTGTTTAATAAATATTTTTTTTCTATAAAACAAGACTAGTGAATGAAGGATAGACTCGCTGCAGGGGCGTCGGAAGCACGGGTCAGAGGCTACGGGTCATGCCCTCTATTTTTGAACGGGGGGGGGGGGCGTCACCTCCTTAGAATCAAGGATTGAACTATAAAATATATGTATTTTAATTATTATGCGCTTCATTTGTTTTTACTAATAAAATTATTATTAAGTTGTGTGTAATTATTGTTTATTTGTTTTATCTTGGTTACTTACCTATTCTTAATAATTTAATTTAATCTTGCTCGAAGTTTTTGGAATTATTTCATTAGTTTCGATAAATAGCTCTATCTATTTTCTACCGTTTTATATTTTTCGGCGTTTCGTCTACGTTCGGCCATGCACAAATACATTTAGGCGATTTGTCCATAGATGCGTTTTGGCGTTTTTCCCGCGTTCGGCTATTTATTCAAATATACTTTTCTTCGTTTTGAAAACTTTAGGCGATTTATTCCTTGTTGCGTTTAGGCGTTTTGACCACTTTCGGCGATTTGTCCACAGATATGTTTCGGCGACTTGTACACATATGTGTTTCGGCGGTTTGACCATCTTCGGAAATGTGTCCACAGATGTCTTTCGGCGACTTAACCTTTCTTTCTTTCGGTAGTTTGGTCAGAGTTGCCTGTCTGTGAGTTGGACAAAGTTTCGAGTTCGCCATCGACACAACGTTTCCGATCTATTCGGCGTTGTTTTATGCTTTCGGAGATTTTTCCACTTTCAGCGATATGTCCAGTTCCCATTTATTGTTTATCTTATTTGTGAAATCGAAGATCGCCCCGCCTAACAAGTGAAAATACTTCGGACGTCCCTGACTCGCTGATTACCAATACAAATACAGTCCATTAATTACATCGATGTACTAATTGGTTAGTTACACAAATACAGCCTAGTTATGGATAATTAGTTGCAGTAAACTTGAAATATTCACTTAAAATTAATTTGTTTAGGTAAGTTTGTATGGTAATTTAAGTGTAGCTAAATTACCATACGTTCAAGCTACGTTTACATTATGCTAACACTCAGGCACGTTTTGGCTGCACAGATACTTGGTTTGTTTTTCTTGCCGGTGGTATTTATACATATCAAGTATAATAGCGCGTAACGTGTTAATTGAAGAGTTTGATGTAAGGCTACAGAAAATGAAAATAAAAGTGGGTATTGATTAGGCGAAAACAACATTTGGGGGCATCAAATATTCTACAAAGATCCTTTTGCATCCACTTGTAAATTCCATAAGCATTCAAACTTTTCGTAAATGTTTAATAATTTTCCAATATTCTCATCAGACCTCCAGCTTGGCGACGCCGATGTTTTTACATGCAATTCGTAGCTACTATTAGTTGCAATGCATGTAGAATTTGACAACGGACAAATTCTAGACAGTTGTTGTACTTCACTTGCATACTAGTTTTGCATGCACAAGTATTTGAGCAAGTCCCTCCTCAAGTATGGAGCCTTGAAGTACTTGGCTTACAAAGTAAACATACAAACCTCTGAGCCATCGAGACTGACTACTGCAATAAATATTTTTGCTTGGTTATTTTTGTAAAAATTGTTATATAGGCTAATTACTTGCCAAATCACATAATTTAAAAACATGGCCGTGCTTCGGATTGTCAGATTTTGTTTAATTCTTTTCCCTTTAATAGATACATATGAAATAACATTAAATTAATTTTTTCAGATTTTTGGATTAACAATAGACTAAGTAAAAATATCGGTTTTGTGCAAATTCTGCTACCCGACACTCAAGAAACGTGCAAATACATTGCACAGTAAAAGGTACCAGGCTCTGAAGGCAACTTTTATCAAAATTTTTTTTCTAAAACTACAAAAAACATCCTTTTTATCTTTCAACCATACCAAGCTTATACTAAGATGATTCTATAAAAAACGTTTCAAAGGGTTATAGTTCATAGTTGTAACACATGAGCAATGTCAAGATTAGTAAAAACAGTAAAAATCTTCGAAGCCTGCTACTTTTCTAGAAGAACTAGCTTTAATGTGACACCTGGATGAGCCAGATTACACAAAAATAAGAGATCTATGACAAGTTTACTTAGATGATGTAGAGTGATGTAGACTTCGGCTATTCTTCATCCAAAAAATCTTGAAAAAACAATTTCTAAATACAATATTTATTAAACACATTATTACGTATTACAATAAGATCATAGAGTATCATTATAGTCATTTACGAAGTACGCAAAGCTGTGCAATTTTTGAAGCACAAGCGACAAAGGAGCGAGTTATTCATTTAAGCGAATGCGTCGAAAATGACCGCAAGCATCGAGTTTTGCACAAAATTTTTGAAACAAACTTTGACAATAAAAAAAAACTTAATTAACCAAAAGCTGTAGTACTGTTTCGATATCAAAGTAAACATAAAATCCAGTAGGCAATAAATAGCATTAGTGTTGCCACTAGATGGCGCTTGCACATTAATTTGTCAGCCGAGTTATTATCGATTATTAATCTTTCTTTGTGATTTCTAATACCCAAATGGGAAAAACGGGATTTTCTAAATTAAATTTTAGGCATAATTAAAGAGTTCCATCACCAAACATTTTTTGACCGAACTGTTTCCCAGAAATCATTTTTGGGGCGAACGCCCAAATGTCCCAAAGGAGATCAAAAGTAAAAAAATGCTTGCAATTATACAATTTAGTTAGGTTAGGTTAGGTTGGGAAAAATTCGAATTTACTTTTGCATAACGTTTTGGTTAGTGGCGTGTTTGCGGAGGTTAGGATCATAGCAATCAGTTCTGAAGGCTTCTTAGGGGCGTTTGCCCCAAAAAATGCTGATTCTAAATATGTAAATAAATGTTAGGGCGAATGCCCCAAATTTGGGGATCAAAAGTAAAAAAATACTTAATCTCTATGGATATGAATAACATTATATATATTATGTAATTAGGAGATCAAGCGATACTTTAAATCCAAGAAGATGTATTATAACGCCGAGGAGCTAGCCGAGGATTTAAAGAAGCTTGATCTCCGTATTGCATAAATTGTTTTATTTTATTTCGTATTTCAATCCTAATTTCTCCCTTTTAAAATCCATCCGAATTTATTGCATAAAGAAGCAGGTTGCCTTGTGTGTGTCATCATACGCGTAAACAAGGAGATAAAAAGCAGCATGCCACGTATGGCTATAATGCAACATCAAATTATTTACGTTGCCAACAACAACGGAGATCAAGAACGTCTTGAACTCCGGTGTCATTGACAACGGAGATCAAGATATACTTTATATTACTAATTGTGGTATATAAACAATTGTTTGAAATACGAAATGAAATAATAGTTATTTACATTATAAGTGGGATGGAAGCATTATTACAGCACTCAAGTGTGGGAATTGCAGATGACGAGGGCGTCAGCCCGAGTCTCATCTGTAACCACACGTGTGCTGTAATATGCTCTATGCCATGAGTTGATGTACAAAACTTTATCTACGACTGCAATAAATTTAAAAAATATTTTGCTCCAATAATTCTCATTCAAAATCAAAATGCTAAGATAGAAAACATTTGCTCATTACCAGGACAACCAATTTTGTTGTGTCAAAAACGATGTATTTTTCAGTTTGTTATTCCGTGGTGTGAATATTATCAGTTTAACCAAAAAAAAAAGAAACATGAGTGATTCCGAAGACTTGCCCTCAGACATTGAAAACGCTGCAACTAGTGCAGTTTCATTGTTACTGCCAGAAAAGTCGAAACGAAAATATGAACGCTTTATTCGGTGGTGCAACCAAAAGGGTGTGAAAAAGGATAGAAACGAGAAAGTATTATTAGCGTATTTTGAAGAACTATCGAAGATGTATAAGTCATCAAGTCTTTGGGCCTACTATTCTATGTTACGAGCAACGATATCTGCGAAAAAAAAAGTTGACATTAGCAAGCATAATCAGTTGATTGCGTTTTTGAAACGAAAGACAGATGGGTATAAGCCGAAAAAATCGAAAGTGTTTTCCAAAGAAGAGATTGCAATGTTCTTGAAGGAACCTGATGATGAAACCTTTTTGCTGAGTAAAGTAAGAATGTTCAAAATATCTTGAGAACCGCTTTATAAAGTTAAATGCACTTATTTTCAGGTTGCCCTTATTATTGGGATTTGACCGTCAAGAGATCTGCGCCATTGTTCGCTAATAAAGAAGCTGATGATCGTCGGAAGCAGTGTCCCGTGTATTCTTCCGAATTTGATAATTTTAAGAACAACGCGATCTTTTTTGGAATACCTCCAAAGGTGTTTATACCTAGAGGCTGTTTTATACAGATTCCTTTCCTATATCCAATAAAAAATCGACCATGATCAACGTGGCGGGGACGTAATTTCAAATATTTGCGAATTATTTCGACCATATTTGTCCCTTCGTCGTTACCGGACGTAACAAAAAATTCTCGCGAGACTTTGGTTTTCGTGTAAGGAATTTGTATATGAAAAACCTGCCCTTCATCCTTGACATTTTCAAGAAGCAGATAGGTAAGTTCCTCTTTCCTGCAGGCTCCAGCAATCCCAATAATAAGGGCAACCTGAAAATAAGTGCATTTAACTTTATAAAGCGGTTCTCAAGATATTTTGAACATTCTTACTTTACTCAGCAAAAAGGTTTCATCATCAGGTTCCTTCAAGAACCTTGCAATCTCTTCTTTGGAAAACACTTTCGATTTTTTCGGCTTATACCAATCTGTCTTTCGTTTCAAAAACGCAATCAACTGATTATGCTTGCTAATGTCAACTTTTTTTTTTCGCAGATATCGTTGCTCGTAACATAGAATAGTAGGCCCAAAGACTTGATGACTTATACATCTTCGATAGTTCTTCAAAATACGCTAATAATACTTTCTCGTTTCTATCCTTTTTCACACCCTTTTGGTTGCACCACCGAATAAAGCGTTCATATTTTCGTTTCGACTTTTCTGGCAGTAACAATGAAACTGCACTAGTTGCAGCGTTTTCAATGTCTGAGGGCAAGTCTTCGGAATCACTCATGTTTCTTTTTTTTTGGTTAAACTGATAATATTCACACCACGGAATAACAAACTGAAAAATTACATCGTTTTTGACACAACAAAATTGGTTGTCCTGGTAATGAGCAAATGTTTTCTATCTTAGCATTTTGATTTTGAATGAGAATTATTGGAGCAAAATATTTTTTAAATTTATTGCAGTCGTAGATAAAGTTTTGTACATCAACTCATGGCATAGAGCATATTACAGCACACGTGTGGTTACAGATGAGACTCGGGCTGACGCCCTCGTCATCTGCAATTCCCACACTTGAGTGCTGTAATAATGCTTCCATCCCACTTATAATGTAAATAACTATTATTTCATTTCGTATTTCAAACAATTGTTTATATACCACAATTAGTAATATAAAGTATATCTTGATCTCCGTTGTCAATGACACCGGAGTTCAAGACGTTCTTGATCTCCGTTGTTGTTGGCAACGTAAATAATTTGATGTTGCATTATAGCCATACGTGGCATGCTGCTTTTTATCTCCTTGTTTACGCGTATGATGACACACACAAGGCAACCTGCTTCTTTATGCAATAAATTCGGATGGATTTTAAAAGGGAGAAATTAGGATTGAAATACGAAATAAAATAAAACAATTTATGCAATACGGAGATCAAGCTTCTTTAAATCCTCGGCTAGCTCCTCGGCGTTATAATACATCTTCTTGGATTTAAAGTATCGCTTGATCTCCTAATTACATAATATATATAATGTTATTCATATCCATAGAGATTAAGTATTTTTTTACTTTTGATCCCCAAATTTGGGGCATTCGCCCTAACATTTATTTACATATTTAGAATCAGCATTTTTTGGGGCAAACGCCCCTAAGAAGCCTTCAGAATTGATTGCTACGATCCTAACCTCCGCAAACACGCCACTAACCAAAACGTTATGCAAAAGTAAATTCGAATTTTTCCCAACCTAACCTAACCTAACTAAATTGTATAATTGCAAGCATTTTTTTACTTTTGATCTCCTTTGGGACATTTGGGCGTTCGCCCCAAAAATGATTTCTGGGAAACAGTTCGGTCAAAAAATGTTTGGTGATGGAACTCTTTAATTATGCCTAAAATTTAATTTAGAAAATGCCGTTTTTCCCATTTGGGTATTAGAAATCACAAAGAAAGATTAATAATCGATAATAACTCGGCTGACAAATTAATGTGCAAGCGCCATCTAGTGGCAACACTAATGCTATTTATTGCCTACTGGATTTTATGTTTACTTTGATATCGAAACAGTACTACAGCTTTTGGTTAATTAAGTTTTTTTTTATTGTCAAAGTTTGTTTCAAAAATTTTGTGCAAAACTCGATGCTTGCGGTCATTTTCGACGCATTCGCTCAAATGAATAACTCGCTCCTTTGTCGCTTGTGCTTCAAAAATTGCACAGCTTTGCGTACTTCGTAAATGACTATAATGATACTCTATGATCTTATTGTAATACGTAATAATGTGTTTAATAAATATTGTATTTAGAAATTGTTTTTTCAAGATTTTTTGGATGAAGAATAGCCGAAGTCTACATCACTCTACATCATCTAAGTAAACTTGTCATAGATCTCTTATTTTTGTGTAATCTGGCTCATCCAGGTGTCACATTAAAGCTAGTTCTTCTAGAAAAGTAGCAGGCTTCGAAGATTTTTACTGTTTTTACTAATCTTGACATTGCTCATGTGTTACAACTATGAACTATAACCCTTTGAAACGTTTTTTATAGAATCATCTTAGTATAAGCTTGGTATGGTTGAAAGATAAAAAGGATGTTTTTTGTAGTTTTAGAAAAAAATTTTTGATAAAAGTTGCCTTCAGAGCCTGGTACCTTTTACTGTGCAATGTATTTGCACGTTTCTTGAGTGTCGGGTAGCAGAATTTGCACAAAACCGATATTTTTACTTCGGCTATTGTTAATCCAAAAAATCTGAAAAAATTAATTTAATGTTATTTCATATGTATCTATTAAAGGGAAAAGAATTAAACAAAATCTGACAATCCGAAGCACGGCCATGTTTTTAAATTATGTGATTTGGCAAGTAATTAGCCTATATAACAATTTTTACAAAAATAACCAAGCAAAAATATGTATTGCAGTAGTCAGTCTCGATGGCTCAGAGGTTTGTATGTTTACTTTGTAAGCCAAGTACTTCAAGGCTCCATACTTGAGGAGGGACTTGCTCAAATACTTGTGCATGCAAAACTAGTATGCAAGTGAAGTACAGCAACTGTCTAGAATTCGTCCGTTGTCAAATTCTACATGCATTGCAACTAATAGTAGCTACGAATTGCATGTAAAAACATCGGCGTCGCCAAGCTGGAGGTCTCATGAGAATATTGGAAAATTATTAAACATTTACGAAAAGTTTGAATGCTTATGGAATGTTACAAGTGGATGCGAAAGGATCTTTGCAGAATATTTGATGCCCCCAAATGTTGTTTTCGCCTAATCAATACCCACTTTTATTTTCATTTTCTGTAGCGTTACATCAAACTCTTCAATTAACACGTTACGCGCTGTTATACTTGATATTGTAACGTTCTTTTTCAAATAATAATACTAGTGCTGTTTAAATCGTCTATTCACAAACAAATATTTATTTCTATACATTAATGAATACACTATAAATTAACGCTATGATTATAAAACATTAAAAACTATTATTTACAGACTATGAATTTCTAATACAACATTTATATTCACTATTTATTTTGTAATACACAGTTAATGACT
Source organism: Agrypnus murinus (assembly GCA_929113105.1). Classification (NCBI taxonomy): domain Eukaryota; kingdom Metazoa; phylum Arthropoda; class Insecta; order Coleoptera; family Elateridae; genus Agrypnus; species Agrypnus murinus. The sequence continues at coordinate 132,328,687 of OV816024.1, forward strand.
TGCTGTTGACTGCTCCTTTTCTCCGCGACGTCGACTTTATACCATCCTATAAACGTTCCAGAAATCGCCCGAACATACCATGTATTTCTAGAATACACCAGAATAAACCACGTCTGATTTACATGCTTGTGCGATGCGTCATTTTCTCGAAGGCGGCAGAACACACCACCTGTCGCTCGAAAAGAGGTTCGTTCCTTTTCTCTCTTGTTACACTGCCCCCCTCTTCAAGTCTGTTCTGTCCCAGAACAGGTTTTATGCTCTGGTTCCTGTAGAACGGGTCATGACGATATCGACAGTCTTCTCCTCGACTACACGTTCCATTACGGTAGAAATAACAGTCTACACTCTTCGTTGGCCTTAATGCGGGTTGTGGGTCAAAATTGCAGACGAAGATCTTGACGTCCGTACCTCCAAAGACAACTTCCAGCATGTTTCTAACGATTCTCCAATCCAGCTGGTCCCGCCCACAGCCGAGTTTGGGAACTGCCAATTTGTTAATTCCCCTGGTAAGCAACTCGATCCTCAAATTCCATAGTGCCCTCCACAAGTCGGCGTAACTCGGCTTCTGGTAATAAAACTGCTTGGTTACCAAGTAGTAAATGGATCGGTCATGATCAGGCAAGCGTAAGGATTTACCAACAGAGGGATTTTGTTCTCGAAGTTCATTCAGCCGTCCAAATTTATTTCTAAACACTACTGCGATCCCCCTGGACATACGGAGATCCGCGGAGACACAGTGGGCAATGGAATAATTACCAGGGACCCGGAAGAGATCTTGTTGCATCTCAGTCGTGACTCCGAATCGCGCTTTTCTAGTTCCAGAGAACGCAGCCATAAATTCTCTAAAGGTTGGTTGATCATCTTCAGGCCTTACGGTATTGATAGTCACCTCAGCCTCATCTTTCCGATCCGGGACTGCGTCATTATTTCCCTCATAGTGCGCCAGACGATTGGAGTGTACCACCTTTGGTTTCCCCCTTGGCAACTTCTGGATGCGATAAATCAAGTCATTTATTCGTTTCTTCACCTGGTATGGACCCTCCCAATTTCGCTGTAACTTTGGAGAATAGCCACGACGCCTTTGCGGGTTATATAACCAGACAAGCTCTCCAGGTTGAAACCCTCCTTCTTGGGCTCTCACATCGTACATAGCCTTCATCCGGTCACTCGCGATTCGACTATGATTTCGGGTTCGGTCGTGAATATCCTCCAACTTCTTCTTTAAGTTGATGACATAATCATTCCCGGCTACCTCCTGCTCTATAGGTGGAGACCCCAATTCCAGATCACACGGTAACCGTAACTCGCGTCCAAACATTACAGACGCTGGTGACTGACCGGTTGTTTCGTGGACCGATGCACGATAAGCCATCAGGAACAGATGCAGGTATTGGTCCCAGTCTCGTTGATGATCGGAGACGACCTTGGCCAAATATTTGCCCATTGTTCGATTCATGCGTTCTACCATTCCATCGGACTGCGGATGTAACGGTGTGGTCCGAGTCTTGCGAATGCCCAACAATCGACAAACTTCTCCAAAGAGTACAGACTCGAAATTGCGGCCTTGATCCGAATGCAGCTCCATGGGCACTCCGAAGCGACTGAAAAACTCTTTGACTAGTACGTCAGCAACAGTCGCAGCTTCCTGGTTTGGTAGGGCATATGCTTCTGGCCATTTGGTAAAATAGTCCATTGCCACTAAGATGTATTTATTCCCATCGTCAGTTTCGGGAAATGGTCCGGCAATGTCTATAGCTATTCTCTCCAGAGGACTACCCACATTGTACTGCCTCATGGGTGCTCTTCGTTTCCCCAAGGGTCCGTTGCCAGTGGCACATAGTTCACATTTCCGGCACCACTCCTTCACGTCTTCTTTACAGTTGACCCAATAAAAACGCTCCCTAACTTTCTCCAAGGTCTTTTTCACACCGAAGTGTCCTCCGGAGGCACCGTCATGGAGATGTCGCAATACTGTAGCCACTCGGCTTTTTGGAACCACGAACTGAGACCTAATGGTGGTGCCATCTTCACTCTCCAGTACTCGCTTCAGGAGATCGTCTTCCACCTTCAAGGACTCCCATTGGGCCCAATATGCTTTGAGCGTTCTGTTGAAAGGGCTGACGGCCTCCCAGGCAGGCCTTTCTCCCACGCGCTTCCATTCCAGTACCATTTTTAGTTCGGGATCAGCCTCCTGCTGTCGTTGCAATTCTTCCGGCAACCAATTGTCGTTGACGATGGTAGTCCTTAATACTTGGCAAACCCTCTCCTCCAAACGAGAGCAATGACGGCAATCCGTTGGACAGGGTCTTCTTGAAAGAGCATCGGCATTTCGATGACTAGTGCCCGCTCGATGTTCGGTGTCAAAGTTGTATCCTTGTAATCGTTCGATCCACCTTGCAACCTGGCCTTCAGGATTACGGAATTGTAGAAGCCATTTCAACGCTGCATGGTCCGTCCTCAATAAAAACTTCCGTCCGTACAAGTATTTGTAGAAGTGCTCAACGGACTTCACGACGGCCAATAGTTCTTTTCTGGTCACACAATAATTCCTTTCGGCTTTCGACAAAACCTTACTAAAATAGCCGATGACCTTTTCTTGTCCATCCTGTATCTGAGAAAGTACCCCCCCAATGGCCAGATTACTTGCATCTGTGTCAAGTATGAATTTCCCTTCTGTCCGTGGATAGCTCAATATTGGTGCTGTTGTCAGGGCACGCTTCAGCTGTTGGAAAGCTGTTTCACACTCTCCGCTCCAAACATACTCGCGCCCATCTTCAGTTAACCTTGTCAGAGGTTTCGCTATATTGGCAAACCCAGGAACGAAACGCCTGTAGTAGGTACATAACCCAAGAAAACTACGAACTTGGTGTTTATCTTTCGGTGTTGGCCACTCTTGAACTGCACGAATCTTATCGGGGTCGGCTGCCACTCCATTTTGTGATACGACGTGCCCGAGATATTTCACTTCTTTTCTGAATATGTGGCACTTTTTCGGACTCAGTTTCAGATTGGCTCCACGTAGTCTTCGGAACACTTCCTCTAGATTTTTTAGATGTTCGTTGAATGATTTTCCGACTACAATCACATCATCTAGGTATACCAGGCAGGTCTTCCACGACAACCCTCTCAAGATGGTCTCCATTAGACGCTCAAAGGTGGCCGGAGCGTTACATAGACCAAAAGGCATAACTGTAAACTGCCATAGTCCGGAACCAATAGTGAACGCGGTCTTCTCCCGGTCTTCAGGTTCCATTTCAACTTGCCAATAACCGCTCTTCAAGTCCAAAGTCGAAAACCATCGTGAACCAGACCGGGTATCTAACGTGTCGTCGATGCGTGGTAAGGGATAGCTGTCTTTCTTGGTCACATCATTAAGCTGCCGATAGTCCACACAAAATCTCGTTGACCCGTCCTTCTTACTGACCAGGACCACCGGTGATGCCCATGGACTGCTGGATGGCTCGATGACCCCTTGTTCTTCCATATCAATAATAATCTTTTCGGCTTCTGCTCGCCTTGCTAGAGGTAGACGCCTCGGCTGCTGACGGACAGGCATAGAGTTGCCTGTATTGATTTTATGTTTTACTATATTTGTTCGTCCCTTCTGGCTATCGTCAAGAGCGAAGATATCTTGGTATCGGTGAACCAAACCCTGTACCTCTTTCACTTCCGTTCTGTTAAGGTCTTCGCACGAACTAATAACCATACCCACTAATTTTCCACCATGGTCTTTTGGGCACTGGTTTTGGAACATCAGCCATACACCTGGCTACTCGGAATACTGGCACACACTGTCCCACAAGGGTACTCTTCTTCAATGTCACCGGATCCACATTAACGTTCATAAGCCTCACCGGTACAGTCTTTCCAACCTTGATCAGCGCTTTTCCCACCAATATGCCACTATGGATCGTCTTATCACAAACAGGCTCCATCATTCGCACACATCCTACCCGAAGATCTCCATCCAAACCTGCCTCGACAACCATCTCGCTTTGACCCGGCAATATCACATCTTCAGTCAGCAAAACCCTTACAACCGGATCTTCTCGTGGGTGCAACGGAAGTTCTTCGTTACCGACCTTCAAAACACCCTCTTTCAAATCCAACGTAAAACCAAATTTTCTCAGGAGGTCCATTCCCAAGATGAAGTCATCAGTGATATCGGCTACCAGCACCTCATGTTCACGTTCTTCACTTCCAATGCCAATCTTCATCTTCACCACTCCGCGTGTTGGTATCACTTCACCTGTTGCTGTACGGAGTTGAGTAGTTGTCGGTAACAATTTAATACTTGATTGTAGAACATCAGGGCGTACGATGGATTTTGTCGCCCCCGTATCAATAAGTAGTGGAACAGTTCGGTTAGCAATCTTTCCATCTACAAACAAACTGCCGTTACTATTCTTTGATGTTACGGCATGGATCGTGATCTCCGGGGCATCTTCACTCGCAGTCAACGTTCGCCCCCTCTTGCCAACCCCTTTTAACTTTTCCGACGGTTGTACTTTTCTTATTTTGGGACAACGGCGTTCTACATGTCCTTGTTCGCCGCAATTCCAACAACGAGGCCCTCGAACTTCTTGATGATTCTTCTTACGGCTTTCTTCCTTCCGAAGAACTCTCAGTACTAACTCCTCTAGGTGATCCTTAGAACCTTCTTCTTCTTCCACAACGGCTCGAACACGCCCGTGACCTCGGGACGCTTGTTTTGCAGCTTCAAATTCTAAGGCGTGAGCAAGCGCATCATCAGTTGTTCTTGGTCGTGCTAGCCTCAATGATTGTTGTGTTTCCCCGTCTCTTAACCCATCAATGAAGGTCTGCACAGCGAGCTGTCCCAGAAATGAATCGGGTGCCGTAGGGTACGCCAATCGGACAAGCCGCGCAACATCGGCTTCAAACTCCTGCAGGCTTTCTCCATTCTTCTGGATACGATTCTTCACTTGCGCGTGATACACTTGTTGAAGATGCACGTCTCCATATCTCATCTCCAATCTAGACACTAACAATTGATAATCATTTTCCTGTCCTGCTGGGATTGTTTGCAGGACGTTCAACGCGTCTCCACGCAAAGCCACAGTTAAAGAAACGGCCTTTTCCTTGCCTGTCCATCCGTTGGCCCCAGCGGCCGCCTCAAATTGTTTGTAGTAGGTGGACCAAGGTATCTTTCCATCGAACGTGGGTGGTTTTACTTTTATCCCTACGGCAGGACCCCTTTCTTCTTTAATTTGCTTCTTTACTTCATTAAACTCAGAAGTTGAGGGAAACCGTAGTTGCCTCATTCTATCTTCCAACATATCGGTTATGTCGTCTTTCTTAGCTGTTGATGGTAATTGCATTTGGGCTATTTTCTCTTCTACCATTTTTATTACCCTATCTTGTTCCGCCAATCTGCCTTCCAATAGCCCTAGCGCGCTGGTATTCTCCAAAAATTCTTCGAAAACTTTTTCTTCTAACACCTTGACATTGTCCAGCAATTCTTCTTTAAGCCTTCTAGAACTTTCTTCGGACTTTTCTAGTAATTCTTCCTTAAGCAATCTTGTGTTTTCTAGTAAATCTTCTTTAAGCCTTCTAGAATTTTCAAAAACTTTTTGTTCCATCTTTCTAGCATTTTCTTCGGACTTTTCCAGTAGTTCCTCTTTTAACATTCTAGAATTCTCTTCCGACTTTCTAGAACTCTCTTCGTGCTTTTCCAATAGTTCTTCTTTTAGCATTCTAACATTATCTTCGGACTTTCTAGAACTTTCCAGTAACTCTTCTTTCATTTTACTTAACAACAAACTAGTATCAATTGCGGGTCCAGGTATTTCAAAGCGGTAATTTTCAGGATCTTCCTTCTGCTCTAAAAGCCATTCTCTTAGCCGATTTATCAAAACTTCTTTCTTTCCATTACTATCCAAGTCCCTCTCGTCCAATTCCCGTTTTAAATCTATTACTAAGAGATCTTTCAATAGTTTCATCACCATTTTAATCGTTTGTTGACATTAATTTTAACACTAAAATTTTATTCTCACAGCACTTTATTTAATTATTACGCGATTTTATTTATTTTAGAACACCACACCTGACAACACTGTAACGTTCTTTTTCAAATAATAATACAAGTGCTGTTTAAATCGTCTATTCACAAACAAATATTTATTTCTATACATTAATGAATACACTATAAATTAACGCTATGATTATAAAACATTAAAAACTATTATTTACAGACTATGAATTTCTAATACAACATTTATATTCACTATTTATTTTGTAATACACAGTTAATGACTTGCTGTTGACTGCTCCTTTTCTCCGCGACGTCGACTTTATACCATCCTATAAACGTTCCAGAAATCGCCCGAACATACCATGTATTTCTAGAATACACCAGAATAAACCACGTCTGATTTACATGCTTGTGCGATGCGTCATTTTCTCGAAGGCGGCAGAACACACCACCTGTCGCTCGAAAAGAGGTTCGTTCCTTTTCTCTCTTGTTACAATATGTATAAATACCACCGGCAAGAAAAACAAACCAAGTATCTGTGCAGCCAAAACGTGCCTGAGTGGTAGCATAATGTAAACGTAGCTTGAACGTTAAGTGTAGCTAAATTACCATACAAACTTACCTAAACAAATTCATTTTAAGTGAATATTTCAATTTAACTGCAACTGATTATCCATAACTAGGCTGTATTTGTGTAACTAACCAATTAGTACATCGATGTAATTAATGGACTGTATTTGTATTGTTAATCAGTGAGTCAGGGACGTCCGAAGTATTTTCACTTGTTAGGCGGGATTGTGAACTTCGATTTCACAAATAAGATAAACAATAAATGGGAACTGGACATATCGCTGAAAGTGGAAAAATCTCCGAAAGCGCCGAAACACATATGTGTACAAGTCGCCGAAACATATCTGTGGACAAATCGCCGAAAGTGGTCAAAACGCCTAAACGCATCAAGGAATAAATCGCCTAAAGTTTTCAAAACGAAGAAAAGTATATTTGGATAAATAGCCGAACGCGGGAAAACGCCAAAACGTATCTGTGGACAAATCGCCTAAATGTCTGAGCCGAGTGCATGGCCTAACGTAGACGAAACGCCGAAAAATATAAAACTGTAGAAAATAGATAGAGCTATTTATCGAAACTAATGAAATAATTCCAAAAACTTCGAGCAAGATTAAATTAAATTATTAAGAATAGGTAAGTAACCAAGATAAAACAAATAAACAATAATTAAACACAACTTAATAATAATTTTATTAGTAAAAACAAATGAAGCGCATAATAATTAAAATACATATATTTTATAGTTCCATCCTTGTTTCTAAGGAGGTGACGCCCCCCCCCGTTCAAATTGCTGTCAATGGGTGACGTAATAATGACTTATCCAAGCAGTCGTAGATAATAGTTATTTATTGTATAAGTGTTTCAGAGAGCATTTTATCCACGCAAGAATGTTTAAACGCGAGAGCTTGCTCGAGCGTTTAATTTTCTTAAGTGGATAAAATGCGAGTGAAACACGAATTGCAATACAACATTTTATCCACAATTACAGCGATTTAAAATCAGAATCGCCAAAATTTCATCTCATGTCATCAAAAAATGATTTGACATTACACTCTGACAGCGGATGTCACCTCAAAAATCATTGAAATTAACTAAAAAACATGGGAGGTGTTGAATCGTCGCTATTTATTTTCGATTGTTTATCGACTCCATTTGTACAAAACGCTGTGCAAGTTGGTAAAAATGGAAGAAAGTGATACTATTCCTGAGACAATTCTTGAGGAAGCTGAAGAAGCGACTCGCCAGTTATTGCCTGCGAAGTCCAGGGAACGCTGCAGTATTGGAAAGAACACACGTGGAAGAGTTTTTGACAAGAGCTTGCGATAAAGAATATTTGATGATCAAGGTAATCTCTGTCATTACATAGACATTGTAGATAATAAATTTTGGAATATTTTAGGTTGCATTAATAATGGGGGTGTCTGGTGCCTGTCGATGCTGTGAGCTGACAAATTTGAAAATCAGTGAAGTAGAAGACAGAGGCGCATACCTGATTGTTTCGATACCAGATACCAAGACGGGCGTTTCACGAAAATTCACAATTCTAGAAGAATGATTCTCTATCAACACTGTGGAGAAGTGTAGGAAATACATGTCCTTACGTCCGAAGAAGTTATCCATTGAGAGATTCTTTTTACGATACGCTAATCAAAAATGTACATCGCAACCTGTTGGAATTAACACTTTATCGAAAGTTCCTTCAATAGTTGCTTCGTTTTTGAATCTGGCGAACGCAGAAGCTTATACCGGCCATTGCATGAGACGCACTTCAACAACTTTACTGGCCAATCGAGGTGCTAATCTTACAACAATTAAACGACATGGTGGGTGGAGGAGCTCCGCCATAGCAGAAACTTATATCGAAGATTCTGTATCTAATAAGCTTGATATCTCAAGAAAAACCCAAGGTTCTCCTGGTACTAGTCGTTCCTTACTAGAGGAGACGTCCATTGTTCCTACAACTACTATTCGTTCTGGAACCGATAACAACTACAAGCTTCTTATTAATGGAAACGAAGTGAAATATGATAAAACAAAAAACGAAATGTCTATTAATGTAAATGTTAATGTCAATATTAATAATAAATAGAATGCGATTGATTTAAGATTGTATTTTTTCATTATTCCACTAGTGGAATAAAGTGATTTCATTATTCCACTAGTGGATAAAGTGTTACTTTATACGGTTCGTAAGTGTGGATAAAACTTCAATTATAAGGTAATTGTGGATAAAATATATTAAGTTTCTATGCTTGCCAAGTTGTGCAATTTACAGTTACACATTTTAGTTGGATTAGGTTAGGTTTAGGTTAGGGTAGGTTAGGTTAGGTTAAGTTAAGTTAGGATTAAGTTAAGAAATTAGGATAGGTTGAAAAAACTCGAATTTGCTTTTCCATAGCGTTTTGGTTAGATAGTGGTGTTTTTGTGGAGGTTAGGTTGGTAGCAACCAATTTTGGAGTTGCAAAGTTTTTAATTACGTCATCAAGATGTACGTAGGTTAAATGGTAGGAATTTGCTTTACCAATCGTTGAGTGACACGGAAACAATGGTGTGACTACAGCAGCAGAGACAGCGCGCATATTTATAATTTGTAAAAGGTGGCTTTCCTATCCACGTTTGCGTTTGACGTGTGCATTAAACGCATCTATTTAGACGATACGTTCAGACGCACTGCGGTGTTTTCTAATGAAAATTGAACGCATTAAGTAAAAGAGTGATAACAATTGTCGGAGGACAGTTAAAAAAACTTACACACAAAATGAATACTCAATCATATTCGTGATTAGAGGAACATGATGATGATGAAATTAGATTAGCATTGCTACTAAAAAAAGAAAATAAAATTGCAGAAAAGCGTGTTTTCTTAGTTTTAGCGTATCCTTTGATTTTTATAGTCTGTGTGACCACTGTCGTATAAGGCAGGGCAATTAGACACGCATTCAATCAATCGTTCATATTCTTCATTCGTAAAGCTAGATTTTGCTTGTCCATTTCGATGCCAAATCCTGTTGCAGTGTCGAAATATACTGTCAAATAATAACTCATAAATAATCAGCTGTCTCTGACGCGCGGCTGGATTGGTTTTGTCCGACACAGGCGTCAGACTGTGTCGGACAAAACAAAACCGCGTATAGGAAATGCACCTTAACGCGGGACCGTCTAAAGCGCGGAACCCGCCTCGCTCCGGCCCTGCTATAGTATATGTACATACATACAGTGTGTTTCACTTCACATATTAACACCTTTGTATTTTTGTTATTTATAATCGAATCAATGGCTGGCAGTCGGCAGAGTGGTTATAGTGGATTTCTATCGCTTAACAAAATTAAGTCGTGTTTGTTCCGGTCAGTACTCGGATGGGTAAATCACGAGCGCAGTGTGCTTGCCTATATGGCTCCGCTGCCTCGTCTTACACACACATATCCACTCTGTGGCTCGGTGCGTCGGCATCTCGACACCGAAAGGTATAAGAGGCGGAAGATTTATGTATGTATGTATAATCGAATCAATTTCAAATTTTTATAGCTCTAGGACTCCTTAAAATAAGTTTAGGCAATTTGAGCAATTAAAAGCCCCATTTATCATAAACCACCAGCCTACTGCGATCGAAGATAAATACAAAAAAATCGAAAAATATATAAGGCCTTGTTTAATCTTAAAAGCCCTGAAAACCCCAAAACCAAATTTTGGTTAAAATCCCAAAAAATAAAGTAATTTTAATTCAATTATAATAATTTATTTCAAATACATAACTACTTCTCAAGATTTTCTAACCAAAATTTGGTTTTGAGGTTCTCGAGTGGCCGAGAACGAATTTTAAGAACAACTTTTTCGATTAAACGAGGCCTAATATGTTTTTCAATGACTTAATATACTTTTTAAAATAGGATTTCTGCATTGTTGGTTTTCTGCTCAATATTTTATCAATTTTTTTCTTATCAAATACAAAAATCTAAAGTATTAATAAAAAGTAATAATTAAGGCCAAATAAATATTTTTTCCATATTTCTTTAAGTAATCATGTGATGTTTTAAACCAATTATACGAATTTTTAAATTAAGTATTTTAGCTACTTTTAGATCCTAGTTAATAAAGGGGAAATAATGGAAAAATACATATAAATAGGAAATTTAGTATATATCATGAATAAAAATGTATAATATAATTATATGAATACTAATTAACACTCAAACAGCTTTAACAGTTGTGACAAGAAAAGAAAAGATTTCTCGTATTAATGTTTCATTAAATCCTGTATATTATGTATTCCTGTTTCATATTGAAAATTAATTATGTTATGGTTTTCAAGGAAATTCCAGGTAATATTAGCGGTATATAACAAGGTAGGTATTGGCCTGGCTCAAACGAAATTCTTTGAACAAGATAAATTCGAATATTTACAACAGCACTCAGAATATTTGACGTTTTCGATGTTTCTGTATAAAGAAAAACACAATGTTCTAATATAAGTAATTATAGTATATTGTGTCTCAAGGGCAGAAAATTAGCATTTGTAGCCCGCAGTTGTTTGATGCCCGAGCGAAGCGTAGCGTAGCGAGGGCAGCGGACAGCTTAGGGCTACAAATGCTTTTCGGTCTTTAACAGTAACGTAACTTATTAGTAAATTAAATAGGCATATGTTAGAGGGAATGAAATTACAATTTTCTTTTTATTAATTAATTGTCACAACCTCCATTTATACATACAATGACACTGTGAAAAGAAAAAAACAAACGACAAATTTATCGACGAAGACATGAAAATCAAAGTTATGATCTAAGAAGCCTAGAAAAAGTTGACGTATGTTTTTTATATTTTTAAAGGTTATGTAAAAATATGTTTGAAATTACATTTTCCGTCATATTCTGTTGCTAAAAGTTTTACGAATGAGTTATATTTTTAATGTTAAAAACTAATGATTTCATTTTTTGATTAAAATCTTTTTAGGATAATGCACAGGAGTGGTCAAAGTATGACAATTTAAAAAACAATTACAATTTTTACAGTATCTCCAACTTAACATAAATAAATCGTGGTTTCATCTAGTAGTAGTGTAGAGGTTGTGTATTTGACATAAGAGGGCAGTAAAAAGTTTGACATAAGAGGCCCGCAAAGAAGCCTTAACTGCCCTCAAAACAGGACATTTAAAAAGCACTTTCTGATCAGGTAGGCGAAAAAATAAATTTCTTGATTTTTATTCAAAGCAAAAGAGTATACTTAATTAGTCTGTATTACCTATTACTTTCCAGTAGATGTGTATTATCCATCAATATTCTAAATTGAGTAAAGTTTCCGTTTGTTTTTTTAGTGCTACTAATGGCACAGTATATATATATATATATATATATATATATATATATATATATATATATATATTGCTGTGGATGGTAGTTTCAAAATTTTGGAAAATTTTGAAAATTTTGTGAAAATATAAAATCTTTGTTAAATACTAACACTTTTGAAATATTTTTATCAACTTTTCCAGTTAAAAATAAATTTGAGTTATTTAATGGTGTGTCATTGATTATACAATCAATGTGTATACTTTTTAATAAGGTTAAATAATACATGTTTCATTATTTATTATCAAATAGCTTACTCACCGATTACTTAAGTGTACGTAACATCCAGTTGTTTGCAAGTTATTGTTATTATCTAATTCATTTATGTATAATTTCAAATGTGTATATCGACGGGTTATGTGATTCTTTAAGGTTTTTGTTAATGTAAATAGATCGTTATTATTGCGTAAAAGTATTGTGTAATTAATGTGTAATAGATGTGTCACTTTTATAAAGAATATTAATCTGCTATTATGTATTATATGAGTGTACAGTTTGTATTAGATGATAAGGTGACGTCAAATTGTGTAATATAATTATGTAAATAGTCAATAGTATATAAGCTTAGAAATTAATAATTTTAGACACTTCCTGACATAAAGCGACGCAGTAAAGTCGTGTAAGAGAATATAGTAAATATGTAAATAGACACTTACTGATAGAAAGCTACGGAGTAAAGTCGTGTAAGATAAAAGAACACTTACCAATATAAAGCGACAGAGTAAAGTCGTGGCTGATAATATTGTAAAAATTTAAATAGTCTAGAATTAAATAGACAAGTTAAGTTAGTTGGTGATTTGAATACGGCGAAAGTGTAAAAAGTATAAATTGTAAAAGTGTATATGATTATAAAGAACCACCTTTAAGATAAATTACTTGCTAAAGTTAAGCAAGATAATAAATCTACGTTAAAACCTTAAACGGGTGTTTTATTTCATTAAACACAAAAACAACTATAAGTATCTTATGAAAAAGGGAAATTGAACCCGCAGTTAATAAACAAAAGTGAGTTCCAAAGTCAAGTGTGTGGATGATATTATATGGAAAATCCATGCAAAAGGAAGAAAGTCAACCCTGAATTGGAAGCCAGCCTTGTGTCAACATAAAGTGATCTACTCTGCCAATGGTTTGGGAAAGAGGACATCTATACTAAAAGGAAAAAAAGAAGTATTATAAAAAAGGTAGGAAGTTATTCCTTTTTGTATTGGCATTGCTGAAGAAAAGACTATCGTTTGTAAATTGTAGTAAAGTGATTTGAACAATTTAGTAATAGTTAAAATTAATTAAGATTTCAATTTTAAAAGTAATTTCAAATTTCAATTTGTATATTTTTAATACCACAAGAAACCACATTCACCCTGAGATGAGTCTTTATTAAATATAATTCTGTTAATTTAAGTTATTTAACTGGCGCCCAACTCTCTTACGTAAACTTGAGTTAGTCAAGAACTAACGTAACATAAATTTTATATAACCATTGCAATATTAAATTTATTAAAAGGTATTTTCAAATCATATTAGAATTTATAAAAGAGGGAAGTTGAAAAGCATATCCAAAGTTCAGTCATTTTAAAAATCAATTTATTATAAAGTAATTATCTACGATCAAACGGCAATTATTCACAGTTTCAAAATATATAATAAATTTTTTTTAAAATCATATTTATTTTTAATTAACCAATATCACTGCATTTATATATGGCGACCGGCAACGTGGGGCTTTTTGTGGTTTATATAATCTTTTGAAAAATAGTAGGCTTATAGTAGCTTTTAATAGATTATTTGACTTTTGAGATTATTTAGTTTTTGTAGGTTATTTTGCTTATAGTAATAGTTAGCTTGTTAGGATTATATTAGCTTGTTTAGATTATAATAGCATAATTAAAAGAAATAAAAGATTTTTAGTGGTTAATGTATGACGTCAGTTAAAAATATATATTCTGCCGCGGAAAGTAATTTAGTATTAAAAAAGAAGTATACAGATAAAGAATTAGTATAGAATCATATTTATTTTTAATTAACCAATATCACTGCAATATATATATATATATATATATATATATATATATATATATATATATATATATAACAATCAGTAGGTTCACTTCCATGCGGCACCATTCATTTTATTAATCCACCTTCGAATACCACGCCCATAAACGAAGTAGTGGACCGACGTTTATCGGTCGGCATCGCCTACGCATAATAATAAAACGCCGTTAAATAAAACGCAGATCCGCATTCAGTAAAATGTGTCGAACAAATATGTAAACAAAATCTCTTCTTATATAATAGTATAGTAAAATATGAAGTAGAATTATGTATAGTGAACCATTTGATTGAAGTTGTTTTACTTATAGAATCTAATAAATAAAACGATAATCAATTTAGATATTTAAAACATTTATTAAACCAAGTTAGAAGAGTTGTTTCTTGTTACATCGTTAGATACCAACTAAAGTTACATTATTCTTTCAAGCCATTAACCATATTCTTGCGCTGCAATAGTCATTTCATTTTATTTAGAAATAATTACGAACAAATGCATAGCTGTATACAATTTGAATACCTGTTCAACAAACAAATGGAGAATCTAGAGATGAAATCAATTTACACTAGAATAATAATAATTAATAATAATAAAATTTATTTTCTTTCATATTAAATTAAAGACACAATGACAAACGAAATGCTAAAAAGTACAATCCTAACGCACGCTTAGACTTTTTTTAACAGTTGAGAGTAACAAAAGACGCTGTAGTTCATACCTGTTGATAAGGCGTTGACCTAGATTCTTTATTGTTGAACTCTTTTAATAAATCAGCATAAAAAATTTTATTATGTAGGATTTCGTAATCGCTTATTTGTTCTATTACGTGTTAGAATTCAATTTTAAGCAATTGGTAAATATATACAAAAGTGAATTCTTAAATACGGCATTGTTTTTACGAGCGTATTTATTAAAAAATAATAGTATGTAGGAAAAAATAGTTTGAAATCGGAAACCTGAAAAAACTAATTGTAGTTCTTTCCGAGGTATTTTTACAGCCTTTGGCGGCACAACGACTAACATTATGCATTGCTTACTGGCACTAATACTGCACGTTTGTGGGTTTATCCGGCTCTGGTAATTTCGATACGTTCTGTTGCGTGTTTGAAACAGAACTGCTGTCTGCATACTGCCGACACGCGCCAGCATGTAGTGTGGTGGATGGAAATTATTTGCGACAGTCACATTACTGTATGTTATATAACGTGCTAATGGTAAATAAATAATGCTTAGAACTAGCTCTGTGTTGGCTCAGGTGTAGAATATTATAGTTACTATCATACTTGATATATGATCAGGTAGGGACGTGTAGGTAAGTGACGCACGAAATAAGAAGTCATAGATGCCATCATTTTAATTCCGCACGAAACGAGAAGTTTTAGGTAAGAATATACCAGAAAAGCCAGGTTCACTAAAAGGAACATAATAAGATAAAGAAAAAAAACAATAATCTTTATTTACAGTCATTAGTAACTACAGTTGTTTAATTTAAAGCTAAACAAAAAATATAAATATCTATTAACGGAACA
Organism: Agrypnus murinus; assembly: GCA_929113105.1. Classification (NCBI taxonomy): domain Eukaryota; kingdom Metazoa; phylum Arthropoda; class Insecta; order Coleoptera; family Elateridae; genus Agrypnus; species Agrypnus murinus. Next base: position 132,344,170 of record OV816024.1, read on the forward strand.
AAAGAAAGATATAAAAGGAATTATCGTTTATTTATTGAATTATTAATTATAAAAATTATACATTATTTTTTTATTGAAATTTAACATTTTTGTATAAACATTGATATTAAACTCTAGTCAACAACATTGATATTAAACTCTAGTCAACAACATTGTATTGAATTGTTTTGTCTCAAAAAAAGTTATCAAAGAATAATTTCAGTTGGAATATATATTAACAAATTAATTGTGTCACACAGTCACTTTCAATAAAGATTATTCTTACATTCCTTAATCTTACCTGTTTTTAATTATTCTTCCTGATCTAATAAAATTCATTTGCTTTTTACAATTCTAAAGGTTACACGTTTTATAAGCGCGATGTTTGAATGAACACAGATTGCAGAATTAATGCAGAATAATAAGTAGGTACTTAAACACTTAAACTATTAGAGAATGACTACACATAATACTAAATTAGCTCAATATTATAACTCACAATCAGTATACGCCACAAGGTCATCTCAATTTGTTTATTAACCTATAACTGCGCCGCATGTTTAAAATATAAAAAATTTATGCTTATTGTAATATAAGAAATTGTATAAATAGTACCAAATAACAAATAAGTGATATTATTTAACATCAGCTGAATCCGAATCATTTAAAGAACATTCACAAAAATGTTTTACCTAAGTACGTCATCCTATATGTGGCTAAAATCCTTTTCTATCTTTCTTTCAAAAAGCTTTCTGTAAGACTAATGTTGTTTTTTAAATAACAACAAATAATCATGTCAAACAGTCAGTGTATTGTTTTTTATTTCTAAATTTTGCAGGTACTTTTCAGCTGCTCATCACGAGGTTCTGTACGATTCTGAGGTTCTATAGGATGCAGGGAAAGGTTAAGTGGAGAAAACGGATTTCTAGCACTTGCTACGCTCCAATTACTCATATGTCATTAAATCGTTTACTAATTACTATAATTCTAGAATAATAACATTTAGATATGTTGTGTCGGATAGGGATGATTAACCTTCACAGGTAGCGCAAAAACTGCAAGTGATACGAAAAGTATCACTTCAGTTCATTGTAATAGTTGTGTAATATCTAAAAGTGGCACCTAAAATCTAGTAAAATGTAGGGGCGATTGACCAACGAAACGAAAATTGCTAATTTTTCGAAAAAGCTGATGGTAATTTTCGCATTAAGCGCATCAAGATACATTAGAATCACCTAGTTTTCTTAGAGGAAGACTTTTAGCTATATAGCAATGTAGTAAGGTAGAGGCAATTAACCTTCGTAGTGAAAAACGGTGATCATTTCGCATTCAGTGTATGAAAGAAGATATAAGAATTGCCACATTTCACTTTGGTGAAAACCTTAAGTAGTATAATTAAAAGATTATAGCTAATCTTTTCTTAAAAAAACGTCTCATTGTCCTTTGCCCTGTTTACGAGAATATTTAAAGCTGTACAGCTTAATATCTGTTTTATTAGCCAATGGATATTTGTTAATCATTAATTACTTCGAATTATAAGAGATGTTCGCTTTAATTTTGTTGTTGGTTGTGCTATTCGTTTTTATTTATTATACTTTTGCATCACATTATGAATATTGGAAGAAACGAGGGGTACCTAATCCGCCAGTTTCTTATCTTTTCGGAAATGTCTGGAAATCTCTAATTTTCAAGAAATCTATTGGACAAATTTATGATGAAATATATAAGTAAGTATCTAACTATTAGTATATACTCGTAATAGCAATAATTCTTAATGGTTTTGCTTCCTTTTTTTAGTAAATATCCAACCTTGAGTTATGTAGGCTTTTATAAATTAAGACAACCTGGGATTATTATTAGGGATCCAGAACTAGTCAAAGAAGTGCTATCTAAAAGCTTTAATAGTTTTCATGCAAATGATCTTCATGTAAACGAAGATATTGATCCTATTATTATGAACAATCCATTTTTCGTCAGGGGAGAAAGATGGAAAGCAATGAGAAGTCAACTCACACCGTGTTTTACCAGTAAACAAGTAGGTACACCATAGCTTTATAGTTATGAGATTTAAGTACATCGAATTAACGTACATATTTACCTAGTAATACACCTGATTATCTAATGCTAATATTTTTCGTAGATAAAATCAATGGTTCCTTTAATGGAAGCTGTTAGCAATAATCTAGTCAAACATTTAGAAGAGATAAATCCCATTTCAATCAATGCGAAAGACTTATCGGGTAAATATACAACTGACGTCGTAGCGAGTTGTGCATTTGGATTGGAAGCAAATTCGTTTAACGATCCAAATGCTAAATTTAAGAAAATGGGAGAATTGGTATTGTCTCAATCATTCGTTACTGCTGTAAGACATCTTTTACAGTTTGTGATACCATTACTAGCTAAGATTTTTAAAACTAAGTAAGTATTTATTAGAAACCAAAGCAAATCTGCTAAGGTCTTATAGAATGTGTCCATCCTTTTTAATTTGTTATTAAGGTTTTATTGGAATTGAGCTACCAAACGATACATAAAACTATTCAACTCGTATTTTTAGAATATTAATTCTGTATTATTTAAGTATCAGCAACATAATACTAAGTTAACGCGAATTAACTTTAGTTAACGTCCAAATGTTTTAAAAAATAATCTTTATTAGTTAAAATACAAAAACGGAGTTTAGTTGAAAATAAACAATTTATTCTTCTCTTTTTAATTATATAATTACAAACACAAATATACTTTATAAGTAATGATATAACCTAAGAGATGTTAATTCGTTCAAAACATTGACATAAACTGAGTTCTATCTACTTCCATTTATAACCTCTAGCCTTCTTAGGAATGTGGCATAATCTTTACGTGTGTTTATAATACTACAAGGTTTGTTTATGTTAACTTCTCCACCCTAAGAGTCTTGTATATAATTTTTCTATAATAAGGGCAATTATATTCAAGCCTACACAATAAAATTGTCAATAAATGAATATGCGGAGATGTTACATTTACAAAAGTTATTACAATAAAAGAATAATACTATATAATGTAAGATAGTAATGAGAATATAACATACATATTGTAGTTTGTAATAGTAATAATAATAATACTTATACAGGGTGTCATGAGTTAGAACGCATTAATTTTAAGGGTGATAGAAGACATCAAAAGGAACAAAAAAATCTTAATAAATTTTTTTCTATGTTAATAAGCTTTCGAGTAATTTAGAAAAACCATTGCCATATCTGGCAACCTTGCTTAAGTATAATCGCAGCTGGGTCTTGACCTTGTTTTAGAAAATCAAACAAAAACTGATGATGACAGCCGTTGTTTAAAAATAATAAACATCCAAAGCAGATTAGTCGGGTGATTAATTCTACGAAAATTGTAATCGGCATCGTAAACAAAATTTGTGCGTTGTACGTTAGAATCACGCTGATTCATAACAAACCAACTGTAAAAATAAGACAATAATTGATCTACATTTTATATTTATTAATTTCCGGAATATTTTCAAGATTTTTGACGTATTTGTTTTTTTTAATAAAACATACTATCTTATGTAAAAAAATTTGATTGAGGCACCTAATTACCATAAAATTAAAATTTTTTTAATGTAGCCAAAACGAGGTGTCAACAAAATCCTTTAACTTAATTGCCTAATTTAAATTAGATAAATCTTCTCTTTAAAAGATATTCTCTTATAAAATCATTAAAAATTGTTATTAGATAAACAAAGTGCTTTATTGACAAATTATTATTTCAAAGTTCAACAAACTACCAACTCAGTATTATCTCACTTTAATAATAAAAAGGTATTATTTACACAGTTACGATCACGCATTGACCCAAACATTCTTCATTAAATTGTAAAGTTCTAAACAAAACGTGCTTTATTTCAATGTCAAGAAACTTCATGTCACCATTTTGTGCGAATGTCGAGCAAGTTTTATTACAAACTTTACAGAGTTATCATGCTCCTTAATTGAGTAAAATGAATTTGTGATTGTAAAAAGAATTCTATTTTACGCGGAAACAACATACGATAGGATAAAACGTTATTAAGGTTTGTTGTTGTGATAGATGAGATGCATCTGCCGACAAAGCCCCATACTTAAAGTAACTATTATTAACGCGGCAAAATTTATTTTTTATTTTTTTCTGAAAAAGTAGTACGTTCTAGAACAAAGTTGTATAAGACATTTTTGTTCCTTTTGGTGTCTTCTATCACCCCTTAAAGTTAATGCGTTCTAACTCATGACACGCTGGATAATATGACATAATAATAATAATTAATTTAAATTGATCTGCACTGGACCAGGGCAACTGAATTTCGATTAGCAATATTGTACTTTCAATTGGTTTAAGGAGTGATATTGTTTGATATAATTTAGTAGCGATGAATATTCGCTTGTACTTTTGTTAATTTCTCTTGATTTTGTACTAGATTATACATATTCATGGGCGATAAATCAATTTTGGTAATTTCTTGTGCATGGAAAGAATTAATTTGTAATTTCCTAATGGATGCCATTTCTATTTGTTTTTCTTCTATGGAAGGTTAAATGTAGTTAAAAATTCATTTTGATTTATTAATGCTGAACAACCACTAGTTATATGAAGTAATGCTGATCCAATAATAGTTTTCCTTTTTATAGAGTTAATACATCTAGTATCAATGATAGTTTTATTGGGTGAACTAATAATCCAAAAGGATCGATTTATTCTTATTATTTTTGTAGCATGTAATTTGAACATAAAGGGTTGACATGTATGATTGTCTTTAAAAGTTAATAATTGTGTTTCACACAACTTAGAATTTGGTATTGAAAAATAATTTGTTTGAAAACAGAAATAATGTGAAGGAGTAATTTGCATACATTGATTATTATCAATGATAGGGATACTAAATTCAGTATCAAAAAGGATATAATTATATGTAGATATTATCATTTGAAAATTATTAACACTAAAGGCAGGAAAAGGGATTAATTGTATGTATTGATATTCAGTAGCTAATTTTATTAAAGGAATTTCATATATAAAGGTAAAAGTAGTATTCTTTTGGTATACTTTTATCCGGATTAAGGATTCATAAAGGTGTAAATTTCTATGATTAATAGAGTACGGGACGTTTAAATTTCGTCTAGTGGATAAGTTTTGTAAATTATTCAAATTTTGATTTAAAATAAGTAATAAGTCATTATTGTCAATTAAGGACAAATTGATGATTTTGAGCAAAAGTTATAGAAGTTTCTAGATCCATACAAGTTGTAATAAATAGTTGTAAAGTATGTACTGATTGATGATTCCTACAATTTGATGAATTTGTACTGTAGTATTAAGAATGATTTTATTTAAATTTTGACTTAAAAGATGTTGATTCTGCACAAGCGTTTCAATATTTGCTTCAAAGGTATTAATAGTATCATTTAAAATTTGGGCTTGTTCTAGTAAGATAGTTTTTTGAGTATCGGTAGATTTAGTCATTTTTTGAATAAGGTTTTCTGACTGATTAACTAATTGATCGGCTCTATATAAATACTGTTGTATTAATAACAATTGTTTATTATGCTCCAATTCCAAGTGCTTTCTTGAATTAATGCTTTTCCTTTTACTAAAGGATATAGTCCAGGATTGTCTGTTAGTTGATGAATTGTTACGTCACAGTGGACGAAGGTCCAAAAAAAGATGAAAGTCTTCATTATCCTGAAAATATCATCAGGTCATTAGCATGACTGACGTTTTATTAATGTTTTTGTAGGTTCATTTCGTCAATCATATGTCTCATGTTCATGTATTTTTTCTACAATATAAGGTTCGGTAAAACGTGGATCTTTCTTATTTCGGGCATGGATTTTGACATATACACCTGATCACCTATTTTAAAGGTTTGTGATTTACGAGACATATTAATTCTGGTATTTCGTTTTTATTTAGTTTGATGTTGGGTGTTCTGTAGATTATTAAAAAGAGATTTCATTTTTTTTCTTATGGTCGATAACATTATTTTCATAAAAGGTTTTATCAAAATCTAATTCAAAAGGGTTTTGACTTTTGACTAAAATTTCAAAAGGGGTATATTTTAGATTTGAATAAATTGTATTAATATAGTCTAAAATATAATAATAAATTCGTTGTTCCTCAGATGTACTTTCAAGTAATCGATAATGTTCCAAAAGAGTAGAATGTAATCGTTCTATGATAGCATTGGATTTGTAATTATATGGAGTATCGTAGTTACATGTAGTTGGATTTTATGCAATTCAACAAAACCTTAAAGGGGTTGTTTATTAAATTTACCATCAACAACTAATATTTTTAGTGTGGTATAAGTTATCATAAAACGGAATAATCAATTTACTACATCTATAGTATTACTCGATGTTAAATAATAAATTTGAGCAAATTCTGAAAAAGTGTCAATATATGTAAGATATTTTTGATTATTAATATGAAATATGTCCATATATACGGTGTGAAGGGGTCGATTTAAGGTAGAAGTTAAATTTAAAGGTTGTTTTATTGGATGTCTATTGTATTTGTATTTTTTAGAAATTTAACAGTTTTCTTTGTATGTTTTAATATCGTTATTGATTCCTTTCCAATAAAACATTCTATTCGGATGTTCTAAAGTTTCTGGCATTCCCCTCTGATTGTTTTTACCTTCATGATAGTTTTGAATTTGATTAAATTTTTCATTATTATCTATTAAATATGTAACTTGAGTTGTACCTTTACAATAAAAGAAAAACAAGTTTTTCTTTTATTGTAAATATTTTTCTATGTAAACTGCATATGTATGAGTTACCTTGGGTAGCTATGTAGTCATTCCTTGTATAGGCATAGCTGGAGTTAATGAGTTTTCATTGTAATTAAGTTTTAATGAGATTTTTGACCGTTGGTCGTTTTCGTTGATTTTCTCAGTTATCGTTTATTTTAGGCCATAAGCGTGTTATACTGTTTTAATTGTATTTTCGGCAGCTACATTTCTGTTTTTTAGATTTAGGATTAGTTCTAATTGTGAACACATGTTTTTCGTTAGTGACGTCATGATAAAATCTTGATGTGCGATTGTTTTGAAAATTTGTGTTGTTTTTCGATTGTTTTGGTGAAACTTATATTGGGTGTGTCCATGCTCGATGCCAGACCAAAAATCTGCTAAATAAAGTAAGGTTAAGTGATAACCACGTTTTTTGCAAACAAACGACGATTTTTAACAAAGTGTTTATGGAATTGAATAGTTACCTGAACATTTAATTCAAAGAAAATTTATTTTCGTTCTTCAACAATTATATGGAATTATGAACAATTTATTTAAATTAAATCAAGAAGATTTATGTTTATTTAATTGTTGATTTGGATAATTCGACTTGTATGGATATTAAGGATCAGCTGTTGAATTGAAGCTGTCTGTATTACCGATAATACGTACAATAGAAAATACATTCAAGTGGGTTCGTTGACGTTTATATACAAGGTAAATCGAAAATAAAAGGATTTGGTTCACATTAGGAACAGTAAAATCATAAAGACAATTTTTTTAATAAATTCAAAATTTATTTTTCTTATTTGAGAGTATTTTCAATAACAAAGTTGTATCTAATGCTCTATCGAATTAAACCTGAGACAGCCTATTTGGGTAGATTGGGTAGAGAAAATTTAGGTGTTATTTAAAATTTCTTTATTAAAGCTAGCCAAAGTAATTTTAACATCATTAATTTATTTAATTTTTTATTTAAATAATAACATCTCAATATATATCCAAAATATCCAAAGTACGTTCTTTCTAGCCAAAGTAATTTGGACATCATTAATTTATTTAATTTTTTATTTAAATAATAACATCTCAATATATATCCAAAATATCCAAAGTACGTTCTTTCTAGCCAAAGTAATTTGGACATCATTAATTTATTTAATTTTTTATTTAAATAATAACATCTCAATATACAGGGTGGTCCAGACCACCCGTACACCCCTTTTAAGATGCGGGGGATTAAAAATTTATAACAAGAGGATGGGTGATCTTACTAATGTCGATGTGCTCTTTCGAATGACACCAAAATGGAATCCCCCTGATTCCCCTTGTAGGGGGTAAGGGGGGCAACTTTGAAAATTCAAATGGGAACCCATCAATTTTATTGCATATTTAGATTCTACTCATCAAAATATGAATAATTTATTTACAACATTTTTTTGTTTTCGCAACAGGTGGCGCTGTAATCGCAAAAACCGATTCTTTGCCTTTTCCTCCGTCTCTGGCATATTTACAGGTGCAAATAACAGTTTTTCATATTTTTTACTAACTAGTGATGAAAAAGCTTTTCTAATGTGTACTTTCATGAGAAGAATTTTACGTTACAATGAAAAACGGAAATTCTCTACCTAAGGTGTTTTCGACGTTGTACGTGATATTTTTACGTACAATACTTTTTTGCCTTAAATGTTGTTAGAATTTGTGTTCCATTCTAACATTTTCCAAGATTCTACTTTGGAAGATGGCTTTACTTCAAAACATGTCAAGTCACGGTGCATTACAAAAATCTGCCGACGAGGACTTCACTTTGTAATTCACTATTAAATTTCGGTGGTTATATTTCTTTTAGCGTATAGCATTGAATGATGAAATATTGATATCTCATCCACTCAGGCCATAAAGTAAGAATAATTTAAACGAATAAAACTTTATATTGTGAAATAAAAATTATTTATTTGAACAGTTGATTTTCAACAATTACATACTATTTAAATAGACTTGCGAAGTAAAGAATTGTAGCAAGTTATTTTCTGTTAAAATTAAATATTAAATGAGTACGATTTAAATATGATTTTGCCATATGCAGAGCAGATTACAATTTAGAATGTTTTAACGATCATTTTTATTAGTTAAAAAAGTAAAGATTAATTACATATGCTTAAAATAAATATTCAGATAAAGATTAAAAAGATTAAGCAATATCTAAATAAGTAGCCGTTAAGGTTCAAAAACGATATAAAAATTTGAGAAAAAAAATTGTTGTGACGTACAACGCAAGAAAAAAAAATCTGTTTGTCGAAAACACCTTAGGGAGAGAATTTCCGTTTTTCATCGTAACGTAAAATTTTTTCTCAGTACACATTAGCAAAGCTTTTTGTTCACTATTTAGTAAAAAATATGAAAAACTGTTATTTGCACTTGTAAATATGCCAGAGACGGCAGAAAATGCAAAAAATCGGTTTTTGCGATTACAGCGCCACCTGTTGCGAAAATAAAAAAATGTTTTAAATAAATTATTCATATCTTGATGAGTAGAATCTAAATATGCAATAAAATTAAGGGATTCCCATTTGGATTTTTAAAGTTGCCCCCCTTACCCCCTACAAGGAAGGGTCAGGGGGGTTCCATCTTGGCGTCATTCGATAGAGCACATCGATATTAGTAAGATCACCCATCGTCTTGTTAAAAGTTTTTAATGCCCCGCATTTTAAAAGGGGTGTACGGGTGGTCTGGACCACCCTGTATATCCAAAATATCCAAAGTACGTTCTTTCATTATATGAAAGAACTGGTAGAAGTTAGAAACGATGAGAAGAAGAATATAAACAGAAACACAATGATAGTGAAGTTTAGGCGATTTTCACTCCTTATAGAACAATGGTATTATGTTATTTGTATTTTGGAATTATAGGGTATTGTCCTGGGCACAAAATTTCTAAGGCACGTCGTTATATGATAGAATTGGTAGAAATAGGAAGCAGTGAGACAAATAATATCAGGAAATCGTAAGAATAGTGACTTTTGGGGTATTTTTTTCACTAGAGTATAACAGTATTAAGATTGGATTGTGAAATTATAGAGCATTGGTCTGGACACGAAATATCGTAAGTAGGTTATTATATGATAGAATTGGTAGAAGTTAGAAGCGGCTAACCAGAGAAAACCGTCAAAAAATGGGGTTTTGAGCCGCTGGTGGCACCCCTAAATATAATTTAAATTATGGATTATTATCATGTAGGCTTATTTTGCATCAAAAACTGCAATTTTTTGCCAAGCCGACAAACAAGAACTTTCTCGTTACACCCTAATGTACATATATAATCTATAAATACCATATTCTGTTACTAAACAGTGAGTACTGCAGTTTCTCTGCTAGTGATAGTCCCTCAGTACCCTATAATACGAGAGTGGTTTGATAAGTCAGTGACTTTTTGAATAAAAGATATTTATTTCGGCAAATAAGCGTTTTATTTCTCAACATAGTCTCCTTTTAGCTCGATACATTTAGTCCAGCGTTTTTCCAATTTTTTATTCCTTCCAAATAATAGGTTTTCTCAAGGCACAAACAAAAATGGCGCAGCCTTCACAAAATTCTACAGTAGTCTATTCATTAATGGCAGCTGACGGGAGCAGTGTTGCATTTAAAGTTACTGCGCGGGAAATTCAAAAAGTTACTGACTCATCAAACCACCCTCGTACATCCCCAATTTCCCCCGTTTATCTTTTCTTAGATACCAATTCACCAACATTATTTTTTTAAGTTTCCGTTCATTCTCTTCATAAACCTGTATTCATAAAGCTATACTAATCACTTTACCATCAAGTGTGATAAAGTGACGTCACAGTACCATTCAGAAGTAACTATCCTTCGGCCTTCCAGTGTAAATGCAGCTATAGAACCACATCGACGGAATAAAGGCAGCAATCATTTTCTTGTTGTTGCTCCTACCGCGAAGAACTTCTTAAATGACCCAAACACTAGATTGCTATTTTGTTTTGGAGTCATAATTGCATATCCAGGATTCAGGGGGTACCTGTCACAATGTGCGATTATTTTTGCTGAATTTCCTTGTACATTTCCTTATAATATTTCGATCGGGTTTAACTACATTTTTCACACGGAGTATGTTTTCTAACTAACGTTTTCGTCAATAGCTTTCAACTGTTGCACTCTTGTTGCACTTTTTTACTGAACTCCTGGCCCATGACCTACTACTAAGCATTAATAGAGCATCCTTTGTGTATTTTCTAAATCCTTCCTTTCATTCATGAGTTAATTTTATTTCTCATCGATAATTTAATAAATATATATACTAGCATCTCTTGAAACTATATACTTCAACAATTAACAGGTTCACAACCACAGTTTCATAGCAACTCAATGTAACGCGTGCATGTGAGATATGTTTGTGCTACATGTGGTGTATCCTTCCAAGAGATACTCTAGGTATATAACTGCATATCAACTATTAGTTACATATTCTTATTATTATAGGTTTGTCTCTGATGAAGCAGGTGAATACTTCAAAAGTATTATTTCGGAAACCTTGAAATTTAGAAAAGCTAACAATATTATTAGAGGTGACTTTTTGGATATGATGTTAGAGTATAAACGCAAACTAGGTGAAAATGTATTTACCGATGAAAATGTAACAAGTCATGCGATAAGCTTTATAATTGATGGATTTGAAACCAGCGCTATTGTGTTAAGCTTTGCATTGTATGAGCTTGCTGCAAACCTTGATGTACAAGAAAAACTCAGAGAAGAAGTGGATTCGATCTTAGCTAAATATGAGGGTATTCTAAATTATGAAACTGTTCAGGAAATGTCTTATTTAGAAAAAATCTTTTGTGGTAATTAATATTATTTTTATTCTTTAACGTGTTGTAAATTTAACACTACATTCCACAGAGAGCAGTCGAATACATACAGTAGCAATGTTTATGGGAAAACTCTGTACACAATCGTTTACATTACCTTCACCTGATAACAATGGATCTGAAGTTACTATAGAACCCAATACTCCGGTTGTAATTCCATTATACAGCTTACACAATGATCCAAAATATTTCCCTGATCCTGAAAGGTTTGATCCAGAACGTTTTTCGGAAGAAAATAAAGAACAGCTCACAAAATTTACTTTCTTACCATTTGGTGAAGGTCCCAGACAATGCCTTGGTAGGTAGCAATTTATTTTTAAATTTAATAAATAATAACTTTTATTTTAGGTCAGCGTTTCAGCACAACCGAGATCAAAATCGCGCTTGCAAAACTCGTATCCAATTTTGAAATTAGAGTCAATAGCAAGACTAGGACGCCACTTGAGCTTGATCCTACCTACATACTTCATGCTGTTAAGGGTGGTCTGTGGTTAGATTTTTATAAAAGGAAATAGAAAGCAGATGTTACAGTTACACATGTTACACTTTAAATGTCAAGGAACACTTATAAGCAGTATAATATAATTGTAATTAATACAATGAAATCAAGTATAAATTTGTATAGTAAAGCACCAACTCTTTTGATATCGCCGTGGTCTGCGGTTTTGGGAAGGCGCTGCGCTGCTTATCTAACCTTCTAAATAAGTTACAGGTTTACTTTGTGGTGCGATTCCAGGGCCTCACTTAAAACTAATGAGTGAAACGCATATTTTAAAAAGTTCTACTCTTGTTATTTTTTAAAAAACTTTTAATGATTCTTGTGCACATAAACGTGAACTACATATGTCACATTCTCTGAACAAAATATTCTTATGGATAAATTTTCGATTTTGACATTTTAACGGTTCTAATATAATTTATACATGATCTTTCGAATGTATTATAATTTTAGCATTATATCTTAAAAATTGGCAAAATAATAGGCTGACAAAGTAACGCGCTTTATAAATTTGTATTTATTTCAAAAATGATACAAACTACAACACATTCACGCAAAAATAATACAGATAAACATAGGTCTATAAAGCTACAACACAAAAGTAGCACACAACAAAATTGTTTAAGCTATTATTTAAAGCTAATTTGCTGCTGTTTTATTGCGCAAAAAGAAGATTTGCTGCTTCAGCCGTTTTCCAGAAAAACGTTGTGAGCTAGCTTAATATGAAAACTCGACAAAAATGTAGCACACAACAAAATTATTTAAGCTATTATTTAAAGCTAATTTACTGTGCTAAAAGAAAATTTGCTGCTTTAGCCGTTTATCAGAAAAACGAAAATAGTTATTTATGTATTAAGGGCATAAAGAAGCTTTTATGGGCAGAAGCGTTATTTCTAGCCCGAGGCGTCAGCCGAGGGCTAGGAAAAGGCTGTAGGGCCATAAAAGCAAGTTATGCCCGAAATGCATACACTATTTTATGCACAGATTGTTTTTATCTCAAATCTATTATTGTGTAAAAAATATAAGTAAATGAGTACGTAGGTTACATCAAGCCGCTGTACGTATACTTATGTGCATATATACGAAGTACGTTACTGTAGTTACTATCTAAAATACTTAATTTCAGCTTATTTTCATTGGTGATAAGTTTACAAATTATATTAAGAACCAATCAAGTTCTACAAATACAGCTCTGACATTTAATTGACGTTTCATTATTGCCCGTCGGATCATAAAGAGGCCCTTGGGGCATAAAGAGACAGTTATGTTTAAATAGATCTATCAATAATAGTCTAATTATAATGCATCTGTGCATAAAAATAATTATGCATAATAGTAATAATTGCCCCTGCCTGCTGCACAAGCTTCATAGCTTCTGGGGCCTGGTTTTCAGGTTATGGGTATTAGTAATTATTATTATTAGCAATAAAGCTCATCTTCATAATTTCCCGCTCTGGGTAAGAAGAAATAAAATTGTAATAAATAATTAATGCAATTTTTTTTATTAAATGTTTAATGATGTTCCATTCAACGTATTACTCCATGCATAGTTGCAACATTTTGTTTTTCATTTTTTGAAAATATTATTATAACATTGGCATTTTTAAATTTTACCATGATCCTTGCCTACGAAGAAATGGGGTTTTCTAATAACTGTAATAAAAATTTAACAAAGCTGAAAACATCATGACAAACAGCATGTACGAAATCTTTTAGTAAAATGGAGAATATTTATGAATGAAATATTGGCAATTATTGTAAAAAGTTACAAGTACTGTTATTTATTAAGGGATAGTAATTCCTTTATAAATGCCAATCTAAAAATAGTTTCTAAATTGTTACTTAGAAGTTCTTTTAAATAGGTATTGTTAGATACATCCTTTTTATTATAATCATATTTTAAGGTGATTCTTAATTATAGCTTGTTAATCGTTAGATTTTATTATAAAATTGTAAGCAACGTTATTCATATCTCATTTTCTTTGTTTATCATAATTCAGAAATAACTACTATCATTAGTTACATATTAGTAACTCATTAAACTAAACTTTCCCTTCAAAAATATATTAAATTAAATGCTACATTGGACGTAAATATTTAAGTTCAAAGTGAATCATGTTGTTGTCGTTAATTTTCTTTTGGAACATTTTATTTTAATGAGTAATTGATAGTAAGTTTCCTTATGGAACGCAGTTTGTTATTCAGACAGTACAAGAAGTAGATTCATCGAAGAAACATCATACTATATAACTAAGTACGAAATTAATTATAGTTAAAAAAGGGAACGTGTAACAATTTTAGTATTAATAAACATTGTCACAATTTCCAACAATTAAATAAACATTTAACATCATCAGTGCCTTGTTTCCTTTTCTGGAAGAACACAACATAAAATTTTGGCGCAGATCGGCAGGATCTTCCCTACAATCGAAGCAAACATCAGGACAACGCGGAATTTTGACCGCATTAGCTGCAACATCTGAAAATTCAAATCAATTGGCGAATTTAATTCCAAGGAAGAGTACAATTCCAAAAGGAAGGGTAAGTGCATTTTTCTGATTTTGTTAGTGTTTCAGTGCTTTCTTGTACTCATAATCAAAATGGCACCAGATCCAAACTCACCAAATTATTCCTCAAGTGATCTCCTAAATACTGCCCACTCCTCATCTCCCCAAAACCAAACGTGTATATTCTCTATTGATTTCTTATGTAAACTAATTCCCAAAGAATTTTCTGGAAATAGATATGAGATAGGACAATTTTTGGCTAACCGCAATAATGCAAACGATCTGGCATCACCAGAACAAAAGATTCCATTATTATATTATATATTGGCAAAGATCTCAGGTCGAGCTAAAGAGCAACTTGCATGTCAAACTTTTAACGATTGGGATTCTTTAAAATTCAAACTTAAAGAATTATATCAAGACAAAAAACGTTATTCACAAATAATGGAAGAATTAAATAATTGCAAACAAAATTATAATGAGTCTATTCATGATTTCTTTCAACTGTTAGAAGTATTAAGCTCGCGTGCCCTTTCCGCAGTTAAATTACAGACTCAAGATCAATCCGTATTACCAGGTAAAATTCAAGCAATAGAGGAAATAACATTAAATAGATTTATTTTTCACTCCTTACCACAGATTTCTCAAATATTAAGATGGAAGGATTTTAATAATTTAAACTCAGCTTTTACAGCCGCGATTTCGGAAGAACGTGCACTAAACATGCAAAATTTCAAAAAACAAAACAAATTTTGTAAAAATTGCAAACGGAATAATCATCACACTTCAGAGTGTAGGCGACCTAGTGCATTCATGTCACCACAACATAATTTAAATTCACAAAAACCAATAAATTTCATAAAAATGAAAATCAAGTCAATAATAATGACAATTTCAAAACCAGTAGTAACAAATCTTGTAAATATTGTAAGAAATTAGGTCACGTTATAGAGGAATGTCGTAAGCTTCAGTATAAAAATAAAATGGAAGAACAACAAAAGGTTAAATCTACAACTGTTAGTCCAAATCAAGATAATAAGACCGTTCATTTAAACTCCCAACAGTCCACAGTGGCGAGCACTTCACTGGAGGACCAAATTTCTCAACTTATGGTGTTCGTAAATTAAAAATTTTAAATTCTGATGATAATCTAAATTATATCGAAATACGTTCTCCAAATTCAAAAGACCCAAATAAGATTTTTAAATTTTTAGTAGATACTGGGGCGAGTGCTTCATTAATTAAAGCAAATAAACTTACACCAGAAACATATTTTAATTCTAAGGAAAAAATTATTTTACACGGACTCAGTCCTAATAATCCTGTAGAAACTGTAGGAAGCTCAAAAATACCCCTACAAATTCAGAATCAAAACTTTTCTGCAAAATCTCATATCCTAAATCAAGCTACAAACGTCCCTTTCGACGGCTTATTAGGTCAAGATTTTTTGCAACACGAAAACGCAAAAATTGATTTCGAAAACAAAACTATTTCATTTAAATCAATTACAGTTCCAATTAAGCTGTACACTGAGCAATCTAATTCAAATGCAAATCATATTAATAATTCTAACATAATTAATCTCAAGGCTAGAACTGAGACAGTTGTTGAAATTGCTATTAAAAATCCTGAATTAAAAGAAGGTATTGTTCCTAATGTAGGATTACCAAAAGGAATTTACTTATCAAGGGCTATTATGAAGGTTAATCAACATAATAAAGCTTCAGTTACTATTTTAAATACCCGAGTAATCGATCAACAAATTAATCCAATTTCTTTATTCTTGGAACCAATTCCCCGTAACTTAAAAATTTTAAATATAAACCCAAATAATTCTAATACAGAAATATCAAATCCTAATCGTGAAGAACTATTAAAAAACAATTTAAGATTAGATCATCTAAATGACGAAGAAAGGAAGTCAGTTTTAGATGTTTGCCTTCAGTACAATAAGATATTTTTCTTGCCTAACAGGTAAGAACGCATACTACCGCGATCGAACATGAAATTAATGTAACGGATAATACCCCAATTTTTTCCAAAACTTATCGTTACCCAGAAGTGCATAAAGAAGAAGTTAATCAGCAAATGACTAAAATGTTAGCGCAGGGATTTATACAACCCTCTACTTCTCCGTATTCCTCACCCCTTTGGGTCGTGCCGAAACGGCCTGATACTTCAGGTAAGCCTAAGTGGAGGTTAGTAATAGACTATCGTAGACTTAATAGTGTCACAATCGGTGATGCGTATCCATTACCAAATATAGAGGACATCTTAGATCAGCTAGGACACTCAAGGTATTTTTCCACTCTAGATTTAGCTTCTGGCTATTATCAGATTCCAATAAAAAAGACAGATCAACAAAAAACAGCTTTCACCACGCCTTTAGGGCATTACGAATTCACGAGGATGCCATTTGGTCTAAAAACCGCACCGTCTGTTTTCCAACGATTAATGAACTCTGTTTTGAGCGGGTTACAAGGACTTTATTGTTTTGTTTACTTAGACGACATTGTCATTTACGCGTCTTCTCTAGAGCAGCACACCTTGAAACTAAAATCAGTTTTTGAAAGGTTACGACTAAATAATTTGCAATTGCAACCGGATAAGTGCGAATTCCTAAAAAAGGAAGTTTCTTATTTAGGGCATGTCATTACCTGTAATGGCGTGAGTCCAAACCCAGACAAAGTTAAGACAATCAAGAATTTTCCTATTCCTAGAGATCAGAAATCAATTAAAATGTTTTTAGGGTTAGTCGGATATTATAGGAAGTTTATTAAGGATTTCGCGAGAATTGCTAAACCATTAACTCTCCTATTAAAAAAGGGTATCGCTTTCAATTGGACAGAAACCCAACAAAAATCCTTTGACGAGTTTAGACGCATACTAATGAATGAACCATTATTAAAATATCCCGATTTCACTAAGGATTTCATTTTAACCTCAGAAGCATCAAATTTCGCAATAGATTCTGTTTTAAGTCAAGGCAAAATTGGTTATGTTTCACCAATAGCTTACGCGTCTCGAACTTTAAATAACTCCGAACAAAACTATAGTACAATAGAGAAGGAATTGCTTAGTATAGTATGGAGCGTTAAACATTTTAGGCCTTATCTATACGGTAGGAAATTTGTTATTGTTACCGATCATAAACCCTTAACGTGGTTATTTAACTGTAAGGACCCCGGTAGCAGATTGGTTCGTTGGCGTCTCAAATTATCGGAATACGATTACGAAATCGTTTACAAACCAGGCAAGCAAAATTCAAATGCTGATGTATTGAGTAGAATACAACCCACACATTTAGAAAATTCAATTTTGGACGACTCTTACTTCATATTCAAAAAACATGGGAATCAACAAATAATAAACCCTGACGTCAGTGAGGTTAATGAAGATTTGTTTGAAATCTCAGAAAATTATAGTCTTGTTCATTGCGTCAGTAAAGATCTTAAATGCGACAAAGGAATAGCCAAGGAATTTAAAATTAGGTTTAATAATATCGATATTTTAAAATCACAAAACCCAGAACTTTTTAAAATACTAAGTTTCAAAATTGCTCAGCGTGAAATAATTTATATGGTCACTAAAATTAATTATTTTGATAAGCCAACCTATAGTAATTGTTGTACGGTCGTTGTGGTCTTACAAGGTACTCCTTGATTCCCTTGTAATCAATGCTGGTCCGAATGTAAATAAAACTAGTGGACTGTATTTTAACTGTGTTTATATTATATTAATTGCACTATTGAAAACTTCTATATACAATTTGAATACATGAATTAAATTATGACTTGAGTAGCACTAGCTACATTTGTATAACTCCGTGTGTGTTACACTGAAGCTCGAAATCTACTGACTAATATACTTAATATACAACGAAAAGAAATGACGGTATTTTACAAAGACTAAGGGTGATTGATTATTACTAACACATGTTCGGGCGTTAGAATTTGGGAATTTTGACCTGCATTGGCACACATACAAAAAAAGGACTAGTTTGCCCGTAACATTTTCAGCTTGTTTAAAATTATATTCTTTGAGCTTAGTTTAAATGAAATCTTATTATTACTGTGACACTGGAATGAAATGTATAATACCTAAATTAAATTATCATGCACATTTTTGATTACATAATATGAACACTTAAAATTACATTAATACTAAGACATTGATAAGGGTTTTACCATACCGCCCCTCTTGAAAGCACCAGCTTTCAACACAAAAATAAAAAAATTAAAAATGTCCACAATTTTAAGTGTCAATTGGTAATATACAAAGTTTTGAAAAACTGCGTTTCACTACGCCACTAGAGGTTTTAACACTAGCCACTCGCGCAATATCGTCCTTACCACGGTACACTTCGATAATACGTCCCATTTTCCAATTTAATGGATGTACGTTGTCTTCCCGTAGAACAACCATAAGTCCTGACTTCAGAATGTTTGGATCGTTTGTCATCCATTTGTTTCTTTGCTGCAAATTGTGCAGGTACTCGTTTGTCCATCTGCGCCAAAATGACTGGACTACATGTTGTACCTGTTGATATTTACTTAATCTGTTTAAGGAAATATCTTCTACGTTTTCTTCAGGTAAGGCATTTAACGCTGAACCAATTAAAAAATGTCCTGGTGTAAGCGGAGCTAGGTCATTAGGGTCATTGGAGATTGGACATAAAGGTCTGGAATTTAATATGGACTCTATCTGCGTTAAAATAGTGTGAAAATTCTCATATGTAAAGTAAGCAATACCAATTGTTCTGGTCAAATGATGCTTAGTGAGCTTAACGGCTGATTCCCACAGTCCACCAAAATGTGGTGCCCTGGGCGGAATAAAGTGCCACGTAACCTTATTATCTAACAAATAATTTTTAACACTTGGATCTTGATTGATTTTGAATAAAGTATCATATGAATTTTGAATTTGATTGGAAGCACCCACAAAATTTAATCCATTGTCAGTCCAGATCTCTCTGCTTATACCGCGACGTGTAAAGAATCTTTTCAATGCATTTAAGAAAACCGGAGCAGAAAGGTCACCTGCTAGCTCTAAGTGTATCGCTTTAACTGCAAAGCAAATAAAGACGCAAACATAAACCTTTACTAATTTACGGTTTCTTAACGTACCCTCTTTGATTGTAAAAGGTCCTGCTAAATCTATTCCACATGTTAGGAATGGACGCGCTGGATTAACTCGTGATGCTGGTAATTGTCCCATGATGGGAGTTACACCTACAGGTTTTACCTTGAAACAAACCATGCACTCCCTTATTACTCCCTTAATTACATTTTTGGCGTTAATAGGCCAAAAATTCCCACGTACTGTTGATAAGATTGTTTGAACCCCACCATGTAAAGTTCTTTCATGTTCATAATTAATAATTAATTTCGTGAAGATGTGCTTACTAGGTAAAAGTATAGGGAATTTTTGGTTATAGTTCAAATTTGACATTACTAATCTGCCTCCTACTCGTATGATTGCATTGTTATCCAAGAATGGATTCAAACTTAGGATTTTACTTTTTCTGGGAACGACCTTTGAATTTCTAAGACAAACTAATTCCTTTGAAAACTCTGATTTTTGTACTAATTTGACTAAAACATTCACGGCTTGCTCAGTTTCTCCTGTCGTTAAATTACCACTGAACCTTTGTTTACCTTGCTTTGATAATTTCAGATTGTTTAAGAATCTTATGCACCAAGCTGTAACATTTCTTAACCTTTGAAACCTCGAAAATTTGTTAAATAAGTCAAAACTACCATCAGTTGATAATAAAACTATATTTTGAACTATTCGTTGTTCTGGAATGTCTTGAATTATTATATCACTTTGATTTACTGGCTTTGGCCAAAACTGAATGTCTCTTTGTAGCCAGTCCGGGCCTGTCCACCAAATATCTGATTCTAATAACTGATTTGGATTACATCCCCGTGAAATCAAGTCTGCAGGGTTGTCAGAAGTGCATACGTGACACCATCGAGCATTGTTAGTTAAATCTTGTATCTCTGACACCCTGTTAGAAACAAAAGTTTTCCATCGTACTGATTCTTGTGCTAACCACGCTAAGACTATCGTAGAATCAGTCCATAGAAAAGTTTCGGCGATATTTAACTTTATTACCCTTAAACATTTGTCAACTAATCTAGATAAAAGTAATGCCCCGCACAATTCTAATCTAGGTATTGAAATTACCTTTAGAGGAGCAACTCGCGATTTTGAACACAGTAATTGAGTGCTATGTTTATTAAAAGAATCCGTACTTCGCAAGTATATGCATACCCCATAGGCAACTTGTGAAGCATCTGTAAAACCGTGTAATTGTATTCGAATGTACGTTGATAGTAATACATGCCTAGGAACCGTTATTCTATCTATGTATTTTAAATCTTGGAAAAATTGCAAAAATTCCGAATTATAAACTGGAGGAATAGGTTCATCCCATCCAACCTTTAGTTTCCATAAATGTTGTAAAATAACTTTCGCTTTGGTTATTACTGGACCAATAATGCCAAGTGGATCAAAAACTTGACTTATTATGGACAAAATAATGCGCTTAGTTAAATTTTGAGAATTGATTCTTATATTAACACTGAACTGAAATGTATCTGAATTCGGATTCCACGCTATACCGAGCGTCTTTACTGTTTTGTCATCAGAAAAGTGAAATTTGGTTTGCTGTTCATCGGAATCTAGTATCTCAGTACTGTTTGACATCCATTGAGTCAGAATAAAACCCGCCGATTGTAGTATTTCAGATATTTCTGATTTTAACATTCCTAAACCTATGATTGAATTATCTCCCGTGATTAGATCATCAACATAGAAATCTGATAAAATTGTGTTGCTTGCCTTTGGGAAATTATTTTTGTTATCTATCGCTACCTGGTGTAAAGATCTAATTGATAAAAATGCTGCCGGTGCTGTGCCGTAAGTAACGGTATTTAATGCATAATGGGACAGTTCCTGATCCGGGCTATCGCGCCATAAAATTCTCTGTAAATTTCTTTGTTCCGGATTGACGTTAACTTGCCTATACATCTTGGTGATATCACCTTGGATTACGTAATTGTGTTTTCGAAACCTTAATAAAATCGAAAAGATATCATCTTGTATAGTCGGTCCTACATATGAAACATCATTCAAAGATATACCCGTGGAGCTCTTAGCACTACCATCAAAGACTACTCGCAACTTTGTTGTGACACTACTTTCCTTTAACACGCCATGATGTGGTAAATAATAAGTTGTGTCGTTTGTTTTTATTTCTTCATCTGTTAACTTTGTCATGTGCCCGAGACTCTCATATTCGCGAATGAAGTTGGTATAAAGATCTGCAAAAGTTTGATTTCCCTTTAATTTTCGTTCTAAACTGATAAAACGTTTCATTGCTAATTCAAAGGTGTTCCCGATGTCTTTGTAATTTTCCTTTAATGGTAATGACACTGTAAAACGTCCGGTAGTATCCCGCTTATAATTTTGTATAAAATGATCTTCACAAAATTGTTGATCCTTTGAATATTTAATGGACGCAGAATGCTGAACGTCCTCAATAACCCAAAATTTCTCAAGCTGTGATTGAATTTGACTAGTGTGAATTGATAGTAAACAGGTTTGAGAACTATTTCGAATTAAATTTAATTGTAATGGACCTGCGACTAACCAACCTAATTTCGAATTTTGTAATAAAGGTAGATTTTTACCTAAATTTATTTGACCTATTGTTAATAATTCATAAAATATAGATGCACCTAGCAAAACATCTATTCTCTTTGATTTATTGAAATCCTTGTCTGCAAGAACAATACCTTCTGGAATGCTTAATAATGTTGTATCGAAGGATTGATAAGGTATGTTGCCTGTGATATTTTCTAATATTAAAAATGATTGTTTCCTTGAATAACTATTATGCATTGATTTTATATTTGTATGAACTCTATGAGAAATACTGGTCATAGATTCACCTATACCCATGATTGGAAGATTAATATTGTCAATCTTCAAATTAAGCCTTTTGGCTAAATCCCTTGTTATGAAGTTGCTTTGTGAACCTCCATCTAGTAAGCACCTACACTGAATAAGGTTTTTATCATTATCCTCAATAAAAATATTTGCCGTTGATAAAATAATCAATAAATTTTCAGAATTACTACAATGAGTACTTATACTAACGTTATTTGTATTTCCAACAATATTCTGTGATTCTGAACCATGCAGTGAATTTCCCCGTGAATTCCTTTGTGAATTCTGACCTTGTATTGGAAAATTAGACGTTGTACTATTGTTTGAACTATTATCAATATGCAACAAAGTGTTATGACCCTTGCCCTTGCATATTTTGCAAAACCCTGTACATTTGTGGCCTTCTGATTTGGGCTTTAAACAATTTTTACACAGATTAAGTCTCTTGACAGCATTAAACCTCTCTTGACCGGTTAATTTTAGAAAATCAGTGCAATAATACATGCAATGACCGCCTTGACAAAAGTAACATTTTAACATTTTTTCCATTGACACATGATTAAAGGATTTTATTGCAAGACCTCTCTGGATATGACTTGAATCCTTTTTTGAATGACATGAGTCATTTGATGAAATTGCCGAACGCCTATATAAATTTTCTAATAATTGGCATCTGAAATTTAAAAACTTAGAAAAATCTTCTTGTGTCGGAAGCTTTTCCGTGCGAATGGAGCTTTCCCATTCTAGTTTAGTTGCAAAATCTAACTTTGAGGTAAGTAGAAAAAGTAATATAGAGTCCCAGGTGTCAACTGGTTCACCTAAATTTTTTTAATGAACGAATATCCTTCAAATACGAATTCAGAAAGTTTCTTAATTGGGCTGAACTTTCTTTGTGCAACGTAGGTAGTCCGCACAATGATTCCAAATGACTGTTAATGATAGCTCTTTTATTATCGTACGTTTCTTTAAGTAAATTCCACGCGATTGCATAATTATTATCAGTGATGTCCAATGATTGAACAACCTTGAGTGCATCACCTTGTAAACATGATATTAAATAGTGAAATTTCTGGACCTTTGACAACGTATCATTTTTATTAATCAACGATTCAAATGTATCACGAAAGTGCATATATTCGCTAGAAGAACCTGAAAATTCGGGTAAGTTTAGTAATGGTAATTTAACTTGCTCCGATTTGTTATTAGAGCTACCAGAACCCCCCGCAGCAACTACGCTACTGTCGCTGACAATGGATCGGTTTTGTTTGTGTTCGTCAATCATTTCTTGTGCCCGTGTAACAATTTCAAAATATGCGTTTTCAAATGACTCGCGATCCCTTTGTTCCTGAGAACTATCATCTAATCTTTCTATGTCTAACTGACAATTTCCAAACTCATCCCACAAAAGTTCGATTTTTTCTAAACGTTTTGCTAACTGTGTTATGTTTTTAGAAATTGGGAACGTGGTATCTAAATATGTACTAAAACGTGTCACTTGAGACTTTATTTGCCCACGCTGAGTTTTGAGATTTTTTAATCTTTCATCGTTGGGAGCCATTATAGAATTATTTACTTAAAATATCAATGTAAAGAAATAGTTTTTGATTTATGAGAATTTATTTAAATAATTTTAAATTTAAAGTTAATTAATTGATAATTTTGATAAAAATTAATATCTCAATGAACTGCGCAGATAATATGGTAAATATGAAGATGATACAGTGGATGTTATATGAATAAAGGAACGGACTTACTGTGAATTCGCCAATCGACTCCCTTGTTTACCATGTGTACAAAGGAATATCCTAGAATGCGTCCGTAAAATTTCAATTGAATTGTTTCACTGTGGCCGATGAGTGCCCGTTAATTATTCTTGTTTTCTTGATGCGTTTTTCCTTTGATATCCGGCTCGTATGGACCAGAATGTTGTACGGTCGTTGTGGTCTTACAAGGTACTCCTTGATTCCCTTGTAATCAATGCTGGTCCGAATGTAAATAAAACTAGTGGACTGTATTTTAACTGTGTTTATATTATATTAATTGCACTATTGAAAACTTCTATATACAATTTGAATACATGAATTAAATTATGACTTGAGTAGCACTAGCTACATTTGTATAACTCCGTGTGTGTTACACTGAAGCTCGAAATCTACTGACTAATATACTTAATATACAACGAAAAGAAATGACGGTATTTTACAAAGACTAAGGGTGATTGATTATTACTAACACATGTTCGGGCGTTAGAATTTGGGAATTTTGACCTGCATTGGCACACATACAAAAAAAGGACTAGTTTGCCCGTAACATTTTCAGCTTGTTTAAAATTATATTCTTTGAGCTTAGTTTAAATGAAATCTTATTATTACTGTGACACTGGAATGAAATGTATAATACCTAAATTAAATTATCATGCACATTTTTGATTACATAATATGAACACTTAAAATTACATTAATACTAAGACATTGATAAGGGTTTTACCAGTAATGTTTTCACAACATTAGTCAATTTAAGAGAATTCTGCGTAACCAATGGAATTTCGAAATTAGCTATGCCTAAAATATCTTGCGGTCTAGATGAATTAAATTGGCCGGAAATAAAAAACATGATTCATTACGTTTTTAGGAAAAGTAATATAGAAATCAAATTGTGTGTTCGTGATAGTAATAACTTGTTAATTATTAAGAGTAATAATCCTGAACCGTTAATAAATATTAATATAATTCGAAAGGATGACGTGTTTGATAATTTCATAAGATACCATTACGAAATATTAGAAATTCCTCGAATAGAATCCTTGCCCTCCGATAGTTTCAGTCACTTCCCTAATGTTCTATTATATTCTAAGGATCTAGATAGTTCAAATTTATTATCGGAATCTCTAAAGGACACTTATGATTTTTCAAACGTTCCAGAACCCGATGATCTATACTCAATTATGAAACTTACTAATATTAACAAAACCACTTATATTTGTATCTGCAAACAATTCCACTTCGATAAACTAGAATATAGAGCTATTTTTTATAGTTTAAGGAACCTTAGAACTGAATTAACTCGTAATTCAAATATCAAATCTATTTTTATTTATGGTGTAACTATCGCTCACAAAAATATAAAAAAGATGTTTTCTGAATTAATACATTATATATTCAAGGATACTGGGATCAAACCCATCATTTTGACTAAAGAACGTATAAGACCGAACACTAAAGAAGAAATTCTAGAAATTCTTCAAGATAATCACGATTCCAAATTAGCAGGTCATTCTGGATTCATTAGAACGTATAAAAGGCTAAAGGAATTCTATAAGTGGGATTCCATGAAAAAGGACATCAAAAACTATATAAAAAAATGTCCATCATGTCAAATCAACAAAACCAATTTTAAACCTTCTAAAGCACCCATGGAGATAACTTCAACAGCTAACCAACCGTTCGAAAAATTAGCAATCGATATTGCAGGTCCATTATCCCAAACTGAAAATAATAACAGATTTCTTTTAACAATGCAGGACGATCTGACAAAATTTTCTTATGCTATTCCCATACCAAATCATGAATCACAAAATATTGCCCACGAATTAGCTAAATTCATTACTCTATTTGGGATACCGAAAACAATCCTGTCTGATCAAGGTAGTGACTTTACATCTAACTTAATTAAAAATTTAATGAAATTATTCCAAACTAAACATATTTTATCTTCCCCCTATCACCCCCAGAGCAATGGAGCTTTAGAAAGATCACACCTAACACTAAAAGATTATTTAAAGCACTATATTAACGAACAGTCGAAATGGGATGAATTTATACCCTCCGCGATGTTTGCTTATAACACCCATATTCATAAATCAACTGGGTTTTCCCCACATGAAGTTCTATTCGGTAGTAAGCCATTTCTACCAAATACTATCAGTCAAGAGACATCCATCAATTATAACTACGATGACTATGTGGTAAATTTAAAACAAAAATCCAAGCAACAGTCAAAAAAATATTACGACCATAAAATTAAACTGCACGAATACAAAGTCAATGACTTAGTTTATGTAGTAAATAAAGCAACTACCCCCGGTCTGAACAAAAAATTAAGTCCAAATTTTCTAGGTCCATATAAGATAACCAAAATATTTCCTAATCGAACCATCCAAATACAAAAAGGCAGTAAATTAGTAACGTATCACATTAATCTATTGAAACCTTCTGTTTCAGGTTAACCTCCCAGGAAGAGAAAAAATGTCATCAACATTCCTTCTATTCCATTTCCTTATTTCAATCCTTAACTTTATGATAGTAATTGGTATTACACAAAATTACCAGATTGAATATTTGAATAAAAATTCTGGTCTGTACTATAGCCATATAGGAAACGCCACTATATCAAGATCAAAATATACACTACTATCTCATTTTAATTTGTCAGTCATTCACGAAAGATATGAACAATTATCAAAATATCTCATAAAATCGCAAAATCTATGTACTCATCGTGGTACTTCAAGCTCTTATAATCATGTTACATTTTACTGCCACAACTCAATAAGTATGCTGGAATCACGCATTAATGAACTTAAGAATAAAGCAGAAACGGTTAATCATCTAACCGGACACAATCTAGATAATACTAACCGGTTCAAACGAAACATTTTTGACGGAATTTCATACGGAATCAATTGGCTCTTCGGCATACCCGATGCTGACGATGATAGATTCTACGAAGAATCCATCAAATCCTTGATGCACGACAATCGAGAAGTACAGGTTTTAATGAAACAGCAAATCAGTATTATCTCAAATACTATTTCTAACTTTAATACATCTATGTATGCTCTAAAAGTAAACGAAGATAAGCTTAACACCAATATAGAATTGTTTAATAAATTTTCCGACCAAACCACAAATAATATAAATGAAATTCGATTACAACAGATCATTTTAGAACAGGTTACTCTTTTAACACAAATGACCTCAAATCTTGAACATTACTACGACTTATTAATAAATTCAATTACATTAGCCAAGCATAATATTTTGCACCCTCAAATAATTTCACCTTTGACTTTACTAAAAGAATTATCACGCATTATCTTGAAAGAAGGACAACAATTGCCTATCCCTCTAACGTATTCGACAATTCATAAATACTTTGAAATAAGTAACTTAGATGTTATATACATTAATCAAATAGTAATTTTTGCAATTAAGATACCTATCGTAGATGATGTACAGTATAATATCTATAGAATTTTACCACTCCCCATGACTCACAACTTCACCCAAATATATTCTTACATTGATCCTTCCTCTCCTTATTTATTAATGAGTACAACGAAGATGCACTATTCACAACTGCAGGATCTCAATAAATGCACAAAGACGTTGCCCGAATATTACATATGTTATCAAATAAGTACTACTCGATCAAACAAGGACCCTACTTGCGAAACACTGCTACTTACTTCAGTGCTTAAGGAAATACCACGTTCCTGTACTACCCGAAAAATCCACGCAAGGATGGAAATATGGCAACCTTTGGAAGACAACAGTTGGATTTTTATCCTATCAGAAGCAATAAAATTAACAGTCACCTGTCCTGCATCTGAAATCGTGGATATTACGATTGAGAATACCGGCATATTAAAACTAAAAAATGGATGCAAGGGATTCACACCAACCAATGTTTTGGAAGCAACTAGCGAAGTAACAGAAAATTATTATCACCAACTACCCAAGTTAGATATAGTTGAAGATGTCTGCTGTAACACCAAGAAGGAGAATCTTTCCATTAAAGCAATACATTTGCAACCAGTGCAGTTCACTAATGTCAAACTAGATGAATTACGAGTAGCCCAACATAAGTTAGCCCAGCTTGATGAAATGCTACACAATCAGTTAAAACAAAAAATCCCAAGTTGAATACCAATGAAACACATTGGTATTCCGTTTTCTTTTCAATTTTGGGATCGTTAGTAGGACTTCTAGTGATATACAAGATTTTTAAGGTATTTGGATGCCTACAATTGATTAGAAAATTACTGTGTTGTAATACTAAAAATCTAGACTCATCAATTCCATGTTGCGCAAAAATATTTAATACTAACATTACTACAAGTGCTCCGTTGACGAGACATCATCTTTCACAAATAATGACATCAGAAGATTTGGAACTTGACGAACGTACTGAGTTAAAAGCGCAAGTGTCAATAGTGAATGATCCAGTGGAACATCAACCACATGTGCGTAGATCAGTGTCGCGTGCACCTTCTATTAATATGAATTAGCCATATATTCGATTAATACTAATAATAGCAATAACCTCTCACTTATTTTTATTTTTTTTTTATTTAGGATGTTAGATACATCCTTTTTTATTATAATCATATTTTAAGGTAATTCTTAATTATAGCTTGTTAATCGTTAGATTTTATTACAAAATTGTAAGCAACGTTATTCATATCTCATTTTGTTTGTTTATCATAATTCAGAAATAACTACTATCATTAGTTACATATTAGTAACTCATTAAACTAAACTTTCCCTTCAAAAATATATTAAATTAAATGCTACATTGGACGTAAATATTTAAGTTCAAAGTGAATCATGTTGTTGTCGTTAATTTTCATTTGGAACATTTTATTTTAATGAGTAATTCATAGTAAGTTTCCTTATGGAAAGCAGTTTGTTATTCAGACAGTACAAGAAGTAGATTCATCGAAGAAACATCATACTATATAACTAAGTACGAAATTAATTATAGTTAAAAAAGGGAACGTGTAACAATTTTAGTATTAATAAACATTGTCACAATTTCCAATAATTAAATAAACATTTAACATCATCAGTGCCTTGTTTCCTTTTCTGGAAGAACACAACAGTATTCATATCCTTAATTGTAGTATAAAACTCATGTCACCTTAAATTTTAGTACGTCTTTTCCCATGTACTTCTAAAAAGATTACAGTAGAGATGATATAGAATACCTTTTCTGGAATAACATAAATCCTCTACTTTTTCTAATAAGGTCCAAGTATAATAAAGAAAATAGATAAACTTCACATAACTAATATCAAACATAACGCCATAAAAAATTAATTGCACTTAATGAATAATGCTCTATCTTTGTTATATCGATTCCTTTCACTTAAAAAGTACATATTGTGACATCCTAGTAGCCAGGATGTACAATATTAACGCTCACGGTGCTCAAGGTTAAAAGGAGAGCAGGTAGGTTGGTTCGTCGATGATAGCTACTAAAAAATAACGATTTGCTGCCTGGGCGCCATTCTAGAAACCTAGAAAGAAGGGGAATGACCAAATACACACAATCATAACAAAAACACAACACGATCATGTAAAACGTATAATTAATATAAAGATTTAATAATGTAATATAAATGTAAATAGTAACAGTAGTACTAACAAATAAACAAATAAGTAATAACAAAAGGTACAAAAATTTAATAAACAACAAATAGTCACCAAGGGCTAAACAAACACCCTACTATAATAAAGAATAAATGGCCACACTAAGGTATGAAAAATGACCACAGATATGACTAACAGCCAGTATAATAAATGTACTACAAGATTTTCAGATAAATAAAATCGATAACAAATGTCAATAATGAACGTTCTTTTTTGTATACAAACAATCAAATTACAAAAATCTCTAATAAAGTGTAACTTGCAGTGAACAGGAGTGTGCAAAAATAATAAGAAGAATTTTTGGAAACTGTGAGAGGTGAGGTAGGAAACAAATATCGGGTCAGTATACATAATCTCAATTCCTAACCTTAAATCTTTACCAAACAAGTAATATAAATGCAAAAAGATCATAAAAATAACCTGTAATAATTTCAGGCAAGCTTGCTTAATAAGGCGCCGTACCAGCAATAATTAATACCAAGCAAAGAATTTACAAGTACCATCAGTACCACATAATAAAGATTTGAACACAACGAAGGTAAGTAATTAGCTTTAATTAGGAATAAGGATAATAAGAAGGGAAACCACTTCTGTAATACTTACAGTTACAACTCTCAAAATTTACCAAAATATAACAGTACCAAAGATGTCGGTGCTGACAAAACCAGCAACCATAAATAAACGGCAGGAACACAATACTCCTGGCTGTGAGACAATGTGGTCTACGGATGTCTTCATAGATCAAAAACCACCTTTACCGGAGGGTAAGATTATCACATCACAATCCAAATAGCAGGATAAAATAAGTTGACAACAACCAGCTTCTAGGTTGTGAGACAGTGCTGTGGCCTACAGGTGTCTTCAATGATTAAACCACCATCACCGGAGGGTAAGATTCTCACATGGAAATTCCAACTAGCAGTATAAAAATACCATTCTTTTAGAACTTGCTTAAACCAAAGCAACCATTTCCATGATGCAAGCCAATAAGATTAGCCAAGTAGATCTCAATAAACTTAGAAAAAAACCCTCAACCATTAAGGTGAAAAATGTGGGGTATATAAGAGATGCCTAAAAATAAAATAATAAATTACCCCCAAGCAAAAGTAGGTATAAATCTCAAATGAAAATCAAAGAGAATTAGAAAAGTTCAAAAATTAGCAAACATATTTACCTAGATGTTCTTGGGCCAAAAGTTCAATAGGAAAAGACAATGTCTTCTCATTATCAAAAAGAGATTAGAATTCCTCCTACACATAGTTGGTAAAACTTTAACACCAAAAGATAAAAAGAAAGTAGAAATGGCTGACAATTGTTTATATTAAGATAACCAAAAATACACAGGGGAAAATATCAGAAAACACCCCAAAAGGAAAAATCCGAATAGTAATTAAAGAATAAAAATAAATAAAGTTAGCTCGGTAGGCAAATCATACAATAAAGACAATTCCTTTTCTTTTCTTTTTTTTAGGAACTTGACTCCAAAGAAATCAAGAGCATTAAATAAAATTTGGTAACGTCACAATATGAACAACAAAAATCTGTAAAAATTATTTATTTTACTTCATTATAGTGCTTGCACGCTCTTCCCTATGTTTCGCCCCACAGTGCGCCGACTATGAAAAGGTACCGTCGCATACAGGCGAATTTTAAAGAAATCCTGGTCAAAACTATATAACCAAAAATGTTAAATATTCTAGATTAACATGGTGAACTATCTACTTGTCATAAACCAATCGTTAAAGTTTGTTTGAAAGTAGCGTTTTAGTCTAAATTTGCTTGTTGGTGGTTACAGTAACTAAAAGTGTATTGCGGTTTTGGAACGGTTTCTGTTGTTTTTTGTTTTAAACTGTATTCTTTCGAAATACTTAACTACTGACTGAGCCATTCCATATCAAATCAACCAACGCCCCAACCTCATCATCTTGGATTTGTTTAAAATTGTGATAATCAGTAGCTTGAGCAAAAACAATTACAAATATGTTTTTAATTTTTTTATACTTTGCATACTTTTCTAGTTACGGGCACTCAAAGGCGCGAAAGAAGCGTGATTTCTGAGTTGCGGAAGATTGTTGATTTGTCTATAATTCGAGTTGTAGTTGAGCCACAGTAATGAAATAGGGCTGGTTTTACAGCTATTTTTATGTGCTTTATTAATATGATATATAACATGATAGGAATGTAAAATTTTTATTGTTAAAAAAACAACTGAAATCTTTAACTTTCCAAATTTCAAAAAACTGTAATTTTAAAAATTTTCAAAAAATATATGTTTAAGAAGAACTATTTCTCTGCATATTCTGAAAGCTTGAAGGCGGGATTCCAATGGGATCAGTAAAAAAAGTATTTAAATGTAATATGAAATCGGGGAAATTCTTGCGTTTTCAGAGAATTCACATTCTTTTAACTCAGATTTCAATTTTTTCTGAAAAGATTGTTGCTGGCTTGGCACAAAAGTTTGAAGCTGGGATTGCAATAGGATCAGTAATAAATGTAACTTCATTTTTAAGCTTCATAATGCACGCAATAAAAGTTTCGTAATCTAATTTCGAAGGTCTTCCACGGTTCATTTTAGTAAAACTTTTGATACGACTCAACGAATATCGATGTGCAAGGTACAGTGTCACAAGTGAAAATGACAGACCAACTTTATTGAAATGCAATTAAGTGAAACCTGTGAAAAAGACAACCCTCATAAAAAGATCACCTGTAAAAACGACCAAGATTTTCTTGGAACGACAGATCTCCTATTAAAACCAAGACTTTTTACCTCTTTAAAACGACCCCTGTTTAATACACCAAGACCCATTTTGAATAGGTGTTTCTATGTAAAATTGTAAAACCATACTGTTTAAAAAGGCCACTATTACATTTAAAAATAGTTTCACTTATTTGTAAAAAGAGCAAAAATTCCAGATGAAATATCTTTTTGAATACGTATAATTCTATAACTGACTAAGTTTGTTTAATGAATGGTCGGGTACCTGCCGGTACTTTTATAATCCCTTTATTGACAAAAATAGACAGGTTATAAAAGGATTTGCATGTGGTTGCAATTCAACTTAAATGCTTATTCCTTGCCTTCTTTGTCGGTTTTGGTTTTGCAGATTTTCTAAGAGTTTTAAATTTATGTCTTGGGTTTTAATTTTGCCCATATTTTAAGAATTTTCAAGAGAATTTTAAATTTGTAAATTATGGTAAATATAGAATGGCGAGGGTTAAGTTCACTTGAATGCATTTATAAAATTAATTTTGAATTTGCGGATTGAGTCGATTTTAGTTTTGGCAATTCTCTAAGAATTCTAGATTTGTGAACTATGGAAAATGTAGGACGAGAGGGTTAGGTTTACTTGAATGTGTTCATAAAATTCATTCATTATTAGGTGCTAAGTGTAAAAGTAAAAGTCGAGTGTAGAATTGAAAATGAAGAAAACGCGAACGAATACTTAAGGAAAAAATGAATGTAGACTTTTATTATTCCAGAAATATAGATGGATGTAATATTTATCCGTAATATATAATGTACTTTGGATGTCTATTTACTGGTTTTTTAATTTAATAAATGATTTGCATTTATTACACTGTGCTACACAGGAAATATACAAACCTCCTACCTATCTAAACGGTTTGATATTGAAGAATAAAGACTTTTCATATTTACAGAATTTTCCCATCACTTCGAGTTTTTTTCCAGCCTGCTGAATGTACCCCATCCAGTTTTGGTGCCTTGCACTACTCTAATAACCACAACTTAGCTCACATTTTGGAAATCTTTTCTCTACTTGAAAGATAAGAAGTGTAGCTTTACAAAAATTCAAAAATAAGGAAATTCGGTAAAGAAATGACTGAGTTATAGCCTGAAACAGTCACGAGTTCAGTGATAAACAGTCAGTTTTTTTGGCCGAACATCGAGTGCAAAAAAATTTAAATAAAACTATGAAACTAAACTAAGAAGCCCTGCGGCTTCGTGGCCGTTACTGGTTCGGTAACGGGCATAATTTAATGATAGGACGTTGGAATTGACCTGAGGACGTTTTGACCGTCGCTATGCGTGTAATTCCGTCACGTCCCGGGAATACGACGATTACTCGACCTAAGCTCCATTTAAATGGAGATAAAAGCTCGTTTTTTATCAGTACTAACGTATTAATATTAATTGGAGTATCTGAAAGGCACCACTTAGACCGTTGTTGGAGAGTATGAAGATACTCTTGATGCCATCTTTTCCAAAACTCCGACACCATCCTTAAGTTGCCATCGGCTAAGGCGATTGATCGGTAAACTTGATAAATCGGGTTCAGGGATGAGATGGTTTCCTACCGGCTCCATTATTAGAAAGTGAGCCGGAGTGAGCGGTTGAAGATCATGAGGATCAGAACTAGTGGCACACAAGGGGCGAAAATTTAATAAACCTTCCACTTGTACTAAAAGAGTATTAAGCTCCTCGTATGTGAGAATTTGTTCACCTATCGTTCGCCGAAGATGTGTCTTGACGGATTTAACGCCAGCTTCGGCAAGACCATTAAAATGAGGCGAGGATGGTGGATTAAAATTCCAAGTGATCTGCAATCTTTCAGCAGAGGATTTGGCAAACTCTACAAGCATGCGCTGTGCACCAATGAAGTTGGTTGCTTGGTCACTATAAATAGCCTTGCAGGAACCACGACGTGCTACAAAGCGTCGGAAGCATCCCAAGAAACTTTCAGAAGATAAATCGGATGCCAACTCAAGATGAATGGTCTTTGTTGAAGTGGATACGAATACGCATATGTATGCTTTACTGGAAATGACTCCCCTAGCCTTACGTGCAGTGACGTAGAAAGGGCCTGCATAATCAATGCACACAGACGAAAATGCCTTTATTGAGAAACTCTGAAGGTAGGTAAATTAGCCATCATAGGAGTGCGTGCTTTAGGGTTTGCTCTGAAGCATTTATTGCAAGATGATAGGATCCAATATTGTTGCAGGATAATATTCTGCATTGTCCGGAATGCAGGGTGACAATTTTCATTGTGCACTTGTTGGACTAGCAACTCAGAAAAGCGATGATTGCTGGGAAGAAGCAGAGGGTGTTTCACTTCGTAGGTCAAGAAAGAGTATTTAAGCCTGCCGCCCACCCCGAGGAGACCTGCTTCATCCAAGAAAGGCGATAGTCTTCGCAGAGGCTTTTCAATCAAAGCATTACGCCTGAGCGAATTGAGTATGTATGAATCGAAGCATTCATGTTGTACATGCTTTACGAGAAACAATAAAGCAGTACGCAGCTCGTAGAGCTCGTAAATGTCAAGGGAAATACATTCGTCAGTATTATTATTTTGTTACGCACTCTGGCCTTTATAATGCGAGTAAATCGTTGTACGTAAGCGATAACTCTTTGCAACTTCCTAAAGAAAGAAAACCGAGAAAGTACGGCATCAACAAAATTAAGCTAGTTTACATTGGCGAGAACAGACTTACTTTCTTCCAGATCTGCAGAAGAAGTGGGGCTTAAGTCACACTGAATTGGCCAAAGCTCAGTGGAAAGTGATAACCAATTAGGTCCACGCCACCACAAGTGGTGATGCAGTACCTGTGATGGTGAAAGTCCTCGTGAGGCATAGTCGGCGGGATTGTCCGCAGAGGGAACGTAATCCCATGTAGCTAGAGGGATTAAATCCTGGATTGCAGATACTCGGTTGGCAATGAAAGTTTTCCACCTATGTGGTGAGGAGGCAATCAATGTGAGTACTATTTGAGAGTCCAAGTATGAAGAGCGTCAAAGGTTACATAATTAGAAACTAGATTACAAATGTTATGAAGAAGTTCAGCCATGAGTACAGCGCCACATAGCTCCAAACGAGGCACTGACACGGTTTTAAGAGGCGCGACACGGGATTTTCTACAAACAAGAAAGATCTCAATGGACCAATCAGAGTATTGAACCCGGAGAAAGACTACTGCACCGTAGCCAACTTGGGAACCATCTGAAAACGCGTGCAGTTCTTCTCGATAGACATTAGTAAAGGCCTTGTATCTAGAAACCTTTACTTGTGATAACATCGGAATTTCAGATTTAAAATGATAAAAGTTTGAACCAAAGTTTCGGAAAGAGAATCGTCCCACTTTATATTTTCTAACCAAACTTGTTGCATCATCCACTTGGCGGATAAAACAATGGGTGACAGAAAACCCAATGGATCATATATTCGCGCAATTTCCGACACAATATTTAGTTTCGTACAAGGGCAATCCTGAGGACTGCATGAATACGAAAATAAGTCATTAGAAGGATTCCATTCGAGTCCTAGGACTTTAAATCGAGGCTCTTCCTTGTCGAAATTTATGGGCAACTGAACATCTGACGATGTGACAGTTGCTAAAATTTCTTTACAATTACTGGCCTATTTACTAAGTTTGAAACCTCCTCTATCAAGCAGAGATATTAATTCTGATTGTAGATTTAAGGTAGACTCAATGGAGAAAGAACCACAAATAATATCGTCGACATAAATGTGGTCTTGCAATACTTTAGCCGCGAGAGGAAAATTCTGTTGTTCTAACGTTCCCAATTCTTGGAGAGTTCGTAAAGCCAAGAAAGGCGATGAAGAAACCCCATAGGTCACAGTATTTAAGCGGTATTCACAAATCGGCTGATTAATTGAAGAACGCCAAAGAATACGCTGATAGTCTCGATGTTTGGGATGGACATTAATTTGTCTATACATCTGGCGAATATCACAGTTGATAGCAAATGCAGACATTCTAAATCTTTGTAGAATATCAAAAATGTTCGCCTGTAGCTTGGGACCTATGAGTAGAGTGTCATTTAATGACAAACCTTTCGATGATCGCGCCGACGCATCAAATACCACACGCAACTTGGTTGAAACGCTATTAGACTTGACGACACAATGGTGCGGAATATAATACGCCGAGATTGATGTGACTTCAACTTCGGGAACGACAGACATATGTCCACTATCAAGGTAGTCCTTTAGAAAATATGAATAAGAATTTTTAAGTTCTGGACATTTGTTTAAACGATTCTCCAAATGTAAGAATCGACGTAGGGCTTGAGTATATGAATCAGCTAAGTCTGGAGTTTCAAGTTTGAAAGGTAGCGCGACCGAGAATCGGCCTGTGGCATCTCGAGAAACAGAATTCTGAAAGCTCACTTTGCACGCTTTATCTTCCGGGGAAAGCGTCGGTTTTTTGGGAAAATGTTCCAATTTCCCAAAATTTTTGCAAATACATGTCAACAGGCAGTGACTGAGATATATGTAGATTTACAAAAGTTTGAGGTGATGGTGAGGCAGAAATAGTGTTGTTCCGCTGAAGAGTGTCAGACCGGGAACAATTGACTTTGCCTTGTAATATCCAGCCAAAGATAGTTTCAATGGCGACAGGTTCATCTTGGGAACCTACAATTTGTTTCGATGTCGTTACGTAAGGAACCAATTCAGCCCCAATCAAAAGATCCACTTGTCCTGGGGAATGAACGCGACTATCTGCTAATGAGAGGTTATGCAGATGTGGCAATCTCGCAAAATTCAACTGCATTTTAGGTTGAGCAGAACAGACCTGGGGAAGAATAATAGCCTCAAACGACATGACTGGATCAGATTTTCCACATGGTCGAATGGAACAAATAGATGTACCAGACTTGCATGAGGTTGACATTGTTCAGACCTTCTATAGGTATGTTAGATTTGTAGCGACGTAAACCAAGACGATTAATACAACGTTCAGAAATGAAATTAGCCATACTGACAGCATCTAGTAAAATTCGTACCTTTTGGTAATGTCCTCTAACGTCTTTAATCTCTACTTCAGTTGTAGATAATAGAATAGTCGAAGGACGAGAAACCGAGCTTGTTAACGCATTAACGCAATCAACTGGAGTAGTGGGTACAGCAGCTGCAGAAAGAGTACTCATAGAAGAGTCACTAGTAGTATCGACGGAAGTTCTAGTACCAAAGTGCAGAAGAAGTGTATGGTGCGAAGCTCGACATTCACGACAGGAAACTTTAGATTTGCATGATTTGAGATCATGGTTTGCGCTAAGACAATTACCGCAAAGCTTGTGTCCTTTTGTTAAATTAAAACGTTCACGAGGAGTTTTAGCTAAGAAAACTGAGCAACGATAAACCGGATGGGATCCATTGCAAATGGCACATTCGTTTTGGCGATCCTTTGAAGACGAAGCCATGCATGTAGAAGCTGGTTTCTTGGAAAAAGATTTTTCATATGGGAACAACAGCTTGGACTTAACAGTAGGTGTTAATACGGCTACAGACTGGAGTGCACGACAATGGTCTTCCAAAAATTTTGTTAACTGCTGATAAGTCCGCAGTTCAGTGGAACTAAATTTTAATTCGAATTCAGTTTTAGTTTTGATGTCCAACTTTGACAACACCATGTTAAACAACAAAAAACTCCAATATTCAGTAGGAAATTTAAGTGCTTGCAATGCTTGTATGTTCTGATTAAACGTATCAACCAAATGACGCAACTCCTTAGCAGAACCCTTTTGAATGACGGGCGCATTCATCAACTCTTGATAGTGCCTAGTATTCTGATACCTTTGCTTAAGTGTTTCATAAGCTGTTAGATAATTATCACCAGATAATGTTATTGATTTCAACAGAGCTAAAGGTTCTTTATTTAGTGATGTTAGCAGGTAATGAAACTTTTCAATATTGGCTAAACTGTCATTTAAATGTATTAGATTATTATATAAATCAGAAAAAGCTGTCTATGCTTTAAAATCCCCATCAAAGGTTGGGAGGACTAATTTTAGCAGTTTAGGTTCCATCCTACTTAAAGGAAGATTAGGTTGAACAACAGGTTTCGAGGCAATTGTTTCAAGATGAAGTGCCTTAATAGAAAAAAATAAATTACCTACCTCTAGACGGATAGCATCTTCCGTCTCAAATTGTTCATCATCGGTGATGAGCCCCATTATTTGGTTATGATGTTCTTGAAAATCTTCAGATATTTTATCTGCCAGTTCGGCACGTACCTTAAATGATTGTTTAAGAGAAGGTTCTCTTTTCAGTTGATCAGCAATATTGTTAGTTTCTTGCAGGCGACTAAGAGCCATTTAACGTTTTGAGATTAAACGATTCATTTTGGAAATGAATTAAATTAGAGAGAATATGCAAAATTAACACGACTGCACTCTAATCGTTCAGAAGCAATAAACGCAAAATGTGAATAACTTTTATTTAAGCGAAGTATTAAAAACCTGCTAATCAACAAAACTTATTGCAGAAATCGGACAGTTCAGAGAGAACTGCAATAATAAGCAAGCAAGTTAAAATTCACAAGGGTGAATTTACAAACTATATTACTCATAAGAATGTGAAATATAAGTGTATTAAGTTCAAGGGAACTGTAGAGAATACACCTAAAATGTACACAAGTATATGCAAGTTCAAGGGAACTATAACAATTATACTTCATACATACCTAATTAAAAAACTTGGATAAGTTTTGTTCTTTTCTCAGCGTTATATTCAGCAGGACGAGACCTAACTTGAGCAAATAAATACATAAACAATGTATAGTGAAAGAACGATATTATTTTTTGTATTTTAATAAACCTCAAATCAATTCCAACAATGTAACAACGTATAGAGATTTAGCTGGTAACTCGATTTTCGGTCTACTATACGAATGGAGGGTGTGCATATGCAACTAGGGATAAACACGCACTTTCTAGATATCGCGAAACAACGGTTGATAATGACAGAAATGCATTTGCAACGTGCTAGAGATGTATAAAAATTGCAATATTAGTCAATTAGGGCAGGTATTAGGTCAAATTACACTCAAATTAAGCATCCGGCTCGAAGGACCACAAAATGATTGCACAAACTCGTGCATAAAAGAGTGCTGAAATTCTTTACTTAACTTTACGTGTAATGCATGAACATACCACCTACCTTTTCGAATTATTCGCCGTTGCTTCGATTCTCGATTCGGGGTTCCTTTGGACAATTCGTCTCTTCTTGAACAATTAGATTTATTGGAGTTTATAATATTGATAATTGCACTGATCAAATAATGGAAAATCTGCACTTTTTATTTTTAACATACGCGTGCGTGCTTGCAACATTATTTTTAAAATATGAACGTCACACTGTTTCCGCTTGGGCGCAGCAGTGTGCCATGCATCACAAAGCGCGGCAAATCACAACATTTGAAAATAACAACAACCCTGGCACGGTGCACAAACGTATATACTAAACCTTTAAAATATCTCAAATTTATGCAAATGCCGGTTATCCCACTATTGCACTAAGCCCTTCAATTGATAGACTGTTGTCCTTGTTCAGGATATCTTGTAATTCTTCTATTACAGGTTACAATAGAGACTTTCAGAAGGCAATTTCATTAATTTCAACACACCACTTAATACCTGTAGTTGTAAAACTGTTTAACTTGGCTGTATGTTTTGGGTAATTCTTATGTTGGTTATAATGAAGTCAAGACCAATATTATGAGTTCCAGAAGAAATAGCACTAATAGTTTCTTATATTTCGACATAACCTCTTTTGTTAATCTATTCTCGATTTGAATAAATTTTCCTCCTTCAAAAAATCCCCAAATCATTATGTTACCAGCGCTGTGTTTTAGTTTGGTTTGGTAAACACAGTATTCTGAAACTTCAAGTTTTCAAGCTCTTTCTCGATTAGATAAATTCATTTCGTGGAAAACTCTAACATTTGATTTTGTCCGTCAAGATCAATTTGCTTGCTTTTAGCCATTGAGCACTTAATACGTTTGACGCGCACGTAGTAACGAGAATTTAAGCACATATGTACACTTACTCAAATTTAACTATATATGCTAAATAACTAGCCTTATTTATCAGGAAATCTAACCGCCCATATCTTTGTGGCAATGGTATGCCTGGAAAATTCATATTTGCACCTATAAAACGGCCTAAACCCTATAACCCTGGACCCTAGAAACGGCGGTGAAAATCTTACTCTTAGTATGAGGTTACCATCTGTGTTGGAACTTCTAGAAATAAATCAATTGCTATAATAATAGTAATAATAATAATAAATTATTATTACAGGGTTCTTAATTTCTAATTGTTTAAGTAAATCTAACCGTTAACCTTTCTTTCGCCTATGTAATAAATCTACTTTATCTATGATAATAAAATGATATTGATTTCTTATTACGATAAAACTCGAGGCGTTTTTGTTTCCACCACTTTGTCCAACATAAATCGCTTTGCAGTTTTTACAAGAAATTGTATATACGCCAGATTTGTCAATATTTTTTGTTTTATTCTTATTATTAATTAATACTTTCCCTGCATTTTAAAAAAGCTTGTTTTTAGGAGACGGAAGAAAAAGAACAAAATTCTTAACTACTTTGTGAACTGATATTTAAGTTTATTCCACTGATTTACTGGCGACATTTCGAGACGTTTGCCGACTCATTATAAAACCTAAAATACATTATTACTATTTACTATTGCAATATTATTTAAAATTGGAAAATTATTTTTAGTATTATTACAAGTTTAATGGCTTACCTATTGAGTTGTCGAAGTGTAGTCCCTTTGAAGATAAACTTAAGCCACTTAATCATATGTATGAGCAATTCTCTTATTTATTAGATTTTATATAATATGAGATATATTTGTTTACAATAAATGTGTTCTTATTTTGGGTAGATATAGACAGTTATGATTATATGTAGACCATACCTCTGTAATTATAAGGTAAGAGTAAGAAATGGCGAACCTCTTACAGCGAATCTAAGTCGTCTGAACTGGGCGTGGAATTAAAGTAATCAAAATTAGTCCTATTGATAATAATCACTAGAGCAAGGATACTACTACCACTAAATCTCATAAACAACATCATGATTAAGAAAAAAAAATTATATGGGTCATTCTT
This sequence comes from Agrypnus murinus, assembly GCA_929113105.1. Taxonomy (NCBI): domain Eukaryota; kingdom Metazoa; phylum Arthropoda; class Insecta; order Coleoptera; family Elateridae; genus Agrypnus; species Agrypnus murinus. The sequence continues at coordinate 132,386,087 of OV816024.1, forward strand.
TCTGAATTCAATCACCGACTAGGTCGAAGTGAACTAGTGAAAAATTGGCGCACATTAGAAAGGCCAGCAGGGGCTCATTTTAAAGCTTGAAACCTCTACTTTCGAATGTCACATGGCTCCTATATGAAAAAATTTATATTTGACTCCTAAAACAGAACAAGCACGTATCCAGTTAAAAAAAATAAAAAATTGAAGAAATTAGAAAACAAAATTTTTTAAGTTTTTTTAACTGGATACGTGCTTGTTCTGTTTTAGGAGTCAAATATAAATTTTTTCATATAGGAGCCATGTGACATTCGAAAGTAGAGGTTTCAAGCTTTAAAATGAGCCCCTGCTGGCCTTTCTAATGTGCGCCAATTTTTCACTAGTTCACTTCGACCTAGTCGGTGATTGAATTCAGAAAGAATGACCCATATAATTTTTTTTTCTTAATCATGATGTTGTTTATGAGATTTAGTGGTAGTAGTATCCTTGCTCTAGTGATTATTATCAATAGGACTAATTTTGATTACTTTAATTCCACGCCCAGTTCAGACGACTTAGATTCGCTGTAAGAGGTTCGCCATTTCTTACTCTTACCTTATAATTACAGAGGTATGGTCTACATATAATCATAACTGTCTATATCTACCCAAAATAAGAACACATTTATTGTAAACAAATATATCTCATATTATATAAAATCTAATAAATAAGAGAATTGCTCATACATATGATTAAGTGGCTTAAGTTTATCTTCAAAGGGACTACACTTCGACAACTCAATAGGTAAGCCATTAAACTTGTAATAATACTAAAAATAATTTTCCAATTTTAAATAATATTGCAATAGTAAATAGTAATAATGTATTTTAGGTTTTATAATGAGTCGGCAAACGTCTCGAAATGTCGCCAGTAAATCAGTGGAATAAACTTAAATATCAGTTCACAAAGTAGTTAAGAATTTTGTTCTTTTTCTTCCGTCTCCTAAAAACAAGCTTTTTTAAAATGCAGGGAAAGTATTAATTAATAATAAGAATAAAACAAAAAATATTGACAAATCTGGCGTATATACAATTTCTTGTAAAAACTGCAAAGCGATTTATGTTGGACAAAGTGGTGGAAACAAAAACGCCTCGAGTTTTATCGTAATAAGAAATCAATATCATTTTATTATCATAGATAAAGTAGATTTATTACATAGGCGAAAGAAAGGTTAACGGTTAGATTTACTTAAACAATTAGAAATTAAGAACCCTGTAATAATAATTTATTATTATTATTACTATTATTATAGCAATTGATTTATTTCTAGAAGTTCCAACACAGATGGTAACCTCATACTAAGAGTAAGATTTTCACCGCCGTTTCTAGGGTCCAGGGTTATAGGGTTTAGGCCGTTTTATAGGTGCAAATATGAATTTTCCAGGCATACCATTGCCACAAAGATATGGGCGGTTAGATTTCCTGATAAATAAGGCTAGTTATTTAGCATATATAGTTAAATTTGAGTAAGTGTACATATGTGCTTAAATTCTCGTTACTACGTGCGCGTCATACGTATTAAGTGCTCAATGGCTAAAAGCAAGCAAATTGATCTTGACGGACAAAATCAAATGTTAGAGTTTTCCACGAAATGAATTTATCTAATCGAGAAAGAGCTTGAAAACTTGAAGTTTCAGAATACTGTGTTTACCAAACCAAACTAAAACACAGCGCTGGTAACATAATGATTTGGGGATTTTTTGAAGGAGGAAAATTTATTCAAATCGAGAATAGATTAACAAAAGAGGTTATGTCGAAATATAAGAAACTATTAGTGCTATTTCTTCTGGAACTCATAATATTGATCTTGACTTCATTATAACCAACATAAGAATTACCCAAAACATACAGCCAAGTTAAACAGTTTTACAACTACAGGTATTAAGTGGTGTGTTGAAATTAATGAAATTGCCTTCTGAAAGTCTCTATTGTAACCTGTAATAGAAGAATTACAAGATATCCTGAACAAGGACAACAGTCTATCAATTGAAGGGCTTAGTGCAATAGTGGGATAACCGGCATTTGCATAAATTTGAGATATTTTAAAGGTTTAGTATATACGTTTGTGCACCGTGCCAGGGTTGTTGTTATTTTCAAATGTTGTGATTTGCCGCGCTTTGTGATGCATGGCACACTGCTGCGCCCAAGCGGAAACAGTGTGACGTTCATATTTTAAAAATAATGTTGCAAGCACGCACGCGTATGTTAAAAATAAAAAGTGCAGATTTTCCATTATTTGATCAGTGCAATTATCAATATTATAAACTCCAATAAATCTAATTGTTCAAGAAGAGACGAATTGTCCAAAGGAACCCCGAATCGAGAATCGAAGCAACGGCGAATAATTCGAAAAGGTAGGTGGTATGTTCATGCATTACACGTAAAGTTAAGTAAAGAATTTCAGCACTCTTTTATGCACGAGTTTGTGCAATCATTTTGTGGTCCTTCGAGCCGGATGCTTAATTTGAGTGTAATTTGACCTAATACCTGCCCTAATTGACTAATATTGCAATTTTTATACATCTCTAGCACGTTGCAAATGCATTTCTGTCATTATCAACCGTTGTTTCGCGATATCTAGAAAGTGCGTGTTTATCCCTAGTTGCATATGCACACCCTCCATTCGTATAGTAGACCGAAAATCGAGTTACCAGCTAAATCTCTATACGTTGTTACATTGTTGGAATTGATTTGAGGTTTATTAAAATACAAAAAATAATATCGTTCTTTCACTATACATTGTTTATGTATTTATTTGCTCAAGTTAGGTCTCGTCCTGCTGAATATAACGCTGAGAAAAGAACAAAACTTATCCAAGTTTTTTAATTAGGTATGTATGAAGTATAATTGTTATAGTTCCCTTGAACTTGCATATACTTGTGTACATTTTAGGTGTATTCTCTACAGTTCCCTTGAACTTAATACACTTATATTTCACATTCTTATGAGTAATATAGTTTGTAAATTCTCATAACACTCATTTTAAAGCTTGAAACCTCTACTTTCGAATGTCACATGGCTCCTATATGAAAAAATTTATATTTGACTCCTAAAACAGAACAAGCACGTATCCAGTTAAAAAAAATAAAAAATTGAAGAAATTAGAAAACAAAATTTTTTAAGTTTTTTTAACGGTATCGCATTCTTCGTCAAAGAATACATAAATTTTGTCCACTGTGTTTTTTCCTAGAGTGCTTCATTCTCGAGCAAAATTGAGAACAAAAATTTGCCATTTTTGAAAGTTTATCATTTTTTTCATTGAAAATGGTGTCAGATAGAAAACAAATGATGAATAAAAAATGCTTATTTTTACTCGATGAATACGGAAAAAACTACAGACCGATTTAAAACGATTTTGGAAATTTTCATCGTTTTATGTTTTAATTATATTATTCATGCCCATGGATGATACGTCTATAACTATAACTTTCAAATTCATTTTTTTCTATCTGACGCCATTTTCGATGAAAAAAATTATAAACTTTAAAAAATGACAAATTGTTGTTCTCAATTTTGCTTGAAATTGGAGCACTCTAGGAAAAAAACGCAGTGGACAAAATTTATGTGTTCTTTGACGAAGAATACGATGCCGTTAAAAAAGATTAAAAAAAATTTTTCTAATTTTTTCAACTTTTAAGATTTTTTTGGAACTGGAAACGTGTTTACCCAGTCTTAGGGGTCAAATATAATTTTTTCATATAGGAGCCATGAGACATTCGAAAGTAGAGGTTTCAAACTATAAAATAAGCCCCTGATGGCCTTTCTAAGTTGCTCCAATTTCTGGACATAGCCGGTGGTTGAGTTCAGAAAGAATGGCCCATATAAGTACATCTACAATTTCTCAAAACGGTGAAGTGAAGCGAAGATAAATCAAAGCAAATCTTACTAAAAAAAGATCCACAAAGTAATCAAGAACACTATATAGAATAGTAGGAGCGCTAATATTACCCATGGTTACTTCTGAAACCGAAACGTTAAACGCTGCCGTAGGATAATGGAAACGCTTGAAACAATCTGCTACAGAAAAATATTAGGAATTTTATACACGACTCGCGGAACTAATGCCTCAATTCTGCTGCACATAAGATCAACACCACCTTCCAATTACATATTTTGGACACATGTTCAGAGCGATCCCGAATAAAAATGCTATCAGAAAAATCTGCGGAAGATATCCAACAGATTGATCGACCAAATAATGTCCCTGATAAAATTCTGTAAAAATAGTCTGTACCTGAAATAATGATACAGGCACAAGACAGGAAATCATGACGAGTCCTATATGCACAATTGCACAAAACATATGAAGGTTTCGACATGTAGTCGTGAACTACAAGAGGTAAAGAGAAGATTAGCCTAAAAAGTCTGTTCAACCTTCTGCGTCTACACATCAGCACGAAGATACTCCAGTGCTATATAAACGTAGCAGTAGCTAGTGATGCTGTCGCTGTTATTTATCTGACACCTTACAGTACTGTTTAATTTTATTCTTCTTTTGTTGTAGACTACCTATCAGCAGCGTGCAGTGCATACGAAACAGTGAAAGCAGTCGCGATACGACGTATGCGCATTACGCTCATACTCAATGTGTATGAGCGTGATAGCGCATACGTCATAACGGGACTGCTTCCACTGTCTCGTATGCACGGCACGCTACTGCTACCTATTCAATTAATTCTTTATATGTCTCCCCTTTCCCCAACCTCCCCTTTTAAAAGGTCTGAACATTAACTATGTAACGCTGTACAAAAATTAAAATTTGGTTAAGTAGGTGCTGCGAAATTTAACTTAAAGATACATTATATTGAAATAAAACTAACGTAAGATTTATTTACAAATATTTTTTTTATTCTAATTTAGACTTAATTTTTGTCAAGAAGTAAAAGAGGAACATTTTAAACATCTTTTACGTTAATAAAAAGTTTGTAGATAAATCAAGTAGGAGTAGGAGCTTAGTTTTATTCCAATGTATAATTGAATAGCTTATGTTAAGACCTTTTAAATGAGGTATCCTTCAACCTCCCTTGCTAATGAAAAAAATTAAAAAAAGAGGAATCTGTCATGCGGAGTGTGGATGAAATTTAAACGGACGTTTGCAAGTGTTTTGATGTTATGCACCATATAAAAGTTAATTGAAGAGAGGGGGTGGCCATCATGTCAGCCTTGATGTCCTAAGATCATTATGAAATCAATAGTATATTATCCATGTAACATAAAAATTATACAGTCGGTAGGCAGAATAATTTTTACAATTACACACTAGAGAGGAAAGCTGAATTTTCCTCATTATCTTGCAAGAAGAAAATCGAGGTTTCTGAACATGGAGTGGAAAAATAAAATAAATTATGTGAAATCTTTTAACCTAAACCTAAACTTTACGGATTTGATTTAGTGCCTGGTATAGTTTTAATCCGCATATTTCATCATACATTTTACGCTTTTATCCAAACCTAAATGTTGCATTTGGTCAGTTTTAAAATTAAAGCTTGATGTAGAATTTTAAAATCTAGAACAAATAGTAGGAATATAGGTTACTGTTTAAAAGAGACTCGTTAAAAACAGTTTTTAAAATTAAAGTGATTTCTGATTATACATAATAGGAACGTTTTATAGACCAGTATGGTTTAATATTAATAACTTCATAAATAATTTAGAGATGATATACTGACTTTTTTAACTCCTAATGGGGATCATTTGGTATGCTTAGCTGATATGGATGTAGATTTCTTTAATGTTGATAATCCAATTAATTATTGTTTCAATTCATATGGTTTTACACGAATTCTAAATGAATATACCAGAATAACTCGTAACAGTAGTGCTCTTATAAATTCTATATTTGTAAATAGTAATTCAGCAGTGGATAACATATATCAGCTTTTTGTAATTTAAAAATGGAATAACTTAAATGTGAACCTAAAATTATTAAATTCAGATACTTTCGCAACTTTGTTTATAATAACTTTTTATCCGATTTGCAAGAAATTCCCTGGTATCGAATGATTAGAGAAGACCATATAGATAAAAAGGTCTCCATCTTTGAAACTCGTACTTTGTCTATGTTCAACACCCATGCCCTAGAGGTACATGCCACTAAACCTCGTTCATCTTGGTTAAAAGATAACTTAAGGGTTATTATGAGGGAACGTAAAGCTAATCTATCTAACCCTAATGATTTATATATTCACAGCGATATTTTACCTAAATACTCGTATCAATCGGGTTTCCGTGCAGGATTGAGTACTGTTGACTCTCTTGCCTATTACGGATGAGTTCATCCATGTTACAGATAAGAAGGAAATTGCTGCTCGATTTTTAGAAAGCATTCGATACCATCAACCATTCCCTTCTTTGTGCTAAGCTTCAATATTATGGTTTCATAAATACCGATGTTGAATTGGTTAACTCTTGTTTATTAAACAGAAGCTTGAAAATGAAAGTTAATAATCAAACCTTTGGTACATTCAAAGACGCATTTGGTGACCTGCAAGGTTCGGTTCTAGGACCCCTGTTTGTTATTATGTACACCTCTGACATTGTAAAATCAGTATTACAAAGTGGAATCCTACGCTGACGACACAGATTTATAAATCATTTACTTTTGCCAGTAGGGTTCAAGATTTTGAGAACATCAATAATGATCTAAATACAATCAAAGAACGTTCACTACAACATAATTGAAAACTTAATGCGAAGTCAAAACTTTTACTTTCTGGTAATAAAAGCTACATTACTGCTCTAGATTTTGATCTTAATATAAAAGTTGATAATGAGCATTTATTTGTTACCGACCGACGCTGCAAGAAATCTGGGTATAGTATTGGACACAAAATTTCGTCAGTATTGGGCACAAAAAGTCTCATGTTAATAAATTACTTCAAAAAACATATCTTAAAGCTTCTTTATGCTAATCGAGATATTTAAGGTTTTGGATAAAAAAAGTTACTATCGGAATCATTAGTGCTATCACATCTTAATTATTGTAATGTTTTTACTATCCTTGCTTAGATTTGCAGGAGAAAAATCTCATTCAAAAAGTGCAAAATTGGTGCTGCAAGATATACGAGATAAGCGCCATAAATTCTCATACTATATATATAGTGTAGGCCTCTTACATGTTCAACTATGACGCAACGGAGTTTGAACATGTTGGCACCTGTAGAATCCTGCAGGGCCGAGAATTTATGGCGCTTACCTCGTATATACAATTTACGACGCTATGATCACGGTTCTTACTATATATAGTCCAGTCAAAATAGACAATCAACTTCGGAATAATTTGCATGCAGCTGAAAATTGGTACAGCCCTTAAATACACCATTATAAATGAAATGTCAAGAGTACCCATCGATCCTACTTAGGCTAAAAATTTTATTTAAGATCAAAGGTCAAAAGATTGGTTTTTCGCAAATATCTCTTAAACGGTTAGTGTTATCGTAAAACTAGTTCATATAAAGTTTGTAAATTTTGCGATTATCTACAAAAAAAGCTATGTAAACTTAATTTCCTAAGAATCATCATGTAGGAGATATCGCGACTTCAAAAACTGAAAAAGCCATATTCTGCATAATATGCATTCTTTTCCACAACACCTTCTATTAAGTTTTTAAAAATTGTGTTTTGATTAATACTATTTAGATTCTTCTTTAACAGTCATCTGTTCTCCTTCGCTTTCTTTTTCCTCCTCTTCTTCTTCTTCCTCTTATTGCTGGATTTCTATTAAGCGTCTTTCTATTCTTATAAGCGTCACAAAGAAAAATACTTAAAGCTAAATGGTTATATATAGTTTTTTGTAAACATAATGTGTATTAATCACCATGATAAATTCTCGTTGAGACTGCTTGGGATGTTCATAGTAAGATTGTAATTACCCTTACCTTTGATTAATGCTAGAAATTTCAGTATTTCCCCGGCCTTTGTATATAACCATCCGTACCTTACAGCTTACAGCAGAACACGAAGTTAGTATGCCCAGAAACTACGCAAACTCCCTAATTGAACATTTTCTCTTTCGTTTTAGATGCTTAATAATTCTAATAATTTTCAGTCTTTTTTTGTTTGGTAGGGAAAGTGTCATATCCACGGAAACATAAATGAATCCTAGATATTTAATATTTTTAACGGGTGTCAATTGACTTTTTGAGTAATTAATAATAAAACCTAGATATTAAGATGACCTAAATCTAAATTAGGTTTGAAGTAAACATAACAGATTATAATTGAACTATTATTTGCTGAAAATTGGCAAGCAACCCAGCATGAGCATTCATTAATTACACATACAGAAAAATGATACTTGTAAATCAGAAGTAAACCACTACTAGTCCTTCCTTTAGATTTATTCTTGATAGCAGTAATGCTTATGACACATTCTATTATGCAGAATATGGGTTTTCCAATTTTTGAAATCGCCTGTAGATTATGCGATTATCTACAAAAAAAGTGTATATGTACTTAATTGCATAGAAATCATCATTCAGGAGATGTCGCGATAATCGCGACATCTCCTGAATGATGATTTCTAGGAAATTAAGTATATACTTTTTTGTAGATAATCGCATAATCTACAAACTTTGTATGAACTATTGAGGACACTTACCGTTTAAGAGATATTTGCGAAAAACCGATTTTTTATCTTGAATAAAATGTTTAGCCAAAGTAGGATGATTGGGGCTTTTGATATTTCATTTATAATGGTGTATTTAAGGTCTGCACCAATTTTCAACTCTATGCGTGTTTTCCGAAATTTGTACTTTTGTTGTCTATTTTGACTGGATCAATATTAAAGAATCAGGATGACTAAGAATGGATAACCGTTGGAAATATCTGCTAGGTACCTATACACATACCCTCTGGAAATCCTTTCATTCTCCCAATGTTCTTTCTTCGAAATTGGTATCTAGGTCTGAAATGCACATGGAGATGATTTACTTACAATGCGGTTTCGTTATACAATACAATTCCTGCTGATATTAAATGCTTAAATCTTCATAAATACAAAGTTTCATTAAAAAATATTTCCTAGAATTGCAATTAATATTAAATTACGTAATTTTTTTTTCAATGCACTTGCTGCATGTTTCCCACCTATAAGAGAAACAAAAATCACATTTATATTTAGTTATTAGGTTATTTCTTTATTTTATTGGTGGCCTCCTGGTTTAATAGAGTAGCCTTTGGCTAGATATCGTCAGGAGACATCCATTATAATAAGCAACTGTTAATTTATAATAACTTCTTTATATACATTTCTTTGTTTGTTTGTTTTTGGGCGAGGAATCAGGATGGCGGAGCATCCTTCGTACCTCATGGCACCGATTGCTATGATCATTTGGCCGACCCTACTAGAATTTAGCCGAATCTGGGGGAATTCCACCCCCAGTAGGGATTTTTAACGTGCCAAATATCACATTGACGCGGGATCTACAGTTTTACTTCCTATCCTAGAAGAAGGCATGTTTTTAATTTTTCTCCGCTATGAAAAATTACCAGCTCGGCCAGGGATCGAACCTGCGATCCTTGGATTTTGAAGCAAACATGCAAACCACTAATCCACCGAGGCTGGTTTATATACATTTATTTGTGTATTTGTTTATTTATGTTTTTTTGAAAGTTACAGAATTTGTTACCTTTTATTTTCTTTTATTAAGACGATTATTATTATTATTATTTGTTGTCGGATTTGAATATTTTAACGACTAGAAAAGCCAAACTATAAATAAAATGTAAAAGAACTACCCACGACCGCTGTAAAATAGACTTTCGTAGTTAAATACCTATACGAGTAACAACATTTACTATCATCACCATTTTATAATTATTACTTGAGAAACACAATATATTCTATTTGATAATGGTGTTGAAAAATTCTGAAATTAATTAATTAAAATTAAAATAGTTACAAAACATTACTGGTAAAGAAATTGCATTAATTATAATAAATGTAACTGTATTTGTTAACTTCAACAAACTTAAAAAAGGACCATTCAATTATTCTACTTATGCATACAGGGTGTATTAAAACAAGGACATCAAACGCGGAAAGTATTTAGTCATAAGATAAGACTAACATAAATCCCTGCAACATTCTTTTTATCAGAAGCGTAGTTTTCGAAGAAAATACAAATAAAGAAGGGTATATTGTCTTTAGCATCTACAGTAGGATTCATTACGCTTTCAAGTTGTTCAAAACAAGTTGTTTTATATTTTGTTATGTTTACATTGCTTTTTCTGTAATCTCGAACATGATCCTTTTTACAATACAATTTTTTGAGGTCAGTCGCTTAAATGATATTTCCGCAAACGCCGATAATTAAGAAAAAGATATTGGTGTAGGTCAAGTCATTGTAAACGATGACGGAAAATTCGCCGAACATTAAGTCTGGAGTTCCCCTTATTAAAATATTTAGTAATTTAATTAATAAGGCATCATTCGTTCGGGGAATCCCCCGGATTGTATCACGAATATTATAACCAAATAAACAAGTAAATGAAGAATCTGTGTCAAAGCACGATCAAAATTTGTGTCAACAGATAAAATGAGATCATATTGCAAGCAGCAGTGTACGATATAACCACAGTATATATAACATACAGTAATGTGACTGTCGCAAATAATTTCTATCCACCATACTACATGCTGGCGCGAGTCGGCAGTATGCAGACAGCAGTTCTGTTTCAAACACGCAACAAAACGTATCGAACTTACCAGAGCCGGATAAACCCACAATCGTGCAGTATTAGTGCCAGTAAACAATGCATAGTGTTAGTCGTTGTGTCGCCAAAGGCTGTAAAAATACCTCGAAAAGAACTACAATTAGTTTTTCAGGTTTCCGATTTCAGGTTATTTTTTCCTACATACTATTATTTTTTAATAAATACGCTCGTAAAAACAATGCCGTATTTAAGAATTCACTTTTGTATATATTTACCAATTGCTTAAAATTGAATTACTAACACGTAATAAAACAAATAAGCGATTACGAAATCCTACATAATAAACTTTTTTATGCTGATTTATTAAAAGAGTTCAACAATCTAGGTCAACGCCTTATCAACAGGTGTGAACTACAGCGTCTTTTGTTACTCTCGGCTGTTAAAAAAAGTCTAAGCGTGCGTTAGGATTGTACTTTTTAGCATTTCGTTTGTCATTGTGTCTTTAATTTAATATGAATGAAAATAAATTTTATTATTATTAATTATTATTATTATAGTGTAAATTGATTTCATCTCCCCTATTTTGTACGTATGTGATTTCGGTGACCTAGATTCTCCATTTGCTTGTTGAACAGGTATTCAAATTGTATACAGCTATGCATTTGTTCGTAATTATTTCTAAATAAAATGAAATGACTATTGCAGCGCAAGAATATGGTTAATGGCTTGAAAGAATAATGTAATTTTAGTTGGTAATTAACGATGTAACAAGAAACAACTCTTCTAACTTAGTTTAATAAATGTTTTAAATATCTAAATTGATTATCGTTTTATTTATTAGATTCTATAAGTAAAACAACTTCAATCAAATGGTTCACTACACATAATTCTACTTCATATTTTACTATACTATAATATAACAAGAGATTTTGTTTACATATTTGTTCGAGACATTTTATTGAATGCGGCTCTGCGTTTTATTTACCGGCGATCCCGACCTATAAACGTCGGTCCACTACTTCGTTTATGGGCGTGATATTCGAAGGTGGATTAATAAAATGAATGGTGTCGCATGCAAGTGAATCTACTGATTGTTATATATACTGTGAGATAACTATGGATAGCAGCAACAGATAATATATAATATAATAATAATTGCTACAACCCATAGCCTGGAAACCAGGCCCCAGAAGCTATAAGCTTGTGCGGGAAGTAGGGGGCGATTATTATTATTATGTAGGCCCTAAGTGCGGCTGCAACGACTTACAGATAGAACAGCGTAAATCCCACATTTGTGTCACAGCTAAGGAAAACTGCAGAAAACCTTAACCAGATCTGCCGGCACCGGGAATCGACCGCTTGGGTGAAAGTCCAGCACTCTAGACATTACACTACCAAGGCTGTGTCAAGATGTTCATTTTTATTTCACTTCTCTTCATAAAATTAACTAAATTAAAGTTTACTGTCTCCAGCCTTACTTTGTGGAACTCCATAATCATGAAATATAATACAAATACAAAGATTAGTTAAAGTTTCACAAGTTTTATTAATATCTTAACCTGACAATATTGTTTCGACATTTTATGTCATTATCAAAGGTAGATAAGATTGACAAACTAACACGTTGCTAAGGATAAATACATACAGAAAATAGGTAATTAGATACAATACATACAAAAACTAAATTTCTAACACTTCTAATAAAGGAGAATTACTAAGCTCAGTTTGTTCATTCATTAAAGCTACTGTGCGTTTATGTCTGTATATTTCAAAAGCTTCTAAAATGTCTAATTTGTGTTTGTTGTTGCAAAGATGTAAGAATTTAATGTTGTTTTGAGGTGTCATTGGGTGGTTCTGTTCCAAAATGTGTTTGGCATAATTCGATTTTTCTGGATGTTTAAGTCTATAAGAGCGTACGTGTTCTTTGTATCTTATGTCGAAATTTCTAAGTGTTTGTCCAATATAAACTGAGTTACAAAGAGAACAATTCAAACGATAAATGCCGGATTTCATGATATCTTGTGTTTTGTCTTTAGCATTGAATAAAAATGAAAAGGTGTTGGTGTTAGTTTTATAGGTTATTTTGTAACCGGTGGTTTTTCTTAGTATAGTTGCAATTTGTTCTGATATCTTGCCAAAGTATGGTATTGATATGTAGTTTGTGTCTTGTATTTGAGTGTCAATTGGAAATATTCTTTTGATAGCTAACCTATAATCTTTTTGTTGAATTAAAGTGTCAATCATGTTATGGTTATAATGGTTTGCATATGCTAATTGTTTGATGATTGAAATTTCTTTATCAAAATGTGATCGTTTCATTGGAGTAGTTAAAGCTCGGTGTACTAAAGATTTATAAGCCGCTAGTTTATGCATTTTATGATGACATGAATCGTTAGGTATAGTGACGTCTGTGCTTGTGGGTTTTCTGTATATGGAAAAATCAAATTCATTGTTTGTATTAATTGTAATAGTTAAATCCAAAAAATTAATAGCTCTATTTTGTTCTGTTTCTAGTGTAAACGTGATGTTTGTGTGAAGACTGTTAATAAGAATTAAAAACTCATTGATAACCTCAAAAGAACTGTCAAAACAAGCTACAATGTTATCAACGTAACGAAACCAAAAAATAATGTGTTTAGAAAGAACTAATTCAAATATTCGATCTTCCAAATTATCCATAAATATGTTAGCTAATAGAGGACTTAGAGAATTACCCATTGATAAACCATCTTTTTGTAAATAAATTATATTATTAAAAGTGAAATAATTTTGACTGATACAAAGATGAAATAGTTGAATTAACTCTAATCTTTTTACTAATTCTACATTACTATTAACTAGGAAATTATCTAACAAAGGAATACAGTCTTGTGGTGGAATCTTTGAAAACATGTTAAAAATGTCAAAGCTTACAAGTTTTGAATGAGCTGGAAGATGTATGTTCTGTAGTTTTTCTACTAATTCTAATAAATTTTTGACAGAGTATTTCGATTTGTATCCTATGATGTTAATAATATGGTTGAGTTTCTTGGACAAGGTGTGATTAGGTGCGTTGATATATGATACTACTGGTCGTATAGGCATGTTGTGTTTACGTGTTTTAATCAGTCCATATAGTCTTGGTGGTTGTGGGTTTTTTTGTATGATTTGTTGTTTTTCTAATTCGTTAAAGCAGATATTGCAGTTTGCTAAAGCTTGTTTTATTTCTTTTTGAAATTTTGTGGTAGGATCTTTGTTTAAAACATCTAAATTTTCTTTATTAATAAAATCATTAACCTTTTTTGTGTAAACATCTTTCGAAAGGATTACCAAAGTGTTACCCTTATCTGCTTTAACAGAAATTAAATTGTTTTCTGTAATTTTATGTCTGATAGATTGAAGTAGTGACAGGTTAGATGTGTTATTCTGTGTTTTGTCCTTTTTCAAAGATATTTCTTTCATCAGATTCAAGATTTGGAATTTTGCATAATTGTTGTGATCTTTTCTGAGTATAGTTTCACATTCAACCGCCAAGATTTCTTTAATTTTGTTAGTGAGTTTTGGAAAAGGACAAAATTTGAAGCCTTTGTTAAGAAATTGTGTTTCTCTGTCATTAAATTGTGTATCTGATAGGTTTATAAAACGTGGATAGAAATTTATCGTATTCTGGGTATTATAATTACTTTGTATTGAGCGTTTTTGTTGGGTAAGGTTTTGGGTAACAATTAAAAAAGTTAAAGAAGAATTTATTATTGTTCAACAACTATATGGAAGTGTGAACGTGTTATTTTTAAAATAAATTCAGGAGAATTTATTTACATTGCCGATTTTATGAATTGACGTTTTTATAATACGAAATCATCTGACGGATGTTAATGCAGTGATACCAATAGCGAATAGAATTTGAAGGAAATTCTATTTACATTATATACCAGGTTGGTCGAAATAAAAGGTTTTTAATTTAATTTGCCAATAATAAAATCCGAATAATTTCAGAATCATATTGTTTAACCTTAAAGGTTTTTAAGAGAATTTATTTTTCACAAATAAAACATTTCAATTTCTCTTGATTAAAATTTATTTTTTCATAAAACAAAGTATTTGAATATTTGTGAATATTTTATCTGATTTTTGATTTGTGTTCAACTGAAGAACTGTAATAGCCCTATGTCAGGCTATTACGACTATTTAATACACTTGAACAAGCTTGGGAATTAATTTCCTAATTGATTTATTGTACCAATTTGAATAATTTTTCTTTTTATTTCCTTTTTAATTTGAATGTCTATTTATTTTTTTTAATTAAATAAAGTTTGTGTTTTTCAAGTTATTCATCTGTTTATTTAGTTATTTCTCTTTCTTTTTACATTTAGAATTTAGCCAGTGGTTGTCCAGTTGCAGAAGCCCAAGTGTCATATTGCAATATAAGTTTTTCTCTTCTTTCAGGTATAAGAGTCAATAAGATTTTAATAATTCAAACAATTCATGCTCTATCGAATAAACCCTGAGTTGGCCGATTGGGAAAAGGAAAAATATTTGGGGTGTGTTTTTATTTTGTTTTATTTTAATTCACCGCATATAATTTACGTTTACCTTGAACGTTTAACATATTATTTATTCAAGTTATTAACACCGCAATAATGTTATGACATATGATAAAATCGCTGTAGAATAAAAGTATCAAATCCTGATTAATAAAAGTATGTGTCATGTAAAATGATACGCAGCTCATCTCGGCTACCTCACAATGTATCTATTGGATGTTGACGACCCATACAGCACATATTGAATCTTGATAATACTAAATTATCATTTTCCATCTATCAATTACTAGTCCTCTATTACAACATTTACTAAAAAAACACTTAATACCTTTTTCGTTGTTAGTAAACCAACGAATAATTTTTTACATGAAGAATTACAACAAATAGGAATTGTAAACTAAATTTATTTATGAAAAAGTAATGCTTGGTTTTCATTAGTGCATATAATTCGAACGACTTATAAAATTGTTTATACACTGTTGTTCTAGAAACACCAAAAGAACGCATTCAGGCATTCGTGAAATCGGGCATTATTGTTGCGTCGGCTTAACTGTAATCATTTTATTCAGTAGAGTACATCAACGCTGATTAATTATTATCAGCAATTCTGAATTTATTTATTAAGAGCGATAAAGTAGTAGTGGTAGCACTATAAATTATCGTGGATCTATAGAAAATGTCAGAATAGTAGAATCTTACAGGCACAATGTATTACTTCTTAGTTTTAGGAGTTTTTATATGTATTTATTTATTTTTTAAAAAGAAATATGCATATTGGAAAGAACGAGGTGTGCCTTTCCCAAAACCTACGCCAATCTTCGGAAATGTAGGACCATACGTTACACTCAGAAGTATGATGTCTTCTCTTACCGATGATTTATACACGTAAGTTCACTTTTACCTATTTTTTTTGTTTTATTTAACGGTTCCTAAAAGAGTAACGCCGTGATAAATGGTTACTTCAAATCCGTTACCTTAGAGAAAGTGACAGTGTCGTCATCAATTTCTATGTTACTATTATGTGAGTACGATGACGAGTTATCATTTCTTCTAAGAAGAAAAATTTTTTAGGTAATGTTTAAAAGAAAATCAGAGGCATAATTTAGTTTAGCATTTACATGACGTCATACTGTCATAATTAGATTTTGTTTGCATTTGCTGCTATTTATTCATGAGTGTTTCAAATCTGTTCATGTCTAATGACAACATTGTTAATTATTTTTATTAATATTTTTACGCGAAACATTTAATTTTGATAGTGTTGAACGTAAATTATTTAATTGTCCCTAATAAATTTATGACCGCTTTCATTAATTTTAATTTAGACAATTGTGGTTTATTAAGAATGGATTCAGTGGTGTACTGTATATATTTTGATTGGGAAACTACTACAATGCAAATAATTCTGAATTAATAATCTACAATAAAAATGTTTAATTTAATCGGAAAAGGAGCAAACGGTGCTTCATGAATTAACGACCGTACCTACAACAAGGACTATATTATGTGGATTAACACATATCTACAGAAAAATTAAATTATTAGTTTTGTGGTTAATTAGTTGATTAGACAAGCTTCTCGAGGTTTTTAATAATAAGTTAGAAGTTAACGATGATTAAACAAATCACAATTATGAACTACGTAACAAATATTTTAGCATGAAAAATGTGTTAGAGACTCTCTGGGTAGGATATGATATTGTTTAGGAAACACCAGGACGAACACATGACAGTATTGAGGATACACCTCTATAATAAGATGCGACCATGAATCATTTCATCATGAAAAAAACTACATTTCGAGTGCACTAACCAGTGTCAACGAATACAATCTAAAAGTATATATAAATAAAATTTATCCACAAAATTCTCAATTCTAAATAGGAAAAGCTCAATACTGTTATACACATACGCTTACATTAATGTCACGAAGATTAAAATCAAAACTTGTTATCTGGATAGCTTTTAAAAGTACCATGATCGTTTTAAAGTGTGTCTCAAACTTTAAAAGTTCAATAAAATGAAAATCATCATCCTTGAGTTCATTGAATTGAAGCATTCAAACAAACAAATGAATCGAGTAGGTAGGTAATTGATTCAAATGAAAACTGACTTTATCAGCTTTTTTAGCAACTCGCCGGTTTCCATAACGCATCCTCGTTAATATGATACAATTTTACTTTTGCAGTAAAAATCTATTCTAATCATATCTAATCGTATTCCTGAAATATAAACAGCTACTTGTCTGAAAGAAAGTATTATTTCAAGGACAGACATTAATTGTTTATGTGAGATATTGAATAAAAAAATTGAATGACACTTATCGAACGATTACAAAAATAACTCGATACAAAATAACAATAATTAAAGGTAATACAAAAATAAAAAGAAAGATGGCCGGTTTCACAAAGCATGATTTAAGTTCTAATTAACTTAATTGTCATTAAGTTTGAAATTCAGAAATTTCATTAGCTGAGATTTAACAGACCTTGAATTTTATCCAATTATATTTCTAGATTTAAAATTTATTTTGTAAAAGAAAGAACGGAGAGGAAAACGAAGGATTGTAGTGATCTTGCTGTATACAGCGCTATTAAACCAACATGCAATATGCTCCATATTGCATTTGAAAATAATCAAGGGAATGCATTAGGTTAAATTCGAAGTTAAATTGATTGATTGTGACAAGTACGCATGCATTTTACCACGAACAGACGTGGTTTGTTATAAAAAGTACACTTTTGCATCCTTTATTTTACAATAAATGTTATTTCTATTTGCGTTTGTATTTTTAAAAACTCAATTAGTCTTAGATTATTCTTAATTGAAATGAAACGTTAAACAGCTAGCGCATTTTGCGCACTTATGTATTATTGATTGCATAAACATACAGTAAATACAATGGTTTGAGATGATTATTTTAAATTACAACATACAAACTACACCAGAATATTGCATTTTGCTTACCATATATCACTACAATCCCAACTTCCATCAGGAAGGCATTGAAGCATATGCATTGCCATAACAACATAATAAATAAAGATTCAATTAGTATACACGCTTTTTTATTGTGCTTGAGCCAGACCCAATTTTTAATCAATAAAATAAACTTTAAAGTGAAAAATCTCGAAGTCGGATATATATATTCGGGGTGGGGGGCTTCAGTTCCACAAGCACCCCTGGCTACGTACCTGGCTTGAGCTATTCTTACAAGAAATCTTAAAATAACGTATTAACTGGTAAACAAACACACCATACGTTATGGGACGATCACTAATAATCGATTGTGATGACTGTGATCTGTCTAGGTATTTCGGTAACGATGTTACCTTTTTCTCGACTTACCAAAAATTGTCTAATTAAAAAATTCTGAAATTGTTATAATAACCATCTCTTCTGTAGATGGATTCTTAAAGGACCAATCATAACCATGAAAATTTCTACAAATGTGAAGTTTAAAAATATTTTTTCCTAACACAAACGAAAAAAAGGGATCGTCCTTGACTAATTTTATCGATACCGTGTGTTCCTGACCTGCTTGACTTAAAAACAGTTTAAAAATTCTGTTGGTTTTAAATATCCTTTTCTTCTTATGAATTTTATAACTTCAACTGAAAATTAACGTTATTATTTGAAAAGAATTTTTAGATACGATGTTTAGAATAATTCCCTATCTCAGAGATAAAAATGTATATTGATAAATAAAAACGAAACCGATTTTTCTTATTGAGTCAATTTGGAAAGAAAAATAGTATTTTTAATTATTTTTATCTTTTCTTCACAGTTAGTTAACCTTTTTTGTTTATATATTTATTACTAACGATTTTGAAATAGAAGTTGATAACTTTGCAGAAAATTTTTTTTTATACTTCTCTGATAACGACATGCTAATATTTACAACCAAATTATTAACAATCTCTTTAATTATTTAAACCAAAAAGCTACTGTTCCCTTCGAAACAGCTTTTATACTTTAGTATAATCCCATTTCATTAACTCTATTGTATTTTCGCCCGATTATTAGGGAGCCCTATTATATTCTCTATTATTTTCGCCCTATTATAATTTAGCCCAAGGCTTAGAAAGCATATTTAAAAATGAGAACATACGAGTGTGTTGTACATCAAATAATTCATTAAAGAATCTATTATGCAATCCAAAAAATAAAGCTGATAAAAAATTGAAATCGGAAATATACTAAATGGATTGCAATGATGTCAATTTTGACTACATTTAAACAACATATAGTGGATATGTACAATACAATCGCATAGAAAAATCAAGTGTCGCCCATCATATAAGTTGATAAATTGAAATTATCGCAAAGTTTTCATTCAGCCAAAAAACTTTGTGCCTACGAAAGTATCTTTAATTTTCAAAACGAGAATTTATTAAACAAAGTGCTGGGAAAAATTGCCATTTCGGTGCCGTGAAGGTTGGTACACGAAATAAAAGGAAAATCAAGAATAACAGTTCAAAACTATTTTTTTGTTATAAAGTCAATGAAATAGTATTATAATAAAATATAAAAGGTGTTTCGAAGGACATAGGCCAGTAAAATAGAATCCGTTGGTGGAAATAAATGTTGGAAAGCGGGAGATCGTTTCGATCGCTTCATTTGACATCAAATATAATTATCTTAGGTCTGCACGGTCCCTCGACGCGAGCTTACCTGAGGGCATCAAAAGAACCACGAAATCTTCGGACCTTTTTTAGTTTTTCGCTTATAACTTTAAAGCGGCGCTTTCCAACAAAAACTTCGCTATGACATTAAAGCTGAGAATTAAAGAGCATTAAATTTTGCGTTGGATGGGTATCCAACACTTTAAATTCGGTTCAGTGGTATGGTCGAAATCGACGGTCGAAAAACGACAATTTTACAAATTTTAGATTTTCCGTTAGACCGGACGCCCAGAGGCTTTCCGTATAAAAAAACCCGTTGGACTCATTCTGATTGTTAATATAAGTCGAGAGACACCTAAGCTTTAATATTGTAGAGGTTGCCGGATTAAACTAATGGCCATTTCTTTGTCATCCCCCATCACAGCAATTGGGATCGCAGATCGATTGATGGCTCGATCAGTTCGAAAAAAAGTTTTTTTTGTGTTATCACAACTAAGTATTGGTAGATCAAAACCACTGTTATTTTATTTTTATTCTTTTTGATTGAAATATGGCAGCCATATTTGTTTCGTGATGTACGCAATTTTTTGATCTAAACGTAAATCTTGATATTACGTATCATAACGAGAACTTAAAAAGCCCATAAATACCAAAATAGTAAAGTTCCAGATTTAAAATATTTTATACATACACTACCTCTAACCGTGTACTTTTAACAAGAAAATCAGCCCTAAGACTTCATCTTCATCTGGATATATGAAATATGCCTCTCTAAAAAGCGGAAATTTTAGTAAAAACGTTGTTAGACTTCGGATTTAAATTGCACACATAAGTAAGCAACCTACGAAAATTATGTTTAGATTAAAATATGTAGTCCGGCATGTGAGCAATATAATGGTTTCTACCGCTTGTCTCTAGGACCAACCCTTCTTGAGATATCAAGTATTACGTATATCAAAAAACTGCAAGACACGTCGTGCACCACGAAACAAATATGGCTGCCATATTTCAATCAAAAGGAATAAAAATAAAATAACAGCGGTTTTGATCTACCAATACTTAGATGTGATAACACACAACAAAATTTTTTTTTCAAAATGATCGAGCGACCAGTACTGTAGCACTTCACATGGATTGATCCCAATTGCTGTGATGGGGGATGACAAAGAAATGGCCATTAGTTTAATCCGGCAACCTCTACAATATTAAAGATTAGGTATCTCTCGACTTATATTAACAATCAAAATGAATCCAACGTTTTTTTTATACGGAAAGCCTCTGGGCGTCCGGTCTAACGGAAAATCGAAAATTTGTAAAATTGTCGTTTTTCGACCGTCGATTTCGACCATACTACTGGACCGAATTTAAAGTATTGCATACTCATCCGACGCAAAATTTAATGCTCCTTAATTCTTTTAATAAGGAAGTTTTCGGTAGAAAGGTCCGAAGATTTCGTGGTTCTTTTAATGCCTTCAGGTAAGCTCGCGTCGAGGGACCGTGCAAACCTAAGATACTTATATTTGACGTCAAATGAAGCGATCGAAGCGATCTCCCGTTTTCCAACATTTATTTCCACCAACGGTCCCAATCGGGTCTAATTTTACTGGCCTAACACAGCAGTTTTTTGGTTTAAATAATTTTTAAAAAAATGTTAATAATTTGGTTATAAACATTAGAATGTTACTAAAGGAACATAAAAAACGAATTTGCGAAGTTATCAACTTCCATTAGAAAATCTTTAGTAATAAGCATAAACAAAAAAAGGTTAACTGCTAACAAAAGATAAAAATAAATTAGATATACTAGGGTGGTTCTTATTTGTGTCATGTTGGAATTCTGGTTGTGCCGGGTGTCCATTTAATTAAAAAAAACTGAAAATTTTAAGACCAATATTTCTTTCTCTATTCTAATCATTCGCTGTGACCAGAAAAAGTTTCCCATTAATAATGCAAGCTTTTATTCAATTCTTATGTATGTATATGACCACTGAGACAAATTGTTGAGAAAAATCTGAAAATAGATTTTTTTGGAATTAACAGTATTCAATGCTACTTTTAGGTAAAAAAATATATCGATGCCCGTTAATTGGATAAAACTAATTTTCAAATTATTTCTCAACAATTTGTCCTAGTGGTCAAATATATTGTTATCCACAAAATGGGAATTGGTGATAGGGAAACGGCAACAACTTTTAACCGCAGTTAAACCTGCCGGCTGCCAGCTAACTAGTGTGAGGTCGTGCGTCTCACAAGAGGTCTTCTGTAATGGGCGCGAAGAGTCGTCGAAAATAGCTCCAGTATTTGCGAACAAAAGAACAACACATTTGCGATTACTACCAATGTGGTCAACTTTTCCCAATTTAGATATCGCGAAAGCTGTAAATATAAACAACACCAGATAACACCCATATAAATAATAAGTCATTAGGTATGATATACAGTGCTTTATTATCAATTAAAACAAATTATCAGTAGTTAATTAAAACAAATCAATCAAGTGTGGTTATATTTTAATCAAGGATAAATAGCCTTGGCAGAAATATCTAATAAAAGTTTCAAAAAGTAACGGGGACGGTAAATTAACGCGACTACCTGTGATATAGATTGCGTAATCCTTAACCTCAGATTTTAATTGTTTAACCATTACATTACGGAGTAAAGTTATACGTATTCACTCGCAAATATTCCTAACAATGTAAACTGATGATAAAATATATGAAATAGATACATAGATATAAGTGCTATACGCACACTAGGGAAAACCATTTAACACAGAAAATTATAATATACAAATATACAGTAATGTTTTATTTACAATAAAGGTTGCCAAACGTTACTCATGTCATAAATAGTTGCTGCATTAAAAGTGACTCGCGATACAGTTGTGTGTTTTTTCAATCTGAATAGGAACTCCACCATCCGTGTTAAATGTAGCGTGATCCAAGGAGACAACCAGCAACCAACTAACTGTACGTGGGCAAGAAGCTGAACGTAAAGATGTTTTGACAACCCAAAAAAATACAACGAAGTGTATAAAGTTAAGGTAGGAATAGAAAGGATAATACAAAAACGTCTGTAACAAACAAAATCAATTACCAGAATGCACCAAGCAAACATTAAATAAGTATCTTAGATAGAAGGTGACCTTGTGAAATAGTTATACCGCTTCCAAATGCGGCTAACGTCGATTAAATATCGAATCCTGTCAAAGGAATTGTAGTATGAGATTGAACGTAAAGAAAAGCTAAACAATACGAATCTCAAGAACATGCTTCTAACCTCCAAAAGAACTAGCGGTAAATCCATTACAGTACCAATAAAATTGGAAATCATAACCAAAAATTACTTATAGATCTGCACAAATGCAATTCCCATTTCGCAACGCTATACAATATAACACAAAAGCATAGCTATACAGGGTGCTACGAAATTAGCACGTAACAATATGCATAAAAATTGAAAAAAGCTTTTTTGCATTTAAGCATTTTTTTATGCATTTATTTTAAAGCATTATTTTAAATGAGAAACGTCTTGTTACAGCGAATGATTAGAATAGAGCAAGTTCGTGTTGGTCATAAAATTTTCAGTTTTTTTTTAGATCAAAGTGACACCCAGCAAAACCGAAATTTCAACATGACCCAACTTAGAATCACCCTACTATAATACCCTAATATATACACATACAGTGTGTAACAAAAGTCAGGAATATTGAGCGTTAAACAAAAGCGAATAAGTTTTGCGAAAAGACACGTTGATTTTTATTTTTCGAAAACTTTTTCTACAATTTCGTTTAATTTTATGTTCAATTGCTTTTGAGCTATGATTTCATAGCACGTTTTTAAAATAGCAACCCCCCAATCTTCTCAGAATTATATAAATAATTAAATAAATAAATAAAATGATGATTCAGTGATTATCGAGGTAATTATAATAAAATAATGTTTGTATATAAACAGTAATGTTACCAAGGTAAAGTTGACAGCAGCCATCTTATAACATTATATTCTAAAAAATTTACAGTTTTACTTCGTTGCACAGATACCAAAAGTCTTTCATACCTAACAACCACCTCGCATGTTTTACTTTTGCTTTCCGTTGCCTTGTCAAGATAGAAAGTTACACTTTCGTAAAGGGAAGAATGAAAACATTATTTTAAAATAATTCATAATAGTCCGGTCGCCAGGTCGTAAAAAGGGTCGTGTAGTTTTGATTTTTGGGCATGTTGTATGTACTATTGCGAGATAAATAATTGGTACGGTTGAATTGTGCGTTGAAGTGTGCGGATTGTTGAATGCGGAAGTTTTGGCATATTACACCGACTTTGGCAGTGAGAGTTTCAAATTTTGTATTTTTATTACGGAAGAGAGACATATGTATGGAGAAACTCCTATTTAAACAGGAAGAATCTGCCGTACTAACCATTTATCTCCCAACAGAACCTAGGCACTAATTAAAAATTCAAGTTTTCGACCTTCTCGTACATGTGCGTGCTTCCGTAGGCAAAAAAAGCATTAGATTTTTTTACTTTTTTCAGTTGATGCTTAATAGCTCTTTGTCATTGCGTCCTGCAAAAGAAAATCATAATAAAATTAAAAAATAGATAATTGTCATAGATATGTTGGTCTTAACATGACAGTATACATAAGATTAGCTATTACAAGAAGGTTGTTAAAACAAATTATTATTTTTTTAATGTGTTTTTATTACAGGAACTACAAAGATTATGCCTACGTGGGATTCTACAACTTCTGGACTCCAGCAGTATTAGTACGAGACATGGAATTGATTAAAGATGTACTTATAAAGCAATTCAACAACTTTCACGATAACTGGATTGAAGTAGACTACAGCATAGATCCTGTGATGGCAAAAAATCCCTTTGTCATGAGAGGAGATGAATGGAAAATAGTTAGAACACAACTAACCCCCCAATATACTGCAGCAAAGGTATCTATAATTTTTAATGGGAGTATAATTTTCCGATTAATTCCGAATATTGAAATTTTTCGTTTCAGCTAAAACAAATGGTTCCAATGATGCAAGAAGTGAGCAAAAATCTAGTAAAATATATAAGTCAACAAATAGATGCAAATGAATCAAATTGTTTAGAGGCAAAAGAATTGGCATCTCGATTTACAGGAGATAATGTGTTAACTTGCGCCTATGGATTAGAAGGCAAATCATTTATAGATCAAAAACCGGTAGCATTTCAAATAGGAGAAGAAATTGCAAGTGCCAGTAGCAGTGTTCAAATTAAACAGACCCTGAGTTTATTTTCTCCTTTAGCAAGAAAACTGTTAAATGCAACGTAAGTAAACATTAAACAGTTTTAAGGTATTAATTAACATCTAACAAATTTTTAGATTTATTGGTAGTCCTATACCAAAAGTATTTTGGGATATGATTTTGACCACAATAAAATATAGAGACGAAAACAATGTAACACGCAAAGATTATTTGGATTTCTTAAGAGAACTAAAGAAATCAAAAACTTTAACTTACGGTACGACTTTTATTATCATTAGTATTTATAGTACTTAGTTAATTCTAATGTCTTCTCCAGAGTTAGATGATGCGTATGTAGTTGCACACGCTTTTACTTTTTTTCTTGACTCGTTTGAAACTAGTGCCAATGTCTTAATGTATTCGTTATATGAATTGGCATTACATCCAGAAATCCAATCAAAAACTAGAACGGAAATTGAAGCAATACTGGAAAAATACAATGGACAATTAAGCTATGATGCAATTGCAGAATGTGAATATTTGGACAACGTTGTTCTTGGTAAATGCCAAAACTCAAGGATTGTCTTGATCAATATCACTACAACCTTTATTATTTTTAGAGAGTTTAAGGAAAAACCCCATCTTATTATTCTTGAGCCGCATCTGCACAGAAGACTATAAATTTCCTCCTCCGAGAGGTCCAGGTACAGGCAAGGAAGTCATTATAGAAAAGGGTACACAAATATTTATACCAGTATATGGGGTACATCAGGATCCACAGTATTATCCAGACCCAGAGCGTTTCGATCCTGATCGTTTCACGGAAGAGGGCAAAAGTACTAGACCAAAAGTTGCTTTTCTAGGTTTTGGAGATGGACCAAGAATATGCTTGGGTAATGCGATAGTGAACTACGAAAACTAATATTTTATATGATTATTTCAATTTTTAGGTAAGAATTATGCTATAGTTCAAATTAAGGTAGCATTAGTATCGATATTAAAAGATTTCGAACTAAGAATGAGCAATAGAACAAAAATACCCCATGACAGAGAATTGCTGCATATACTTAATATACCGAACGATGGCATTTATATAGAATTTTATAAGAGGTCTTAGGTCAATTGCTTAGTAATTAGGTGTGTAATGTGTAATTCTTATTTAATAAAGCTTAACTTAAATGAACAAATTCATGGTATTATATAAATATCCTCTAAATTAACAAATACACAAGAGTATAATAATCCATAAAACAATTTGATGTGTAACTCAAGAACTCAGCCTGCATCCGGTCTATTTTCTACAAAACAACAGACCAACTTTTTAAATCATATTTGAAAGCAGGATTCTCATCAAGAACAGGTAGTCAAAAGATTATTCAGATTTTTAAAATTGTGAAAGTATGGTCAATTGGTACTTATTATGATAAATATTTTAAATGTAGCTAACAAAGTCAATTATCCAGTGGCGTGCGGTGAGAATTTAGGCTAGGGAAGCAACCACGATTTAAATTTTAATACACCTAGGTACAATAAAAAACAGTGTTATAATTATTAAGCTTAAAAGTCTTTTAAGGAAGAATTTTTACACTTCAGTAGTATTCTTTTACTCTATAATGATTAATCGGATTGGTAATTTTTTAGCACATCTCGTTCTTTTGGATACTGATTAACTCCCACCTAGTAAGATATTTTTAGCATGATTTGTAATCCCCTTACCCCTTTGAATCGTAGAAATTCTGTGAGTGACATGATTGAAGCATAAAAGGTGCTGTAACGAAACTTGTAACTATTGCCAACGTTCGTTTGTGACAAAGCATTTTCAAATTTTTATGATTGTTTAGATTTAATCACAATGTGCAAAAGAATACGTCTTTTATACTTATGGAATTTGTTGACTATTATTCTTTATTTAAAAAAGTACTACTATTTAATTATAATGCAACTCGATTTTCCGGTCTTTTTTAGCAAAATACCTGGTGCAGGTTTTAATCTTTGTTGTTAAATTTAAAAGTTCTGGTTTTGGTCTGCCTTTCTCAATAATTTCCTCCGAAACTGTATAAAGGAAATTTTTTATCAAATAATAATAATACTTTACAAATTGAACGGTACTCGAACCTTCCACCGAAGCAACTCAATTGGCAGTCATGACGTCATGACGATAAAGTAAGTTTAAATGTTGCATACAGAACAAACTAAATAGAATTATTTGTCTTTAAAAAAATCCCAACTTATATAAATTGAAATAATAAAATGTTCCAAAATACAGTCTGATTCGCAGATTTACATTGCTTAAGTAACATTTAACGAACACGAAAAATCGAACAAATAACGAAATTATAATAAGCATCTGTTCACGAAGTACGCTAATAAAAATAACTCGACCTTATACAATGTTAACTGTAGCCCACAACGCACCCGCGACTCGCCCACTACCAAAAGCAAGACGTGCAGGAAGCAACGAAATCCGTGCTTATATGCAGTGTAACTAACACATTTGAATCGGTATTACCTTTCCGCGCAAGTTTAATGAGCCTAATTTAAGATAGTACTCTAAATAATTATACTTTTTGCTGTACGGAATCGATATTAAGCTTTAAGTTGATTAAACATTACAAATTTAAATAAACGATAACCATAATTTTATAAAACTATTTTGTTAGCATTGTTTTTTAATTTTAATAAATTCTTAAGGGAAGCATAGCTTCCCTTGCTTCCATGGACCGCACGCCACTGCAATTATCAAATCATACATTCATCAATAAATGCAACGGAGGTTCTTAACGATCGAAAGGTCCAAAGAAATCTACGTACTGTATTATAAATTAACAACAATAATAAATATTTATTTCCCACCAACATCAACAGTTGCAGATTACATGTTTCGTACATTATGAAGTAGTATTGTGCTAAGTTACAAATTTGTTTGTTAATAGATAAGATAAATAATTAATCTTATACTTATTACTTTATTAGTATACATATTTTGTTATTAAAATAATGTAATCGGACAATTTTAAACATTATTATCACAAGATGGCATTGTACTAAAAATACGTCCACTTAGTGTGCACATCATCATGCATTTACCAGACCATTATCATGCAACCGCCATCATCGCTAGTATCAGTGTGATAACAAAAATAATAACTATATACTCAAAGTTGTTTAAATAAATAACAATAAGAAATTACACAAGAAAATGATTCAGTAATCTTAACGAATGTGTACTGTCGGTTTCTAGAGCTAACATAAAGTAATGTAGTTGAGTACCATACTATCACAAAATTTTCAGAATAGCAGCATCTTGCAGAACAAAATGTATTACTACTTCTTAGTTTTGGGAATTATTGGTCTGTATTTATTTTTTAAAAAGAAATATGCTTATTGGGAAGAACGGGGTGTGCCTTTTCCAAAACCAACTCTTGTTTTTGGTAATACAGGACCCAACGTTAGTCTTAGAAGACCGTTGTCTACTCTTATGGATGACTTATATACGTGAGTTCTATCGTTATTTATCTGCTATTTTTGTTTAAGCTTTAAGGGATTAGTTGGAAAGTATTCAAAAAACTAGGTTAGTTTAAATAGTTAATTTAAACCGAATAACGTTTGCTTAAGAGAATTTCTAAAACAATTCATTGGCAGTTTAGTTACTAACTAAATATCTGAACATTGGTAAGAGAAGTAGCCAACAATAAACAAACGATATTTTATAAACAGAAAAATATTTACTTTGTCATACAAAAATAGAATACCTTAAAAAATACATCATACATTCTAATATCAACAGAAATATAAGAAAATATTTAAAATGAGGCAATTTCTAATAGACCAATGCGGTAACAAATTAAACAAAATACCTAATATTTAGGCGTCGGGTGTCAACGAATAAACAATAGACGGATTGCCGCGAAAAAGGGGAGCTCTATGAGCTGCAGCTGCCGACATGCGCTGTGGTTATTTCTAGCAGTTGCAAATTTATATTATATTTCAATTGTTATAATACTCGAAAAATATGAAAATCCTAAAATAGTAGAGACAAAAATCAACCCAAAATAGGAGTAATAGTTATTTGTGCAGTCAGTAGTCATGTAGACATAATTAAAAATAATAATAAGATTATTAATAATAGATTGTCGAATAAATATTTTAAAACACTACCCTACTTATGTATTTTGCATGTAGTTCATTCCATCACTAGATATGGATTGAATATTCTGTAACAGTACAATAAAAAAACGGTTATCCTTGATTTCATTGTTTGCAATAAATTTCATATCTATTATTAATTATTGTGCTTGTTTTCACGTTGTCAATACTACTAAGTTTACAGTGTCTTGTGGTCTTGGAGAAAGTACAGTCTGTTTCTCGGGTAAAATGGATAGTGGATGCTCGAGGTTTCTTTCAGTCGCATCGAATTTTTATTTTAGCCTTGTTACAGAATATACCTTTTTTTGAAATTGTGAAATTATAGAAAATTTAAAACAACAGTATTTTCATGTTGGTGCACTTCACGCAAATAACTAAAATAAACGTATGTATCCATAAACAGTATTTGCAACAAGATTTATTAATTTTATTACAAACATACTGTTTAGTAATATTTATTGTAATTAAACAACTCCGGTTTAAATCATAGTTTCAGCTTGCACAAAAACGTACAATAATGGATTACTTTACTGCAAATTTAAAAATGGTATATTAAAAATCAAATGAAAACCAAACATGATTTTAGCTCATGCGCCCAAGTTAGACAACAAGCCGCTCGCTGCGAGTTTTCTAATGGATAATTGAGTTTAAATGTTCTTTAAAACGTGTATGTTTCTACTGGTTTTTGTATTCGTGTTCTTACATGCTAAAAAAATAAAATCGGTGTTATTTTCGGGTTCGAGTGTTATTACAACTTTTTGGTAACAATTTCAATTACTTAAGTATTGTAAATAAATCAACGTACGAACGAACCACTCATTATTGTACCAAAGATTATTTTATGAGAAATTCTCTCTCTAAACAGGTGTCTGAAAAAGTCTGTTTATATTTTAGTAGAGAGAGTAAATTAATTCAATTCACTCATGCTATGTAATGTCCTTCAATAAGTACTCCTATCACAGGTTTTTAAAGTGTTGCTGCAGTTTTACAAACATCTATTAGCGTGTTACTTTACCTTAACAACAATCTAGTACGAAACAGACCTATCATAATATTAAGCAACCAAACTGCAAGGCCGGATTAAGTTCGGTGAGTTATTAAGGGGCCCCAAATTTTTTATAAAATATCTTTTTTAAATAGAGATTTTTGTTTACAATTTTGTGATCTATCCACCTCCATGCTTCGCCCTATAAACCAGCGTGCATTATTAAGTTTCTTGTTAGAGGCCCCTTTAAGTCATGGAACAACAACTAATTAAAATATGATACAGTTAGCCTTTCTGCGAATATTAGTGAAAACTGAACTCTTTTATCGCATACATAAGCGAGATATAAGCATTTTAAAAAATCTTGACGATGTATTTACCAACTATACACGCCAGCTACAGGCGCACTATGTAAGATTTTCATGATCTGACAGGACGAAATTATTTACATCCATAAATAATCTCGTAACAAAATTTTCATTAAACTTGACTAATCATTAAACAGTCTTGACTATTAAAATATTAAATAGTCCAATGAATGACCAATGACTTAAGTGGCCCTTTAAGTACTGATATTCATTACTTACCCTCTATAAACTTATTGTCAGGAAAATCGAGAAAGAAGATTCGATTCGAAAAGTACAAATTCTTATTGAATACTCTGAAGAAGTATAGTATTCCACTTGTATGTAATAACAATTACTTATAAGGATAAATTCATCCTTACGATGCTCACCTCATGAGTAATTTTCATCGTCATGGGCAATAACTATTACACGCAAGTAGATTACTGTTCCCATGTTTATAGTTGGAAATGCCTACCAAAATTGTATTTATAAAATAATATGCATCACCTTAAAGATGAAATAATATTGCAACTGATTATAGTATCAATATTCACACAAGAACCTAATAATTTAATAATTTATTTATTATAATTTATTTATTATAATTTAATAATTTTCATGAAAATTTCTACATTTGGAGGTTGTTTTTCTGCTGTAAATAATGTAGCGAGTGAAAGAATTGTTGAATATGCGTTATAAAAGTGTACAAAGGCATTACTGGAAATAACGAAGACAGGATTACTATTTCTGAAATTCATTTTTGTTTCAGGAAACATAAAGACTGTTCTTATGTAGGTTTTTACAACTTCTGGTCTCCAGCAGTTCTAGTTCGAGATGTAGATTTAATCAAAGATGTACTTATCAAACAATTTAGTAACTTTCACGATAATTGGCTTGAAGTCGATTATAGTGTCGATCCCGTTAGGGCAAAAAACCCGTTTGTTATAAAAGGGGAAGAATGGAAAGTTGTAAGAGCTCAACTTACACCTCAATATACTGGAGCAAAGGTATTCATATTATTTTTGTAGCACTAAAATGATCAATCATTAAATCATCAATCTTATTCTTGTTACAGCTCAAGCAAATCATTCCAATGATGCAAAAAGTATAGGCGAGGATCTTGTAAAATACATAAATAACCAAATAGATTTAAGTAAATCAAATTGTTTAAATGCTAAAAAATTAGCAGCCAGATTTACAGGTGATAATGTTTTAACTTGTGCATATGGATTAGAGGGAAAATCCTTCGTAGATGAAATACCGGTAGCATTTCAAATAGGTGAACAAATTGCAAGTCCTCGTATTAGGGTCCAAATAAAACAAACTGTAGGGATGTTCTTTCCTTTATTAAGGAAGCTAATAAGAGCAACGTAAGTACTTATTATTTAAGTAATAACAATTAGTATGCATGATCTAACATCAAATACATTTTTAGATTTATA
Source organism: Agrypnus murinus (assembly GCA_929113105.1). NCBI lineage: Eukaryota > Metazoa > Arthropoda > Insecta > Coleoptera > Elateridae > Agrypnus > Agrypnus murinus. The sequence continues at coordinate 132,418,059 of OV816024.1, forward strand.
GGCAGTCCTACACCAAAACTTTTCTGGGATATGATTCTAAATACAATGAAATATCGAGATCAAAACAATACAATACGTAAAGATTATTTGGATTTTCTACGAGAATTAAAGAAATCGAACACTTCACCTTGTGGTATATGATATTTGATAACTTGCACTGAATAATGATTAGTATTTTTTTTTCTTAGAGGTCAATGATGCTTACGTCGTTGCACATGCATTTACTCTTTTTGTTGATGCATTTGAAACCAGTGCTGGTGCATTAAGATTTGCATTGTATGAATTGGCATTACAACCTGAAATTCAGTCAAAAGCTCGAATAGAAATTGAAGCAGTACTTAAAAAGTACAAGGGGCAATTAAGTTATGAAGCCATTACCGAATGTGAATATTTAGAAAACATCTTGTTTGGTAGTTATTAATTTAATATATTCTGAAAATCTTTTCTAACTTTTTTATTATTTTTTTATAGAAACGTTGAGGAAAAATCCTATTCTACTATTTTTAAGTCGTGTATGTACAGAAGATTATAAGTTTCCTCCTGCTCGACCAAGAACAGGACACCGTGAAGTCACCATAGAAAAGGGGACACAAATATTCATACCAGTATATGGAGTCCACCACGATCCACAATATTATCCAAACCCGGAATGTTTCGATCCAGATCGTTTTACAGAGGAAGGTAAAAGTATAAGACCAAAAGCTGCTTTCCTAGGTTTTGGTGATGGTCCAAGGATATGTTTGGGTACGTCAAGTATTTCGCATAATAATAAAATTATCTTATGCATTGTATGTGTATTTATATTTTTAGGAAGAAACTATGCTATTGTCCAAATCAAAGTAGCATTAGTGTCAATATTAAATGAATTCGACTTAAAATTGAGCACGAAAACGAAGACTCCGCATGAAAGGGAATTGGTACATTTTTTGAACGTACCAAAATATAGTACTTATATAGAGTTTAATAAAAGATTATAGGTTTTTAGTACTATTTTTGTAGTATCATTTGTATTTAATAAAATATTGCAATATTATTATTTTTATTTCAGTATAATTTACAATCAAAATTCTTATATTTCTGGTGACGATATTTCTAAATACTTCTTTCTATATACTACTGCACACAACTCAATTTAATATTAACCTTAAAATATAAAATTAAAAATCTTATGCTTAGTTTATTCGTTTAAGCATTCCAAACCTTATGAGTGATGTATACACAATACACCACTCTAAAAAATTACCGGTGAATTATACCCTAAAAAATGGAGGCAACTATGTTACCTCCATTTTTTGGGGTAAATTTACTTCAAAGTGTAATTTTCATAGGAAGTGGGGAAATTTCAACATTAGGTTAAATTTGCATTGTAATGTTTCCTTTTTAAGTAAATTTACAGATTAAAATTACAATCTCAATGTAATTTTACATTTTAACATTAAAACACCTGTGTAAAGTTACATGACAAAGTTAATATTTCATGGCAATAGTACTTTTCAGGGTTAAAATACAAATGTGAAAATACTTCTTGAATGTAACGATGACTTGCGAAAGTACTTGCAAATTCAATCGTTCCTCTGGGAATTGTATGAAACAAAATAAAATAAAGTAATTCTTATTGAACGTATGTACTTATATAAAATATAAGACATTAACAGAACTTCTTTTCAGGGGCTTTCGGAAATATTTGGTCTCTCAAAGACATTCAGATAAAGTTTCGATTCCACCTAGAAAATTAAAAAATTATAAATTATATAAACAATTATACACGAGTACCTCTCTCAATTACAGTTATGCTAGTTTATTTCGAATTCTTCAATTTTTGATTCATCCTAGAAAAACATTAAATTAAATATTTTTATTTTATTGGTTTAAATTTGTAATTTTAACATATAGGTACTTACCGATTATTATTTTTTAACTTCTACTATAAAATAAAATTCTTCCCATCTTCGGTCATACGTGTAAATATTTGCCTTTAATAAATCCGAACTACACTACAACAAAAAACAAAATATTAATGAGCAATGAACACTTCGTTCGATATCGATAGAGTACGCCTCGCCGAAATCATAAAAGAATGGTACACACCATTCCGACCATTCCCCAAAAAGCCTATTTGGACTGTTCATAATGGATTCCTGAATTCTTTCACGAAACGAAGGTCACAAACAAGTGCGATCTGCGAAATAATATCTCAACGGTTAAAAACATATTAAGGGTAAAATTACACTATTCTTGTTCAAGTTCATCTTATCTTTAATATTACACTAAAAATGAATTAAGTTATTGAGCAATTATACATTTGTAAGGAAAAAATTGTCTGAGTTATGTAAATTTATATTATGGATAGTGATTTTAACCAGTTCAATGTAGTAGAATTACTTATATTTGTATAATTTTACATAATTACAGGGCATTTTACCACAAATAGTAAAACTACTAAATGTATAGGTAAAATTAATTTTAGGGTAAAAATACCGCAAATAATAGCGAAAAGTTACCTCTTTCCCAAGGTAATTTTACCTCATTTTTTACAGTGCACATAGTAAGCATCTTAATGTATTGTTTAATGCAATAAATCTACGCATAAATTTACAGTTAACATTGCATTTCGTTCAATGGCGAACTACGTAAGATTGCGCGCCCATGTGAGACTTTCGCGTCCCTCATATAGAATAGTTATTAAAGACGTGCATTTTAATTGATCTTGCACTGTAAAAAATGAGGTAAAATTACCTTGGGAAAGAGGTAACTTTTCGCTATTATTTGCGGTATTTTTACCCTAAAATTAATTTTACCTATACATTTAGTAGTTTTACTATTTGTGGTAAAATGCCCTGTAATTATGTAAAATTATACAAATATAAGTAATTCTACTACATTGAACTGGTTAAAATCACTATCCATAATATAAATTTACATAACTCAGACAATTTTTTCCTTACAAATGTATAATTGCTCAATAACTTAATTCATTTTTAGTGTAATATTAAAGATAAGATGAACTTGAACAAGAATAGTGTAATTTTACCCTTAATATTTACCCTTAATTAATATTTCGCTGATCGCACTTGTTTGTGACCTTCGTTTCGTGAAAGAATTCAGGAATCCATTATGAACAGTCCAAATAGGCTTTTTGGGGAATGGTCGGAATGGTGTGTACCATTCTTTTATGATTTCGGCTAGGCGTACTCTATCGATATCGAACTAAGTGTTTATTGCTCATTAATATTTTGTTTTTCGTTGTAGTGTAGTGCGGATTTATTAAAGGCAAATATTTACACGTATGACCGAAGATGGGAAGAATTTTATTTTATAGTAGAAGTTAAAAAATAATAATCGGTAAGTACCTATATGTTAAAATTACAAATTTAAACCAATAAAATAAAAATATTTAATTTAATGTTTTTCTAGGATGAATCAAAAATTGAAGAATTCGAAATAAACTAGCATAACTGTAATTGAGAGAGGTACTCGTGTATAATTGTTTATATAATTTATAATTTTTTAATTTTCTAGGTGGAATCGAAACTTTATCTGAATGTCTTTGAGAGACCAAATATTTCCGAAAGCCCCTGAAAAGAAGTTCTGTTAATGTCTTATATTTTATATAAGTACATACGTTCAATAAAAATTACTTTGATTTTATATTGTTTCATACAATTCCTTTACCTATGTAAGTAATATTCAGAGGAACGATTGAATTTGCAAGTACTTTCGCAAGTCATCGTTACATTCAAGAAGTATTTTCACATTTGTATTTTAACCCTGAAAAGTACTATTGCCATGAAATATTAACTTTGCCATGTAACTTTACACAGGTGTTTTAATGTTAAAATGTAAAATTACATTGAGATTGTAATTTTAATCTGTAAATTTACTTAAAAAGGAAACATTACAATGCAAACTTAACCTAATGTTGAAATTTTTCACTTCCTATGAAAATTACACTTTGAAGTAAATTTACCCCAAAAAATGGAGGTAACATAGTTGCCTCCATTTTTTAGGGTATAATTCACCGGTAATTTTTTAGAGTGTGGTTGAAGAAATTCTTAAATAGCTCATCTTTTATAAGCACCGTCGCTACAAGTCATAGGGCATATAGTTTACAAATACGAAATCTGTTATATAAAACTTGCCACGCCACTGACAATTTCTTTAATTCACGTTGTTTATTTTACATAGATCCCATTTCACTTTATATTCTGCGGCAAGGGTATTGCAAACCCACCATTTTCAAGCGGTCGTTTGTGTTCCATTGCACTATTGCAGATTAAATTGCTTCGCGGGCGTTGACATAGCGGTTTTATACTTCACTAAAATGCACTGTCTCTAACAATTATTCTGTAGTAGTTTTATAGAGTGGTCATCTGGTTCAGTGCTCTTATTACTTATTTTTAACCTTATGGGTCTGTCAATGTTTGGTTTATTTTATTTTTATACCAATAAATTATTATTAATGATTTTAAAAAATTCAACTATTTTTTGTTTGTTAAAAGTATACAACATTTTTGATTACCAAGGATGATCTATCATATTACTGATAGTTATAATCTGTTTTAAGCACTTATTAAAAACAAAAGAAGGAGAGGTTGTTAGGCACAAGAATAAAAAAAAGATTAATAAGGAAAATGGAGATGAGGATCAATAAAAATTTGTACAAGGGAAAATCTGTACAGAAATGTGTAAATAAAAACAATTAAAAATGTTGTTAATTGGATGTTAACCTTTTATTTGTTTGTATATACAGTGTTTTTCAAATAATGGTTTTTGGCATAATGGGTAACACATGAATAAAGAAAGAAGGCAAAAATGCATAAAATTCCGCACTACCTCAAAAATAAATTTTCACTAAATTCAACTAAAAATTGTTGAGAACCTGGAAAATTAAGCAAACTGAAGACGGCCCTGGTGTCTGGAGGAGGTATTATTTCTATGCTGACCATTCATTTAATTTATTTCAAACAAAAAGATGTTTACTATTTAAACTGGTTATAATTAGTAATAAATACATAAATGTGTCAGCAAGTATACTATACAATGACAGCACCTAAATAAATAGGGTTTGTTTTTGTTATTATTACAACTACTACATTTCCGTATTAGGTTGCAAATCGTTATTCTTATTAATGATAATGAATTTAAATTGTATTTAATCTCGGACATCGTTAGAAATAATAAGTAAATCGGTAGCTTAATAAAATCAATTAACAGTTAAACTTGTTGCAAAACGAAATATTAAAAAAAGACATGTCCTTATCCCGAAATTATCATTTGCATAGCTGCAATTAAACTACTAAAAACGTACAAAATCGTTTATTTTAAAAATAACAATGGTATGGTAATGGTATAATACGATCATTTCTATCGATTAAAGCAGCGTAATAATTAATGACGTGACGTAATAATTAATTCATTCAGAAAATACTTAGTTAGATGTAAAAAACACTCCAGGTTTCACTAAATGCATAAATCTTTATTTCATTTTTTTAACAATAAATAGTAAGTGACAAACTCAAATTGGCTGCAATATGATTTTTCTGAAAGGCTACCGCATTGAAAAGAACTCTAGTTATACGAGCATTTTAAATATTAAACAAAATACGTATTAAGAATTCGCAGAAGGGAAAGTACCGCATCCCTTTCAAATGTACCGTGATCTGTTTATCGAATTTGTATAAAAGTTCCTTAAATGTGTTCTTACATTTCTAATCTACCTTCAAATCGTTTGAAGTATGACACTACTCGTGTAACAATTAATTACACCCAATTGCGGTAAAAGTCGAATTGGAAAACCAACATAACAATATCTAATTACTAATTACCGTTAGGTGTAAAAAATAAATGCCATTTTTCTTTCCAACATCTGTTAAGGTTTTTAGATCGGGTCATATTTCTAAAAAGTATTTATTTACTCAATAACAACATTCGACCACATTATTTATGTTAAACTATGCAGACAGCCAGGAATTAGCTTTTTTATGTGACATACAACAACAATTTTGAAAAGGCAGGTAAATCTAAAAGAGTATTACATTTTTAAATTAAGTTTGTACAACTTAAGGCAGGTTAGTGTTGCACGCCCGGACTCGAAATTTAATAAAGCGTTAAAATTAATTTTCTCGAACACTATTCGTTTGAAGAACAAACTTTATAAGGAAAATTTGCTCTACTATATTCCACCTATCTACCATTCAGCCAAAAACCTTCAATTAAAATACACCCTGTATAAATATAACAAAAAGATATGAACCTATAGAAAGGAATGAAAAATTAATATAAAGAAGAGGCATAATTTGATGTTTTAACATAACAAAATAATTGGCCCATTGAATATTTCATTGTGAAAACTTGATTTGGAAAGGCATAACAAAGAAAAAAAGTTATGGTTTGAGGTTAGGCGATGTAATGTGCGGCAACCACATCAAGGAGAACAATAATAGTGTCTCTGTTGTGACATACGTATATCAGGAAGTCAAAGGTAACTTTATCCATATCCATGTCTGTGTTTCAAGAAAAATAGAAAAGTTAAAGAAACCAAGAGAGAAAGATTTATAAACTTTAAATAAACCTTTGCTAATATTAATAAATTGATAATAATAAAAAAATATATAAATAATTAAAAATCGACTTAAGGCTAGATAAAAATGTAATTTTAAATAATACATAATTTTTGAAGAAAATTATCATTACTGTATAAAATTTTATTAACGTATTTGATGTGAATCAAAAATATGAACGTGCCTTTAATAAGTAAATAATAAAAGTTTGAACCCCAATAAACCGAGACTGTAGACTTTGCTAGATTTAGTCAATTTAATTTTTTTATTTGATCCAAACAATTTAATTAATCTTATTAAGTAAGACATCAAACCATACTAACTAAATAAAATATGTAGCAATTAATAATAATTCATTACCTTCTCATTTCCTCGTATCTCTTCAACTAATGTTTTTATATAATTAAGGACATTTAACACCAATTACAGTTTTTTCCGGGCTTTAGCGCAGGCGAACATGTTAATTAAACTATCCAAATCCATTGTTTTTTCCATTTTCCTTATAAGATTTCCCCAAGAATTATCAATCTGTTGTCGCTGATCCAATAAGTCAGCACATTCAGTTTGAAGTTTTTAAACAACTTTCAAATTTCATTACAATTTACAAGTACAGCACGTGAGCACGATGGAAGTATTTTAGTTATTGCTAGCATCGTCGCAAAAGCAGATAAATATAATCACTATTTAATAATTTAAGCAATCTTATTCAAACACCTAATACTATAGTAACACAATATCCCCTAATTCAAATCATAGAAACAAAGGTGAATCTCGCAGTTTCCACCATGAAGATTAACAGCAAACCAGTTTTTAAATCTGTCGATTTTCTTAAAACACCAACGTGATTGCAGGTCTGGATCAATATTCTCGAACTAAAGTGTGGATCGATTTTCTTAAACTAAAGTCCGTATCGAAGTTCCCTATAAGTCATGATCGATATTGTAAACAAAATTTTATTGATCACATCAATAAAACAAGAAAAAAATTTAATCAAAATAAAGATGTTTATTACTTTTTCAAATTCTAAAGGGATTCAATATTGACGACCAAGCGTGGCTTCACAGCAGAAAGAAATACTTAATTTCGTTATCTTTCAAATTTCTAACAATGATTCAATGCTTTTAATAAATAACAAGGCCATTTTATGCAATAATTAAACTACAATTCACCCATTAAAAGGAAATTTAACTATTTAAAATCAAAAATTTAATCAACCACCGAAACCAACGTCTTGCATTGTCAAAACAATCTTACAAGACTGACCCTGTTGTAGAATGCCAACGGGTCGCAGGGGTGAAACAGTTTCCCGCTATAAGAAGCCTCTGTTTTTTTAGTGCTTGTTAACAAATTAGAACTACAGAAAACATTTACGCCCAAATAGGGATTATTAAAAAATCGATATTTTGTAGTTGACATACCAAACCTAGATGGCGTTGCAAATAAACATTGATAGTCGAATTTATTTCGGCACACAAAAAAATAACCGAATAATATTTTATCAATATACAAGGTGTTCTTAAAATAAAACCATAAACAGAATAACTGCCTGTTACAACACTTTAAATTTGATAGGTCCATAGTGATAGCAAATTACGTAATTCATGTTATTAGGCTCGAGAAAAACCAAATATTTCCCTTTTCTTGTACGTCACTGTTAGTCGTATAATGTTCTTGAAATGAAATAAACTTAACTTAAGGTGATAATGCTTTATTTATTTCAAATCTAATTGACTTTTAAAAAGTTCATCAGATTGTTTAGGAAATACTTATTTTGTGCTGGAAAACCAATCCGGGCATATTTTGATTCTATAGTTTGATACAATTTAAAGCTTTAGTTGTTCTGATCTCGTAATAGTTACTTATGTAACAAGGTCGCAAAATAATACTTCTCGGTTGAGGAATACTTACAAAGTAATAGGCGAGGTTAGTAAAACATGTCGAGACCGAGAAAGTGATTTTGTAGCCGTGGTACATAAAAATGAAAAAATAAAAAATGAAAGAGATTAAATATAAATTAGTGCTTCAGGTATGTTGTATTACATACTTACGTTGTAACAACGCAAGTATTGTTAGTGAAATTGGAGTCGCGGTAGGCTCCTCGTGTAACATTGTGTAAAATAGTTTAGAAAAACTTGTATCCTTTATAGACCCAAGCTAATCGTTACCATTTGTTTTTTAAAATTTCTTATAAAATAAATCTATCTGTTCATGAAAATTATATAATCATTTAGAATAAATATGATACAATAATAGGATTTTTAATTGTTTAATCCAACTGTACCAGTAAAGCTAACCTCTTATCTTAGTTTTGCATATGTAATAGATAGAGACGTGCATGTTAGTACAGCATAAAACCACTATGTCAACGGAGCGAAGCAATTTAATCTGCAATGTAGCACAAGCAGGCTCTTCGCTTATGAAAAATGAGCTAAACCAGGGTATTTTCAAGCGAAATCACCCAAAATGCACGTATCTAGCAATAGATATATGCTATCTACGTCTACGACATGATTGTTACAAATACAATGGGGGCTATTCTGATTGTGTTTTATACACTAGTATTTTTAAGTGACCCCATAGAAAGAAGTCATAGATCCGGCGATCTTGCAGGCCATTCCAAAACACATATTTTTCCTATTCAGTTGGAGGAGTGGGATGAGGGGCTGAGATGCAAGAGTTTGACTATAATATAATTAAATGTAACCATCGCAAATAAGTTGATGTGTTTTTAGTTTAGGAGATATTCAAGATAGGAGGTGTGAACACACTGTAGGCATTTCTTCCAGAAAATAGAACTGCTAAATTGCAACAAAGAAAGGACAGCGTCAGGTTTGGTATGAAAACATTAATATACTTTTTCATTCTCCCCTTTACGAAAGTGTAACTTTTTATCTTGATAAGGCAACCGAAAGCGAAAGTAAAACATGCGAGGTACGAAAAACTTCCGGTGCCTGAACAACGAAGTAAAACTGTCAATTTTTTTAAAATATAATATTATAAGGTGGCTGTTGTCAACATTACCTTGGTAACAATGCTGTTGTATATATTATCTATGTGTATATACAAACATTATTTCATTATAATCACTGAATTATCATTTATTTATTTATTTCTTAAGGAGTATTTTTTCATATAATTTCGAAATGACTGGTAACAACGATATAGGTCTATATGATGCTGCATCCTGAGGAGGTTTACCTGGTTTAGGAATCATTATAACTTCTGCAACTTTCCACATCTTAGGGACATATTTCAGTCTGAAGAATGCGTTAATAAGATTGGTAAGTTTTACTATAGCTTTTCTTGGAAGTTGCTTCAATACTTCGCCAGTGATCAGGTCAAAGTCAGGAGCTTTTTTCGGGTTGATATTTGTTTTAATTTCATCTGAGACTTCCTTTGGCGAAGTAGTTCTGATGATAACATCTTCTTGTTCCGGTTCAATCCAGTCTTGAGGGTCTTCTCCATCGTTTGGTTGGAAAATACTATCTAGGTGTTCTGAAAACCTATATGCTTTTTGGGCATTATTTCGGGCCCAGCTTTCATCTGTATTTCGAATTGCAGGATTATATTGAACAGGTCTTTTTAGTCGCTTGGTAGCCTTCCAGAGTGAGTAATCTGTTTTGTTGTCATTAGTTAATTCACTCAGGTAGTCTCCAATCGACTCGTTTTTGATACGCTGAATTTCGCGCTTTAATTGTTGAGTTGCGTTGTTCAGAGTTGTTTTGTCTCTTGGTGCTCTAGTCTGTTGCCATTTCCGTCTGAGCTTTCTCTTTTCTGTAATAAGGTTTCTAATCTCTTTAGGATAGTTATTTCCTTTTGTTCTACGGGTAAGCTGAGGTGTATTGCCCCATGCTGCTTGTTGAATGTTTTTGACAAACAGATCAACTTCGTCATCTAGTTGCTCTTCTGTTCGTAATGGAACAGAAAGCTCAATAAGTTCCTCAAGTTGGATTTTGAAGCTTTGCCAATCTGTCATCTTATTAGTTAAGCTCGGTGGATTTTCTTTTTGGATTACACTGTCGCTTAGTGTGCATAGTATCGGAGAGTGATCTGAGTTCATATCCCATGCTTCTTCAACATGGATATAATTGGTTGAGATGTTTCTGATTACAAAAAAGTCTATGAGATCAGGAATTTTATGCGGATCAGTAGGCCAATACGTTGGCTTACCGGATGATAATACTTCGCATTTAAGCTCTGTTGCTGCTGCTAAAAGTTCCTTATCTTTAGTTGTAGTTAGTCTAGATCCGCAGTGTGCGTGCTTTGCATTAAAGTCACCTCCAACGATGAATCTATTTCCTTGGCTACTGAGGAAGTCTACAGTTATTTCTTTATAGTATGTCTCGGTGGGCAATATATTGCCGTGATCATTATTTCATATAATTTAGTTTTAATACTGACAGATGTGGCCTGTATTTTCGCTGTTTGATAACCCATTTCTTGGTGGTGTAGAATGGATTTTTTTATAATAATTGCACTTCCTCCTTTTGCTGTATTATCCGGGTGGATTGTATGATAGGCTTTGAATCCTTTAAATTTGATATATTACTCTTTCGTGAAACGAGTCTCAGATATGAGGCACACATCAATTTTTTCTATGTCTAGGACTGCTTGAAACTCTTGTTGGTGCTACAGCAATCCATTGGCATTCCAGTCCATTATCCTTAAGTTATTACACATTACTTTGCCTTAGGTATAGCTCCTTTGGCGCTATATTCCAACCTAGTGATGCGCTCTTCCATTTTGTTCAACTTTTCTAGTATTTGCTGAAGAGTGTTGTTAATGGTAGACGCATGATTGTTATCTGTTAAATTTTCTTTTTTGCTAGATACAACTTGGCTGAATGATCTAGATTTGTCGATAATATTATTTTTAGCTTCAGGCTGACGTTGAGTTACTCGTTGCTGCTGTTTAGGCAAGTTCTGTTTTTCATTGTGTTGTTTTTAATTTTTTGCATTTCTTTTGCTACTATGCAACCCCTGTAGCTGGCAGGGTGTCCTTCGCCGCAGTGAACGCATCTAGCTTTTTGCTCTTTCGGCTTTCCGCACTCTGCAGTTAAGTGTTTGCCAATACACTTAACGCATCTTGGATCCTTTGCGCAATATCTTTGGGTATGTCCATAAGCCTGACATCTTTTACATTGTGGTACCAGCTTAGATTTTTTAATTGGTTGTATTTCAACTCTAATACCCATTATATCTGTAATGCTAAAAATTTTATTAAAATCTTCATCTTGTCTGTAAACTAGCATAAACATATTTAATAGTTGCTTTGTTTTCCACTTAAGTTTATTTATAGCATCAAGTGCTTTGTATCCTCTTTTACGAAGTTCTTGAACTATTTCTTCTGCGTTGAAAGAATGATGTAAATTATTGACGATTACAAGACAGGCCTTGTTTATTTTCATAAGAGTGACACGAATAATTATTTTCTGATAGCATTTTAGTTAATAATCTGTAAGACTCGCTATCTTGCACATTAATTTTAACGTTTTCATTATTTATAATTTTAACTTGAAATTCCGTAACAATTTACTTTAATTTTTTATGCAGTTCACAATTTTTGATATCGTCCACTATTACAGGTGGCGGTACAGGTATTTTTTTATTATCTTTTGTTTTCTCTTCTTTATTAGATGTTTCTTTTTGTGGGGGTGTTAGTGACGCATCCATTCGTCTCTTTTTATGATTTTTCTTGGCTCTAATCCACTCTGTCTCTTTAGCTAATGCTTCCTCGTCGGTATGATATTCCATTTTTTCTCATTTTCTTGCGTTTGATTTAAAGCTTTTTCTAATTTTGCATAATTTTCTTGAATCATATTTAGTTGAGCTTGCAGATAATTTATTTTAGCCATCATCTGGGTTTTTCAGTTTCAGCTTTTTTTAATTCATTATACAATAGTTGCTCATTTTGCGTTCTTGCATAGTTTTCTTCACCTGGTTTACTTCTATCGCTATTGACCGGTGAGTGAAAATTGTCACCGGGTTGCAGTGGAACTCCTTGTCGGATTATTATTTGTGCATTAAGTTGTTGTTGCGGGGGTTTTTGTATTGTTGTGATAGGACATCTTGATGTCTTTCCACTCTTTGGAAACATCTTTTTTAATTATTTTTTACCTTTCGCTACGTCTACGTGTTATATCGAACAAACACAACGTCATATTTTCTGACCTACTTTTATTGCACTATTAACACTATTAAAACCTATAGTAGAAGAAAAGAATCTGATTTCCTGCCACCAATTTGGATTTAGAGAAAACCACTCAACCATCGATCAAGTCCACAGGATCATAAACGTCATTGAAAAATCACTAGAAGAAAGAAAAGTCTGTTCCACCGTCTTCCTCGACGTCGCCCAAGCTTTCGACAAAGTGTGGCATGAAGGCTTGATTCACAAACTGAACCTGTGTCTGCCACAACAACTTTCACAGCTTCTACAATCTTTACCTATCCGAAAGATATTTTAAATTTAAAAAGAAAGATTCTTACGCTAAATTAAAGGAAATTAGAGCAGGGGTGGCACAAGGTAGTGTGCTAGGTCCGGTACTTTACCTACTATATACTAGTGATATCCCAAGCCTTGAAGATGAAACAATAGCAACATCTGCTGACGACACCGCAGTCATTGCTGTCGGAAAAGATCATGAAGAGGCCGCTGAGAAACTTCAAACCTCCATTAATAAAATTAACACCTGGACTAAAACTTGGCGCATCAAGTCTAACAAAAAAAAGTCTGTACATGTAGACTTTACTAATAAACAGAAGCAACATCTACCTATTAGAATCAACGATACCCAGATCCCTTATGCCGACACAGCCAAACCTCTGGGAATGACCTTAGATGCTAGACTCCGCTGGAGAGTCCATGTTAAACAGAAACGCAAACAGTTAGGCATAAAACTGAAAAAGATGTATTGGCTACTTGGAAGAAAATCCAAGCTGTCTACATATAGCAAACTGCTTCTGTATAAGCAAGTACTAAAACCAGTTTGGACCTATGGTATTCACCTCTGGGGTTGTGCCCGCAAAAGCAACATTCAAGTGATCCAGCGCTTCCAGAACAAAGCACTAAGGAACATCGTTGACGCACCCTGGTACTGCCGAAACAGAGATATTCATCGGGACCTTCAAATGGATACTGTTGACCAAACCACCACCAAATTTGCCAGTAGCCACTAGCAAAGGCTACTAAACCACGTGAACGTCGAGGCCATCCAGCTCCTGGACAACACAAATATATTAAGAAGACTCAAGAGAACGAAGCCTTTTGAGTTAGTGAAAGAGTGATACGCAAAGCAGAGTATTGTGCGGGTTGTGCAACATGTTAAGTGTAGTTAAGTTACTATAACACAAGGCGAACTAGTGAGTAAAGACCTTAGTTTAAGAATTTTCAAACGTAATAATTTAAGTAAGAACAAAATTGCTCCTTGATCTACAAAAGATCAGATTGTAATAACATTAAAGGGCCCGTAATGGATAACTTTAAATAAATAAAAAAAAATTATTTATTTACGGTGGTTAATAAATGTCAAGGGAAGAATGAAAAGTTTAATACACTACACGCTGCGAAAGCCCTTTCAGGTGCTCGGTGTTTCTAATTAACCTCGGCTACGTTTACGCTTCGCCTCGGCCAATCAAAAACACCTTGCACCTAAAAGTAAACTTTCGTAGCTTGTAATGTAAATAACTATCAATGTATTAATTAAATATCTCAATAACAGTATTAATACTATTGGTTTACTTGAACCCAATTGTGAAATAGCTGTATGGGTTTATTTTTGAAATATTTTTTTGTACGTATTAACATTTTGTTGTCATATTTCAGGCCAATGTTAAACATTTTCCCTAGATTTTGAAATAATTGGTAATTTACTGTGGAACTCATATTTCATTTTTAATGCATAATTAAAAATTATAACACAAGTGATACTACTGCTAAATAAAGAATATTTATATTTTGTAAATGATGTGTTTAACCTCTTTAATGATTAGTTAATAGTAAATGATAATAGTTAATGAAGGTAAAAACTTAAAGAAGTTCAGTTTTGAATTCTTTATAGGAACTTAAACAGTATTTTAAGAAATAGGAAAGCATGTGTGGCAGTAAATTAGTCACTCCTCTGGCCCTACGTCTTAACAGTTTTTGTCACAGCCTCTGAAGCTAGAGAAAACACTTGAAAAGTATACAAGAATTAGGTATCAGTTGGTGATATTATGCGAGAAAAGACAGTTGCGTTTTTTATTAAGGTGGTGTTTGGCGAACGGTAGGTTTCGAACGTAAAAGACCTTAGTGGTATGCAGTGCGCATATTTAGACAAAAACCGCACATGCGTAATGGTAGTATTTACAGTGTTTGTGATATGGCACTTATAAGTGCTGGTACCTATTAACTGGTTGTTGTTATAATTTGGCAACATGAGATGTTGCTTGAATTGTGATTGCTGACCAATGTCTTATATAGGTGACAATAGTTAAAGTCACACCAGTGGCCCCAGATGATTACTGAGCAGTTTTGGGATGCTTACTCCTTCTAGTTTCCTGTATGTCAATTCTGACGAGTTGCAGTCTCGGGGGAGGTGAGTACATGACGGTACCCCGGTGGTACACACTGGATTATTAGCGTTCCGCTGAAAGGCGTCCGGTGCAAAAAGCATCCGTTTTACTGAAGGTCTTCACTTCCAAATGCTCCAATCATACAGAAGTAACGTGGGACGGCACGGGGGATCCCCAATTCCCACGTAAGTACTGCTAGTTTCCATGTAAAGGGTAAGCTTCTACTGTGTTGTAATTATCTTTTCATGTGTGCCTTAATCCGGCCCTGTGGTATTTTACGTTTTAGTCTCAACACGGCATGCATATGAATTGTTGCTACTAGTGAAACGTATCCAACCTTCGCGCCCCCTCAGGAGCAAGCAGTCACACGACCCTAAAGGACCTGTCAAATGAAACATTCAGAACTGGGATTGATTTTGATTTGTGTAAATTAGAATTCTTTAAAATAAATGTCCCAACAGAATGTTAACAAATTTAAATCATTATTGAATTACGCCCCCAGCTTAGAGTTAAAGGCAAATATTATTACTTTTTAAAGTATTCTGATTTAGATAAAGAGATTAATTGATCTTGTATGCGAGGAAAGTCGTCACATTTACAACAATTCCCAAATAAAGCGCCTTTTAGAGCCATTTTTCGATGTCGATAAGATTAAAGGACAAGGATTTTTGCTCTTATTAACGAGTACCTGACCAGTGGCGTAGCCAGAGTTGGCCCTTGGGGGGGGATATACAATAATAAAAGAAAATCCGCTTGCTTGTCTCTCAACGTATACCTATAATAACTGTTTATTTAGGTTTTTTTATAGATTGTACGGAACAAAAGTGCAAATATTAAAGAACACTGAATAAAAAACAAAAACATTTTATAGTGGGAAGGCGCATTTAGTAAAATATGTAAAATTACAAAGTTGGTTCGCCCTGAAACCTAACTAGCAACCACCATGCTAAATTTTATATTACAGTAGTACAGATGATATTTTGACCGGTGGTCACTGTGTATGAGTGGGACTCTCTTTTCTGGACGCCATTTAGGAAAATGGCGAATGCAAATATTTGATTGTTCGTTGTTTTGGAATCCACTCAACCTAAAAACTTGACCTTGGTGTCAAATTATATGTGGACCAATATATGGCATTAAATAAACTTATATTTAATTAATTTGCAACTATTACAATCCTCCTTTATTAAACAAAGATAATGATATTTCTTCTGGCTCAAACATGAAAACCACAATTAAAAAAATGTTGATTTGAAACAGTTACTTCAATAGTAATTGCATGATGCCCCACTGTCACTAGCAACATATGACGGATGTCTTCGTCTTCCAACAAATAAAGCCATGCTCGGTACAATTTTGATAGGGGACAATGGTGTAGATATCCTTCCTGTAGAAGAACCTGGTATGCGTACATGCTACAGCTTTGATGCTATGGGCGTAGTACAAGCACTCAGAAAGCCAAGTAAAGCAACAACTTTTGGTGATCTAGTGGACTCATTTATGAAGTTAGTATTGCAGAATTTCTCTGATTACACTTCAAGAATTGATGTTGTCTTTGATAGCTACAAAAATAATTCTATTAAATCACCAATTAAGGCCAAACTCAAAAGCAAGAGCACCCCCCCCCCTTGTAAGACGTGACATACAAGATTCCCTTGCCACAGAATTGGAATGGATTTATTAATCTTCTTGAGAATAATAAAGGTCTAACTCACTTCCTGTCAAATCAGTTGATGGATGGATCCTCTAAGAAATTAAACCCAAACCATGTTGTAGTGACAGCAGGTGGTTATATACAGTGTGATACGGCTACTTTCACATCTGGAATTCTGTCAGTTTCATTATTTGCAAACCACGAAGAAGCAGATACAAGGATTTTGCTTCATGCAAAAGATGCAACTAATAATGGATACAGTCGGATTGTTGTACAACGCAAAGATACAGATGTGCTAGTTATGTTAGTGAACATGTTTCAATAAATTCACGCAGACGAAGTATGGATGTCCAAAGGAACATCATCGCAGAAAATATTCGTTCCTGTGCATACAATATTCTCAGGCATACCAACTGATGTGAGAGAATCTATTATTGGTTTGCACTCGATAACTGGATGTGACACAACCAGTCAGCTAAATGGTATTGGCAAGAAAACTGCATGGGAAGTTTATCTGAAAAATCCTAAATTGCTTGCAGAAATAGATGTTGGAACATTATCGGATAGTGTAATCAAATCCGCTGAAGATTTTTTTTATTAGCATTTACTCGCGCTCTCTACATAATGCAGAAACTTTAAAATCAATCAATAAACTTCGGAAATTACAGTTTGGGAGAAAATCACCAGAAATGCTTCCTCCTACATATGCTTCATTGAAGCTACACATCCAACGTGCACAGTACCAAGCATTTGTGTGAAGAAAAGCACTGGAGGCTAAGCCATTGTTGCCTGATTTACTTGATGGCGGATGGTACGATGATAATGGTGAATTAAAACCAGATTATGCTCGATCTAATTGTGTGTGTACAGTAAACAAGCTACTATGTCTCAAAGCGTGTGGGTGCAGTGTAAGAACATATATTCAAAACGGGATGATAAGGATGAAACAGTGTAATTCTTGAATTTATATTCTATCACACAGGGAAGTTAGGCCCCACAAAGGACATTTTTAATTGTGGTTTATTTATTTAATAAAGGAAGATTGTAATAGTTGAAAAATAATTAAATAAAAGTTCATTTAATGCCATATATTGGTCCCATTTTGAAAAATGGGAGATGGGTTGTATATATGAATAGATTAAAGACTCTTTGAATTCCTTGACCCCAAAAACATATAATTTGACACCAAGATTAAGTTTCTAGGTTGAGTGGTTTCCAAACTACGAACAATCAAATATTTGCATTCGCCATTTTCCTAAATGCCGTCCAGAAAAGAGGGTCCCACTCATACACAGTGACCACCGGTCAAAATATCATCTGTACTACTGTAATATAAAATTTAGCATGGTGGTTGCTAGTTAGGTTTCAGGGCGAGTCAAATTTATCTGTTTGGCTATAGCTGCCTCCCCACTATTAAGAATACTAACTAGTCTTTATTCAACAAAAAACATTACAAAACAAAATCAAGGTGCCATGGTTTTTGGTCAGTTTGTCAAACATTTCATCTACTTTTTTTTAGTTTTTGACCCTTGGGGAGGGATATATCCCCCATATCCCCCCCGTGGCTACGCCACTGTACCTGTCTACCACACAGCAACACACTGACACACTTGATTTAAACTGGCCTTAGTGGGACACAACATAAAATATAAACAACATACACTGTAAACATCTCTCATACTATCTATATAATATCTTTTAGTCGTACTGCGTTATCTAAGATGAATTATTGTATTTTTTAAAACTACCTTATTTCGTAATCTAATTTTAGAACAGATTGAAAGAGGTCAAATGATTAAATGCATTATTATTACACGATCACTAATGTGATCGTGAAACATTTTAAAGCATTGGATCTGCTAACAAATAAAATGTATCTTTTTATAATTTTTAGTGCGTTAGTATTAGTAGTGTTGTATTTGGTTTGCCAAACCAGATATGAATATTGGAAGATACGGGGTGTTCCTTATCCTGAACCATCCTTTATTTTTGGGAATACCGGTCAAGTAGTTACGTTACGTGTTCGATTATCGGATTTACTCCATAAAATGTACAAGTAAGTACTTAGTTTACTTATTTTAATTTAAAAAGATAAATGCCTCAAAAATACGCTTACGTTTCTAATAAATTTTACAGAAATAATAACTATGTTGTGATATTTCTATTAGCTCTCTTATAATAAACAGTATTTACCTAAGTTGTTGAAGTTATTTAAATTATGAATTTTCATGGATTCTTACGGTTGCATATAATGAACCATTAGCTATTTGCTATGTGCCAATAAATATTCTTCAATTTAATCAAAATAAAAACTTACTTGAATCTGATATGGCACTGATGCACAATTTTGGGGTTACAATAACAAATGACTAAGTTCACGACTCATTATAATAAATTTCCATTGAGTCAAAGTATCATTAGGAGAATAAATAAATATTTTACCATTAATTCAATTTTTTATGTACTTAGAGTCGATATCCAATAAAGAACCCTGTTGGAAGTTAACTAGTTTTTTTTAATGTTTTATAAAAGATCAAGGTATAAGTCAAAGATTATAACGCAATGGACGGTCTGTTATTCGGCCTGAGGCTTTGATGACCGCTTAAGGTATTATCTACCTAGTTGAGAGGAATAACAAAATCTATATATTCAAAACACAAGGCTTATTTTTGTTCCAGTTCGTTTGAGACTTCTGCTGGACCGATTTACGTTATTCTTGTTCTATATTGAAGCTTTCGCTGAGTAGATCAATCAACACTATTTTATTTTCGTAATTTTTTAAAGTTTATAATTTTTATTTAAATAAATATAAAATGTTTAATTTGAGACGCACGGATTGGACATTCACTTATGGCGCCATCTAACTTTGCATGGTGGCGAGTTTCCTAACTACTCCAGCTTACCTATATATTTAAAACACAACGCTAATGTGTTCCAGTTCGTTTGAGAGTTCTCCTGGGCAAATTTGCGTGATTATTTTATATTGAAGCTTTCGTTACATACGACAAGGATGTAATCTTAGCCCCCTATTATTCACACTAGCAATCGATGATATAATAAAGGAATGCAAACCAAAACTGTAGGATAACCGATGATATGGTATTAATGGCAGAATCAGAACAGGTGCTTCAAAATAATCTAATTATTTATATGATAAAAATAAAAAAAAGAGAGAAATGAAATTGAACGCGAATAAAACAAAAACGATGATTATATCAATAGAAAAGAAAGGACATGCAATATTAGTAAAAGGAATTAAACTGGAGCAGGTTGAAAGATACAGATATTTAGGTACTATAATAAATCAAGAAAGTAGAATAGAGGAAGAAATTAATGAGAGAATAGAGGCAGCTGGAAGACTATTTAAAGCAATAAGGGCCACATTTTTAGCCTAGAAAGAAATCACGGAAAAGGTCAAAGTAGAAATTTCTAAGAAAGTGGCTATACCAGTGTTAACTTATGGTTGTGAAAGCTGAGTACTAAACGAGAGAATAAGAAGTAAATTAAGAGCCACAGAAATGAGATTTTTAAGAAAAATAGTAAACAAAACCAGAAGAGACAAAATACGTAACGATATCATAAGAAACCAATTAAAGATCATACCAGTAGAAGAAAAAGTCGAAGAAAGACAACTAGGATGGTTCGGACACTTGCATATTAAGAATGCAAGACCAGAGGATAGCAAAATAACCTACATAAAGTAAAGTACCGGAAAAAGGACAGAGGACAGGAGGAAAACCAAGAACAATGTGGGAAAAGGAAATCAAAAATCAATTAGGGAAAAGAAAAGTTAAATGGGAAGAAATGCGAGAACTAGTGAAGGGTAGAAAGAAATGGAAGAAGATATGCAAAGTCAGCAGAGATTGAAACAAACCCAAATAGTGTTACGCCTAAAGGCAGAAAGGCTCAACGATTAAGCAAGCATTTCACATAAATATGTGGTAGCAAAAGTCACCAACAAATAAAATAGTTATTAGGCCGTTATTGTTGGGAACTTTAAAGCATTGCAAGTGCACTCACAAGTAGCACTCCTCTCTTCCGATATATCTTCCTCTCTGTCTCTCCCCTGCGGCTTATTCTACATACATACCTACGGAAGTTCTACAGTACAAAATAATAAGAATAAAATCAAAAATCGATCTTGATTAAAAACTTCTTGAAAACGTCTATTATTTAGTACATATTTCAAAAACATGATTTACGGAAATTATTTTTTGGTAACTTTCCATGGTAATATTTCCGGAAACTAAAGAAAAAAACTTGGAAAAAAAGTTGATTCTCAAAGTGAGTTCCGTGGAACCCTGGGGTTTCGTGGAAATATTTTGTGGTTCCGCGAGATCAGTTGTAAGTTTTGTAGTATAACAAAAGGATACCACTTCCAACGCTTTAAACTTTACTACAATAACGGCCTAATTTACAAAAACAAAATCTTGCAATAAACTGGATGCTATTGCGTATTTATTTATTTGAAAATAGAAAACTTAATGAAATACAGATATTATAGTAAGTAGTGTTGACTAATATACAAAACCAAAGCTTCAATATAAAAAAAATCACGCAAATCAACTCAGGAGAACTCTTAAACGTACTGGAACAAAAATAAGCGGAAGTACTTACGAAACTTGCCACGGTGCAAAGTGGATGTCCAATCCGTGCGTCTTAAATTAAACATTTTATATTTACTTAAATTAAAAATATAAACATTAAAACATTGTAAAAATTAAATAGTGTTGATTGATCTACACAGCGAAAGCTTCAATATAAAAGAACAATCACGTAAATCGGCCCAGCGGAACTCTCAAACGAACTTGAACAAAAATAAGACGTAAGGCTTATTATTATTATTATTTAAATATATAGATTGTCAAAAATTCTAAAAAGTTTTTATATTCATAAATAAATTCTCCTATCATAAAACTCTTTCTTTTAAGACAAAGTTTTTCCTGTTTCATATTGTATTTTTTTGTCAGCAAATTTTTAGTCATTCATAACTTTTACAAAACATTTTTCCTGAATATGGGGATGATTCAGCCCAGCAAGTGTTATTTCAAAAATTTATTTTCAAGTTTTAA
Source organism: Agrypnus murinus (assembly GCA_929113105.1). NCBI lineage: Eukaryota > Metazoa > Arthropoda > Insecta > Coleoptera > Elateridae > Agrypnus > Agrypnus murinus. Next base: position 132,439,897 of record OV816024.1, read on the forward strand.
AATAAGCAAAGTATTAAATGTATTCATTCTTGTAAAGTATTTTGCTATTTCCTAAAGAAATAATGCCTGTATTAATTGCACTCACAACTTTTTATTATTTCTGATTTATCGCGTGATTATAAATATTTTATTTAGATATAACAAATTGAAATGTAGAAATGTAGTAAAAACGCACTATAAGCAATTGCAAATCACACTATTGTCTTAAATTATCTAAAATCTATGTTGTCTAAAAACTATCAAAACTTTCTTGAAACCCTTTACCATTTGCAAATGACTACTTGTTAACCTGATCAAGACCATACTTTTATATTAATTTTTAAGTAAAAACATTTTGTATAGGACTTTAGGGACACTAGTACTATTTAAAAATAGTAGCATCTGTTTATAGTTATAATTATGTAGTTACATGTAATTAAATAGGAAGTATAAGTTTACTTAGTGAATAGCTTGGCCAACGTAACGTATTTATATAACGGTAGCTAGATTAAGTACTTAAAGAGCAGCATACTCATATTCTTGAAGCTGCATAAGCCATAAACAAACACAGGATAAACGTCTTTCTTGCTCGGCACCTAAAATTTAAAACTTAAACGGATTGAATTTGAACTGATTTGGATTGATTTAGTATCATTGTTAACAGATAAAAGATTAAGATTAAGCTAACCTTAAGTTTAATTAACTATAACTAAATGTTGATTTAAACTATTAGCTACTAACTAATTATAATTGAAATACGCTGATTTCAGTCTATACATATAATGAAACTTTGCCTGATTGATTTTCCAAAATTGCATATTTATCTGTTCTCATGAACACTTTAAATGACTCTAGGTATGTATATTTGTAACCTTTGATGTGGCTATCATTACGAAAATTAATTAATGAGCTGAATCGCGACTTATTTATTGAACGTCGTTTTTAGAACTGGTTTTCTTACTTTGTTTTTCTTTTATCTAGGAGATATGTAATGACAATAGTTCATTATAGTACCTTAAATTTTACTAGGTACTAGGACATTATTGCATTTTAAAAGTTAACATATCTCATTTTTTATTTTCAGCGATTATAGAGGTTATTCCTACGTAGGATTTTACAACTTATGGACTCCGGCAGTAGTAATCCGTAATCCCGAATTAATAAAAGACGTTCTTATAAAACAATTCAATAACTTTCATAATAACTGGATACAGGCAGAAACTAACATCGATCCATTTATTGGTTTTAATCCATTTGTTCTGAACGATGATTTATGGAAAACAATTAGAACACAACTGACTCCACAGTTTACAAGTTCGAAGGTGCTCATTTTAATTTACCACCCGATATAACAAAAACTTTTAATTTATTCCTATTCTAGATTAAATCAATGTTTCCTTTAATACAAATGACTTGTAAGAATATGATTCAATTTATTGAGAATAAAGCAAAAAACGACCCAGGAGAAGGTATTGATCTGAGAGATATGTGTGCAAGATTTACAGGTGACAATGTAATAAGTTGTGCATATGGCTTAGATGGTAAATCGTTTACTGTAGACGTACCAGATTCATTTAAAATAAGCGAGCAAATAGGTAGTCAAGGTAAACTTGTACAATTAAAACAAACGGTATCCTTGTTTTCGTCTATTCTCAGGAATGTCTTCAAAACTACGTAAGTAACTACTGCCCTTAAGAGTTTCTATAGTTTCGATAGTTGTTCAAACATGCAAGTACCAGTCTATACTTATTAATAATATTAATATTAATAAAATCTAACACTAAGATTAGCTATCACAAACTAGATAGAATTATTTTGTAGAAGTAACATTTGACAGTCATTATTAGTAGTGAGTCATTTTTGTAATATTTCTTTGTAGATTTTTGGGAGACCCTGTTCCAAAAATGTTTTCAGATCTTATTCTAGAAGCGATAGAATATCGAGAAGAAAACCACATTGAGCGTAACGATTATTTGGATCACCTTAGGGAGCTAAGATCAAAAACTTCTCCTATAGGTGGAATTTAGTTGATCTCAATATTGTTATTAATAATAATAATAAGAATAAATAAATTTTAGTAACAACAAATGATATGGTAGTAGCACATGCATTTACATTTTTCTTAGATGGGTTTGAAACAAGTTCTCTTACCTTAACATACGCCTTGATGGAACTAGCACTGCAACCAGACATTCAGAAAAGAGCCAAAAAAGAAATAGAAACAATCTTAAATAAACATAACAACACACTGACATATGAAGCCACACAGGAAATGGAGTATATTGACAATATATTGTCTGGTAATTATTTAATTAAAGATCGTATGTGGAATTCTAATTAAACAATGTATATTCTAGAGACTCTTAGGAAGCATCCAATGATTTCATTTTTAAGTCGAGTATGTACTGAAAATCATACATTCCCACCACCAGGTGGCCCTGACACAGGGAAAGATGTCGTTATAGAAAAGGGTACCCACATATTTATTCCAGTATATTCAGTGCATAACGATTATGAATATTACTCCGACCCTGATGTGTTTGATCCAGACAAATTTAGCGGAGATACCAAAAATTCTCGTCCAAACTGCACATTTTTAGGGTTTGGGGACGGACCTAGAATATGCTTGGGTATTATTATCAATAATAGTTTGTGCAATTCATACTACAGGATTTTAATTATTTAAATTTTAGGAAGAAGATTTGCTATAGCACAGATAAAGTTAGGAATAATATTTGCACTAAATAAATATGATTTAAAAATAAATAGAAAAACTCGTTTTCCTATAGAATACGATACCGCTCATGTCTTTAATAATAGTCCACAAACTAAAATATATGTAGATTTTTCCGAGAGAACTTAATTGTAACTGGTGTAATTTCAAAAAAAATATATTATATTTCGAATAAAATCGTATCATCCTATGTTTTTTATTATTTCAAGCCTATACTATGGGGTAACTAACAGTCAAAGTCATATGCCCCCCATCTAACATACAACACAAATATACGAGGGGAACACTGATAATATCTAGAATGCCATGTTTCTAAAACGAATGAAATTTGTTTTTATTTGACAGCTAATGTTTTGCGAGTTGATTACCGTTTAGTTTGTTCGGTTTGCTCTAATAGTTTTTTAATTATCATAATTTAAAGTTTGTGTGTTCACCGAAAACTGAATTTGACTAGAGAGCATTTCCGGGCTATGATTTTTTACGATTTTAAATCGTCTTAAATAACGCCTAAACAATGTGAAGATCGGCTTAGAAGTGCATTTGGCGAAGAAGCCCCGTCTTCTCGTCTCCCCGTCTCTTCAAAAGAGACCGGGTTTTTCTTAGCGATGAATTTCGTGAAGGACGCCCAAGAACTGCTGTTACTGATGAAAATATAGCCTCTGTTCGAGCAATGTTTGCGGAAGATCGACGGACATCTTATGAATTTATTCGGGCGACTTTGGGCATTGGTATGAGTCAAACACAAAACATTTTACATCAACAGTGAGAAATGAGAAAACTTTTTTATTGATGGATTCCACATAAACTGACTCAATGATAAAATGGTGCAGAGAAACTCTGGAAAAATTCTAAGGCGGCACTTCAAATTTGGATTGGAATATCGTCACTGGTGACGAATCTTAGATTTATTGTTATGATCCTCAAAAGAAAAGTCAATCGGCTCAATGGGTCTTTCGAACCGAACCTAAGCCTACAAAAGTTCGAAGAATTTGCAGTGCTGGTAAGAAGATGATTGCTAGTTTTTTTTCTAAAACGGGTCATATTGCTACTATATAGCATTAGAAGATAGACGTACCGTTACTGCCGATTGGTACACAAATGTCTGTTTACCACAGATCTTTGAAAAAGTTGGTGAAAAACGCCCCAAAGGAAAAATGATAATCTTACATCATGACAACGCAGCTTCGCATAAAGCAAAAGTAACAACTAAGTATTGGACTGCCCTAGAATTCGGTACCATAGACTCTCCACCGTACAGCCCTGACCTAGCACCTTGCGATTTCTTTTTGTTTCCTAAAATTAAAGATAAAATGTGTGAAATCACTTTTTCGTCATCAGATGAAGCAGTGGAATATTACAAAAACCTGGTTTCTGAAGTGTCTCAGGAAGAGTGGCATCATTGCTTTAAGAACTGGTTTCATCGAATGCAAAAATGTATTGATGTTGAAGGGGGATATTTTGAAAAAACTAATCCTATTTGATTTTCTAAGAATTTTCAATGTCGCCCTCGTACCCATAGTTGAGGTGGCGAAATAATTCCCAATTAGAAAAATCTCGTCACCTCAAGTTGGACTCGATTCCCCTTGAAACACGAGTGATGCACTGACACCGCTTGTCCACCGCCGGCTGTGTCATACTATTTATTCTTAAAGTAGCGCCTAGAAATAACTTTAACGATGTAAGTAAATTAAAAATAAGTAGAGTTTTAGAATATTGTTTCACTTAAAAAATAAAATATGAATATCAATAATGAATATAGACAACAAGTACTTAGTACAAAATTAAGATATATCATATTTTTGCAAATTAATTTGCAAACCGCCCAGAAACCATAAAGTATATGTATACATCTGTAGAGTGTACGTCTCTTTTTCATTTGGCATCGAGTTATTGCCTAACTTTGTCAGTCCTACATCCTAATGGATAGAATATCTTCCTCACCTTAAAACTTACTTTGCTAGAAACCATGGTTTTGCTATTTCTGGCATTTAAATTGACTTCTGCGGTATTATACAACTTTGTTTAAAAGTATATTATTTAACGAGTGAGTAATGATTATTATTAGTGTTATTCTTTACACGGATCAAATTTGCAAGGGGAGTTAAAGGCAATGAGTAACAACCATTACATGTTTGTAAGCCGAATACTAGTTTTTTAATCAAAAGGAAGATGATCGATCACTAACCTATCGAATGTATTAAAAAAAATAATGTTAATTATTGATGCTTACCTTTATGTAAATCATCATACATTGTTAATTATATCCATTTTTTTAACTAAATTAGGAATTAAATTAATAAAATTCAGAGTTTTCGTTTCTTAATAAAGGGTTTATTTTTAATTCCACCGTTTGTGGGAAGCGTATTTTACTTACGTAGATTAGTATTAGGTATTGATTAAATAGCAAGTGAGAATAGCTTATTATGTTTAACTTAAATCATTTGTAGGCCGGGGTCGTAATTCAATAATGATTTAAATTGGTTAAACATGCTTTTGGTACATTTAGGTTAAAGAATTCTAGTTCTCACAAATTAAAGTTAATCCCCAGTTCTGAATGTTACATTTGACAGGTCCTTTCGGGTCGTGTTACTGCTTGCTCCGGAATGGGCGGGAACGGTCGGTTACGCTTCACTAGCAGTAATTCATATGCGTTCCATTTTGAGACCAAAACGCAAAATACCACAGAGCCGGATTAAGGCACACATGAAAAGATAATTACAACACATTAGTCGCTTACCCTTTAAATGGAAATTAGCAGTACTTACGGGGGGATTGGGGATCCCCCGTGCCGTCTCACGTTGGTTCTGGATGATTGGGGTCTTCGGGAGTGAAGACCTTCAGTGCACTATCACGATCATGATGACCTGAAACAGATGATGCTTGCCGCATCAGGCGCCCTTTAGCCGAACGCTAACAGGACCAAGTACACAGAGGTACTGTCAATGTATTCATCTCCCTCCGAGTCCGCTCCTCGTTGGGAATGCAATACAAGAACCTGTAGGGGAATAAGCACCCCTAGGCTGCCCAGTGATCAGCTGGGGCCACTGGTGTAATTCTAATTAATTACCCAGGTCGAAGGTAGACTGGAGAAACACGCCCATTTCTCCGTCTCCTAAGCAAACAGTATACTGTGCGGTTAATTTTACAGAGCTCAATTCACATATCATCAACGACAACAGCAATTCTACAAATTGCTAACAAATCAACACAACAACAACAGGCAATTCCTCAATTGCCAACACATCAATATAATACAGCAATTCCAACCAATTGCTAACATCAATATAAAACCAATATCACACATTGGCCAACAATCACAATTCAAGCAACAACTCACGTTGCCGAATAATAACAAGACAACAGGTACCAGCACTTCCAAGTGCCGTATAACAAACACAGCGAATATTAGCATTACGCATCTTTACGTTTGTAGTCTCAATATAGAATACACGCATTACACTATAAACCGCTAAAGGTCTCTTTTACGTTTCAAACCGACCGCCCGTGTACAGCACCACAATGCCACTGTCCCTTCTCGCATAATCATACCGATTCCTTCCCTAGCAACCCTAATTCTTGTAAACTTTTAAATATGTGTTTTCTCTAGCTCTAGGAGGGTGTGACAAACCATTAAGACCAGATGCAGGGTCAGAAGGGTCACCACTTTATGAATACACATTCCTTCTTATGTCGTAAATACATTTTGGTTCCTACAAAGAATTTAAAACTGAACTTATTTAAGACATTTCCTATTATCATTTACTATTAATTAATCACTAAAGATGCTAAATTCGCATACAGAAAATAAATATCCCACATTCGGCCATCCTGAAGACTTCTCGTCCTCGAGAATGGTAGACTATGTTTCTAGACAAGTATCTTATGTACGGGATCCTATCGGAGTGCTATCTCCATCGCGTTTCTTTGCTGAGTTATCCGAAATTCCAAGAATTGGAATCCAACTCTTAAGGCGATCCTTAACCACAACATTAGGAAATACCTGATCTACAACCATGAGTCTCACGTACTTGGGAACACGCTTTTTAATATGACTATCAGTAGTTATGGTCAGTATTATAACAACCCACTAGATGTTCTATGAATCACTCTGTCAACGATGTAGTAATCGTAAATTGTACCTTGGGGACCGCTTTGTCCCAATTGACATTACATCTATTACCGTGAGATCTAGCTACCGCATACATGTTGAATTCTTATTTTGCGGCACATGTTAGAGAACTCTCATGACGCATCTGATCGTCTTGTCGTTGTTCTAGTGACATAAAACTGAGTGGCGGGAAACCGAACAGCATATGTAGATTTTGTTGATCGTACCGTTGATCAGAGCCTACTTGGTGAATGTATTTACCATCACTAGCGCATAACGCAAACTACTTTTAGTTTTGGTAAATGGACCCAAATAGTTATATGTAGAGTATAAAAAGGAATAGACTGTTTGAGAATAGGATGGAGATCTCGAGGATACTTACCGGAAGGATTGTTGGTGTGCAAACAAAGAGGACAACACACAATGTATGCTTCCTACCAAATACTAATAATTTTCAAGTTAATTTCTTTAATGCTCATTTCTAACGAAGTCACCCACATCATCATGGGCACTTCTTACCACGCATTGACACATTGCTCGTCACGTGAATTATGTCTGGAATTGTAATGCGATACACATGATATTGCACAAAGATCGGCAGATCTTTCTGTCGTATTCGGTATTTGGAGATCGAGAAAGAACCTCCTGAATGTCTCGCATTTTTGTCAGGTGTTGACTGTACTGATAATATCCAATCTACATAATTCATTGTATATCCGCCCTGTACTCTATACTGAAATCATATTACTAGAGCAGGAGTCACCACCTAATAATTCTTTTTGTAGGAGCTTAGCATTACAATCGGTAGCCACTTGGAACTTACACGAGATATACACGAAACATTTCTAAGGGTCTCTACTACAACTAAAATTTCTAGTTCAAAGCAATTGTACTTATTTTTACTATCTGTTTGATGGTTATTGCCATCTCTGCATAAGAATGCAGACCTACTAACTACCAGCCAAACCTACTCGCCGCTGTATAGATCCCAGTGTCAACGAGGGGATTCTATATAGCTGTACTGGACAGGGTCTATAATCCATTGCAAACTTGCTAATTAATTAGAGCATAACCTGAACGAAGTATTTAAGAAAATTCGTTCACCCTAACTATTGACGCACCTAACGATTTCCCTTTGAAGCTCAGAAATATTTTACCAACTTCGCCCACCAAATAACTAAACTTAACCAATTTCTCTTCGCCCAGTCTACCAGTGCTCGCAGACACTTCCATATCCACGTAGTTCACGCTTTGTTGAAGGCATGAATATTACTTCAAGTAAAGTGGTAAACATTTGCCCTATAATCCTTGCTGCGCCGTTGCTAACCTATTGAGATTATATCGCACAGTGACAGATGGGATTAATATATCGCTGAGATACACGCCTGCTGTATCTTCACAAGATGCCATGACAGGGTTCTAATCGAATGGACACTCAAAGTGCATTGAAGATGCCAAACGGGATTTTCTTCAATTTATAATGTGGCACAAATACTGTATACTGTGTTTCACACGAAACCCCTTCTACGGAAACCTAATGATAATCCGATGCTAAGATCTGATGATATGCAACCTGTGTTTCTGAGCATTCTATCATCCGCATCTATCTATCTAGCCATGTATAGCCTGTCTTCACCATGTGTCTTGTTTTCTTTTTATTTACTAATGAAATATAAGATGCAAATGAAATTTGGAATACAGTTTATGGATAGAAACAGTTCATCGTTAGTTGACCTCATGTCGATCTCTACACTGACAACAAATCCTACTTTGCGCGAGTCTAACGCAAAGCAACCTCTATACCAACGTCTTACAAGGTCTCCTATCCTTGAGTTTACTGTTTCAAGTCGTACTGTGTGAAACTCTATAATCGTGAAATGAAATAGAAGCAAAATAACTAACATCAGTCTCACAAGGCCCATCGAGAACCCTACACCTAAAAAACTGCCCTAACACTACCCATCACTATCAAATGCAAATTATGGATGAGAATGATACAACTGCACCGAAGCAACCTCCAGGCAGAAAATCTCAACAACTCCCACGAAATTCCCATCAATTATTTCCTTCTATCTATGTGTACCTAACTAACAATAAGTAAGCTATATTTCAGTAGCCTAATGTTCTCTCCTTCTTGGCAAAAGCTTACACTATAAAAAAAAACAAAGGATCTCTTGATCCTGAGGTACCAGACACGACTTGAACGTCTATCCTTTCCCTGGCACTACCTACACGTAGTTACTATCGATCTTCCATATTGTTAATACTTACTCGATTTCAAAACTAATTGAACGGGAAGAATCATTTCCGATAATCTCACCTATTTGAAACTTCTAATGATTTTGCTGGTTATTAAACCACAACTAATTATAATCGGCCTTATCTTAGAAAGATACATTGCACATCGATGATCGAAGATCAATTATATGCAGGGTACTGGTTAGTTGAATGGATCCAGAATGTTCATTAGAAAAGGTCGTGTAGGAAGTGATAATTACAGTAAGATTGGAAAAGGAACAAAACAGGAATTACCCAAATGTAATAACACGATAATGATTTGGCGTTAAACTAAATAATAAAATTAACGGAGCACATAATGGATCATAATTGTTGAATCGCATAAGTCAATAAACCATTGAATGATCAAACACCAATTTAGTTCACATAAACACCCGTGTATTTTTTTTTTGTTAACTATTTTACTAACTGTGTCCCTCGTCTAAACTACACAATGAAGCTGTACATAACTCAAACGGAAGTAAAATTAAAAACTTAAATTGGATACTCATTGCAGTACGTGCTCACGTAATTTGAATGTACGTAAAATCAAAATTGCAAATATCAACGAAAATTAACTCAAATGTACGTTTAATTATAAACGCTAACTGAATTAATGGAAACATGTGCGTAATTAAAGGTAGGTAAAAATAAAACTCCGAATAGATCAATTAAAATACATACGTAACTCAAATCTAGGTAAAAGTATAAACTCTAATGTAATAATTCTACGTAAAGCAATTGTACATAGAAGTAAAACTCCGAATAGATCAATTAAAATATGTACGTAACTCAAGTGTACGTAAAATTATAAACTCGAACTGATTAATTGAATCATGTCCGTAAATCAAATGTACGTAACAGTAAAAACTCTGAATAGATTAATTAAAATACGTACGTAACTCTGGATTAATTGACACATGTACGTAAATTAAATGTACGTAAAATTAAAACTCTGAATATAACGATTAAAATACGTCGGTATCCCAATTATGAGTGAAATTAAAAACTCGCAGCAGATTTAACGATACGTACATACATAACTCAAACGTAAGAAACATTAAAATTCTAATCGTAATAATTGAAACACATGCGCATTTCAAATCTCTCGTGCACGCATGATTAAAAACCATAATCATATTGAGATTCGTTTTAAGGGTTTGCCATCTTTACGGCATAAAGTCACCTTTGGTAGCCAATGAGGTTTGTGTATGGCCAACGATACCATATTATTAAAAACCCTCATCATCAACTATAATGCAATATATAAATTCACGCAGAAACATTAATTTACAACGAGTGTATTAAAGGAGCAAGCAGTTGACCTAGCAATCCCACTTCTGACATTTGTAGGCCGGGGTCGTAATTCAATAATGATTTAAATTGGTTAAACATGCTTTTGGTACATTTAGGTTAAAGAATTCTAGTTCTCACAAATTAAAGTTAATCCCCAGTTCTGAATGTTACATTTGACAGGTCCTTTCGGGTCGTGTTACTGCTTGCTCCGGAATGGGCGGGAACGGTCGGTTACGCTTCACTAGCAGTAATTCATATGCGTTCCATTTTGAGACCAAAACGCAAAATACCACAGAGCCGGATTAAGGCACACATGAAAAGATAATTACAACACATTAGTCGCTTACCCTTTAAATGGAAATTAGCAGTACTTACGGGGGGATTGGGGATCCCCCGTGCCGTCTCACGTTGGTTCTGGATGATTGGGGTCTTCGGGAGTGAAGACCTTCAGTGCACTATCACGATCATGATGACCTGAAACAGATGATGCTTGCCGCATCAGGCGCCCTTTAGCCGAACGCTAACAGGACCAAGTACACAGAGGTACTGTCAATGTATTCATCTCCCTCCGAGTCCGCTCCTCGTTGGGAATGCAATACAAGAACCTGTAGGGGAATAAGCACCCCTAGGCTGCCCAGTGATCAGCTGGGGCCACTGGTGTAATTCTAATTAATTACCCAGGTCGAAGGTAGACTGGAGAAACACGCCCATTTCTCCGTCTCCTAAGCAAACAGTATACTGTGCGGTTAATTTTACAGAGCTCAATTCACATATCATCAACGACAACAGCAATTCTACAAATTGCTAACAAATCAACACAACAACAACAGGCAATTCCTCAATTGCCAACACATCAATATAATACAGCAATTCCAACCAATTGCTAACATCAATATAAAACCAATATCACACATTGGCCAACAATCACAATTCAAGCAACAACTCACGTTGCCGAATAATAACAAGACAACAGGTACCAGCACTTCCAAGTGCCGTATAACAAACACAGCGAATATTAGCATTACGCATCTTTACGTTTGTAGTCTCAATATAGAATACACGCATTACACTATAAACCGCTAAAGGTCTCTTTTACGTTTCAAACCGACCGCCCGTGTACAGCACCACAATGCCACTGTCCCTTCTCGCATAATCATACCGATTCCTTCCCTAGCAACCCTAATTCTTGTAAACTTTTAAATATGTGTTTTCTCTAGCTCTAGGAGGGTGTGACAAACCATTAAGACCAGATGCAGGGTCAGAAGGGTCACCACTTTATGAATACACATTCCTTCTTATGTCGTAAATACATTTTGGTTTCTACAAAGAATTTAAAACTGAACTTATTTAAGACATTTCCTATTATCATTTACTATTAATTAATCACTAAAGATGCTAAATTCGCATACAGAAAATAAATATCCCACACATTAAAGCTTTCAATTCTCTGTAAAAACCCTAAATGTATTATAACAGAACGAAAGGAATGTAGGGCGATAAATTATTAGTCCCTTTGACACTATTACACCCCTCACTCAAGAAACCAATATCCAAATATATAGAAAAGAAGGCAGTCGGTCGGTCGGTGGTAATGCGAACGGTACGGTTAACAATCAGGTCAAAAGTGGTATAAAGAAGACCAAAAGATGCAGATGTGGAATTTATAATATTTGTTATTGTGCATTTTGGTTATAAAGTGATAATTGTTTGTGGTTGTTGTTGATGATGCAATTATGGTTATTAGCAATAATGGTTGCTATTGTATGTTATTGGCAATAATGGTTGCTATTGTATGTTATTAGCAATAATGATTGCTATGGTATGTTATTATGTTGATATAATGTGTGATATTGTGTGGTAGTAGTAATAATGGTTGCTATCCTCTGTTATTGGCAATAATGGTTGCTATTTTATAAGCTGAAAGGAGCTTAAACAGCTAGCTGTGTACTTGGGAGACTGAAGGCTCGGCGAAGCTTTCAGTTGACCCTCGACCTGGGTGACAGATAAAGTCACACCAGTGCCCCGGCCGATATCACCGGGCGGCACTGGGTGGGTGCCCATCCCCTCCTATAACCATGTATTATGGTGCATGACGGTGTACATAACAGTGTACACCTAGACCTCTAGCATTCCACTGGAGAGCGCCCGATGCGGCAAGCATCTGTTTCAGGTCGCCATGATCCTGACAGTGCACTGAAGATCTTCACTCTCCAAGGCCCCAGAACAACGTGGGATAATACGGGGGACTCTCAATCCCCCCGTAAGTACTTCTATTCTTATATAAAGGGTAAGCCACTAATATGAAATTCTCCTTTCATGGTTCCCTAAATCCGGCCCTGTGGTATTTTATGTTTTGGTCTCACCACTGAAATAAGTTACCGCAAGCGAAGCATATCAACGACCGACACGCCCACAAGGGAGCAAGCAGTCACACGACCTAGAAGGACCTATTGAATGTCATATTTATAGCTAGGATCAACTTTGATTTGTGAAAATTAGGAATCTTTAAAATAAATATGCCGAAAGTACTTTTTAATAAAATTTAAGTTATTGCGTTACACCCCCGTCCTACACGATGGATGTCAATGTTAGCATGTTTATGAAAGATTTTGTTAATTGCTATTTCGAAATACTTTAAATAAAGAGATTTCAGTAGACATTTCATTATGTAGCCAATAATGATTTCTATCTTTTTGATAAACACTTTTATTAAAGAAATGCAATACTCGCAGCGCAAGTTGTTATATGTAATAAATTACAGCAAATTTAAACATTACATCATTCCCGGGCCAGAACGGGGTTCAGAACGCGGTTCACGTCGGGGAGTCCGAACCCGATACATCATAAATTGTTTCTCCTTCACTACAATTTAACTCCACTACTTTGCAACAATAAACAATTATTAATATTAATTTATTTGCCATAAAAAATAGAAATTCCGAAAGAAATGTAGTTCTATATTAAGAGTTTAACTATAACAAGAAAATCGGCAGTATAATTAAGAGTTTTCGTCATAATGGTTAGACATCTTGAAGATGTACACAGTATGTAACTATTACTAGCTGACGACTCATTGAAAAATCAAATTTTAAAATTTCGTTTTTTTTGTTAGATATTTTTTGATTTTGGAAACTACGCCCAATCAGCAAGTAAATCTTTCTATAAATACCGTATAATATCTTATGGTTTAAAGATAACACGTCGACAAATTTCAGAAGTATCTTGTTTGTACAAATTACAATTTATTATTAGTATACAGGATGTCTCAGAAATAAAGGGATTTGAGTTAATGGTAGATAGGTGGAATGGAGTAGAGCAAATTTTCCTTATAAAGTTTGTTCTTCAACTGAATAGTTTTCGAGAAAATGAATTTTAAAGTTTCATTGATTTTCAAGTCCGACTCTGTAACACTAACCTACCTTAATGTACTTTAAAAATGTGATACCATTTGTAGATCTGCGTGCCTTTTAAAAATTGTTATTGTATGTCACGTACAAAAGTAATTTACGATATCTGGACGTCTTAAACGTAAATAAAGTTGTTATTACCTATTAGTAGGTCGAAATATGATCTGCTGTTGTAGGTATGCTTTATTTGTGTTGATATAAACAGATGGTCACGCTGCTTATAATATCAAGTATGTTGTTTAATACTTAATTCGTTTTATAGCAATTCTAACTGTTAATTGATTTTATTTTATTTACTTATTTCTAACGATGTCTTGAGATTAAATACAATTCAAATTCATTGAGGTTTTTCAACCTATACTACTTCAGCATGTACCTACTATTAGTTGTAAGAAAAATAACAAAACACCCGGCCACTGTTGTTTAGTCTATCTTTATTTAGGACGCATTTATGTCTTTATTACTATAATAACAGTTTAAATAGTAAACATTTTTTGCTTGGAATAAACTAAATAGAATGAGATCAGCATACTATTTATTATTAAGCTTCACCAGACACCAGGGCCGTCTTCAGTTTGCTTAGTTTTCCGGGTGCCCACAAATTTTTAGTAAAACATTTCTTTTTTAGATAGTGCGGAATTTTATGCATTTTTGGCTTCTTCCATTATTCATATGTTACCCATTAACTCAAAATCCTTTATATTTGGGACACCCTGTATATTACTAAATTAAATGCAAATTTGATGCCACTGATAATGATTATTATTAAGGAGGTTACAGCGGATCTTTGCGGGGTGAAGGGCAAGGGGATATCTCCTATGCTTTTACATAGGGTCTAATAAGAAATACCAATCGATAAAAAAATAAACTAACATTCTTAAAACTGAACAAAATCATTTTATTATGAATGCCTATAATGCATTTATTAATTATTTGTATATATTAAAATAATTTAAGTCGATTGGAGTGCATTTGTTTAATTGTTGAAAGTGTAAATATAAATGTAAATAGGTTAAGAATCGTGGCAACACCTCAAAGAAATCGATCGATTTTGTTGGTAGCAGTGTTAGGTTTCAGCTTTCGATTGAGTTGACATCCTAACCTCCAAATGTCAATCCCAAAATATAAGTGGAAACATGTTGAATGTTTTGTAATTTTGTATGCATAATTACAGATGGGAATATTCTATTTTTTAACTTTTGTATAGTCTAAAGATTACAATCTGCTAAGCAGATACAAGAAATATATAAAAAGTTGTCGAGGTTTAAATTTCACGTCATTCTCTACATTTTTACATTTCGCTGTATCCTCCTTAAGTTGGTTAATTATGATTTAATTCTTTATAAGCTTGTTGAAATGTATCCCATAAAATTGGTGCTGTTAGCACAATGTTTATATTTGTAATTTACGAGTTACTAGAATCATTGGTTTTATTGGTTTTTCGAAATGTTGTAGTTAGGTCAGTGAATCATCGGAAATATGTATCGATGACAAGGGAAAAGGATTTATATATTGAGGCTGGATGTTGCAAAAGTGTGGCAATATTAGTATTAGTCAGTAATTAGTAGCGGCGTACATTTTGGTTGACCTTGCCTGAAAAATCCATTGATTAGCCCATCTTTCATAAGCGCCGTGGCTATAAGTTATAGGAAATATAGTTTATAAATACGAAAGCTGCTATATAAAAATTGCCACGCCACTGACAATTTCTTTAATTCTCGTTGTTTATTTTAAATAGACCCCTTTTTACTTTATATTTTTGCGGCATGGTTAGTCTAAACCTACCATTTAGCGCCCTAAACCATCAAGCGCCCATTTGTGTTATATTGTACTATTGTAGATTAAATTGCTTGGCTTCCTTGACATAGTGGTTTTATACTTTATTATTTATATTCTTTATACTTTATACTAAAATCCACGTCTCTAGTAATTAGCAATTAAGGAGTGTGGATGTATGGATGCAAGAGAACACATTCCTCTGTTGAATGCATTTTTAATTTACTGGCTAACAATATACAGGGTTTTTTGTAAATACATAATGGTTTTTGGATTAATGGACAACATATGAATAAAGGAAGAAGGCAAATATGCATAAAATTCCGCAATATCTTAAAAATAAATTATCACTTATAATATACCAAGTGCATTGATTATTGCCGGAAATTTTTTGAGTGACATTTCTGCAACGTCATAATTGCACGACACGAAGTGGAGTGCAATTAGTTGCAGAAATGCACGAAAGTAAAATTTCCAGGCATAATCAATGCACGAGGATATATTCGGAAAGAAAATCGTAACGACACAAACCATTTCTACCTATTTTAAATTTTGATTATCACTGTCAAGTTGTAACATAACATAGTTAGCCGTGGTATCCAAAATAAAAATTGACAGGAAACGTTTATTACAATAGTTGTGTATTTAATTTCAATTGATTTGTCCTAGTTTTTTGTAATTTGTTCAGTTGTATAGTTTAAATAAATTTGACATTTTTGACAGAAAAATTTCCACTTATTAATTTCAGTTAGGTTGGTCTACCTACAAAAAATTTCAAAAAAATTTTTTAGTTGCCATGGTAACGGCTCCTGAGCTAGTTTTTTTATTGGTCACTACTGAGTGTCGTACGATTTTCACTAAAATTTTTTTGGACACCCGGCTAATTAAGCATACTGAAGACTATTATTGTGTCTGGTGAAGCTATTATCACTATGGTGATGATTCATTTAGTTTACTCCAAGCAAAAAGATGTTTACTATTTAAACTGTTTATAGGTAGTAAGTAATAAATCAGTGGCGTAGCTGGACCTTACTTTCGGGTGGGGTTCTTCTCTCAGAAAAAGTTTCCGACCATTTTTTTAGAGCGTTGAAAAAATCAGCGGTGAATTTTTCATTTATTTTTCTTTATTTAACATAATAAATTTTCTTTATATAACATAAATAAAATTAGTAAGTAGAAAAAACAGTTATAATAAAATTTGTCTTTTCTTCTGCGCGAACACATTTAACACTTCTTCGGTATCCAGAACTATTTGTCTATGAATATTCAAAAAGCGCAAGCCCGGTCAGATGATTCTCTCCCATTGAGTTACGCAAGTATTGTTTAATACAGGGGTGGCCAACCCGCGGCCCGCGGGCCGCATGTCTTAAACATTTTTCCGGCCCGCGAGATTCATTACACTTTTACAAAATATATTTATTTTATAATGGCCAAAGTAGTGAAAACCAATGTTTTTAAAAAATACATTATTTGTGCATCCATATATTCAAAAATTAACTGTCGAAATTATGAGAAAAAATTAATATAATATTCTTGCGAATATATGACAGATATTGCCTGTTTTATTCATGAGTTTACATTGATGAGTTCGTAGAATAATTAAATTGAATGATTTCATTTTTTATTTCATTTATATTTATATATTTTCTATATTTAATTTTTAGTGTTATATATTTCTTAATGTACGTTTAGTATCATTATTATTATATTATCTATGTTTACATGTAAGAATAATAGTAAATACAATAATAATTACTCATTATGTCTCAATTTTTCACTCCAAAAAAATTTATATAGTGTATCTAAATCTAATATGGGGATATATAATTTTATATGTGGCCCGCGGAGTTATGATGCATTTCCAAAGTGGCCCGCAAGATCATTTGGGTTGGCCACCCGGTTTAATACGTTTCAAAGTTGAAAAACTACGCTTCACACTCGTTACGGTTACAGGCGGTATCTCCATTTTTTAACTTATTTTGTAACTTATGATTAGCAAATTAATTCATTAAAAATGTAACTAATGAATTGATAACAATAAAAAAATATAAATTATGAGGTAATTTCTTTGCTTTAATGTCAGATATAACATTAGATTGAATATAAATTCTGATATCTGACTTCACAAAGACATTGTTCTAAGAGAAACTTTCAGAATATTTCGGGAGGGGTTTGAACCCGTAAACCCCCTCCATAGCTACGCCACTGTAATAAATGCATCAATGTGTCAGCAAGTAGACTAATAAACAGTGAAAGCACCTACCGAGTTTTTTGCTATTATTCCAAGTTACAACTACTACATTTCTGTATTAGGTTGCAAATCGTATCTCAGACATGGTTAGAAATAATAAGTAAATCGGTAACGCAATAAAAACAATTAACAGTTAAAATTGCTGTAAAACGAAATATTAAAAAAGGTTACGGGTTTGAACCCGTAAACCCCCTCCATAGCTACGCCACTGTAATAAATGCATCAATGTGTCAGCAAGTAGACTAATAAACAGTGAAAGCACCTACCGAGTTTTTTGCTATTATTCCAAGTTACAACTACTACATTTCTGTATTAGGTTGCAAATCGTATCTCAGACATGGTTAGAAATAATAAGTAAATCGGTAACGCAATAAAAACAATTAACAGTTAAAATTGCTGTAAAACGAAATATTAAAAAAGGTTAGGTGTAAATAAATGCCAAGTTTCTTTGTAACATCTGTTTTAATATCAATATGAATGGATATTTAGGTTTTTGCATCGGATCGTAGTTCTAAAAAGTATTTACTCATAACTTCTGACCACAGTATTTACGTTTTAAAGCTTAGATAGCCATAAATTAGCTTTTTTATGTGACATACAATAACAATTTTTAAAAGACTCATGCCCGGTTTCATAAAAGCTTTGTTATAATTTAACACACTGCTATATTTTTAACAGGACATTATATCGAAATGTTTGTTTCACAAATCATTGCTAAGTTTAACAATGCGATAAACATATTGTTAAAATAGCAGGTGCTTAGAGCACAGGTTAAATCTTAACACAAGTTAAAACTTCTATAGACAAATAAAAAGCAGCAAAATCTCGTTTTGTTTGTAGAAGTAATTTTTATTTAATATACTTTATTGTCAATGCGAAACGTTATAAAAAAAATTATAACTAGAAAATTTTGCAATACTTAAATATAAAACATTGTTAAATAATAATATAAACAAGATTTATAACATAACACCTTTCTTGTAGTGCTCTCCACAAACGTAACCACCTCCAGTCTGCTTAATTTCTGTTGTATCAGTAAATCAAGGCACTTTACATAAAATTAAGTTATATTTATATATAACTAAATAAATATTTACCTTGTGTAGGGGTCTTATGTGTAGTAACATTCCTTTTCGCATTCTGTTTTGTAATAATTATTATAATTATAATACTGCTGCCCATTATCTGACCTTTCAGGCCCCACAAGCTATGAAGCTTGTGCAGCAGGGAGGGGCGATTATTACTATTACGCAGCCCAACGTGCGGCTGCAGCCGACTTAACAGATTAAGCCAGCTTAGCAAGCTTATCACAAAGCCCACATTTATGTTACAGCTAAGAAAAACTGCAGAAAGCCTTAACCAGAGTTACGAACAATGATAGAAGTGGAAATTCTGTAGATCTCACTCTGTGACCTGCAACTTTTTCTTTCCTAACTCTTTTTATGTTTGTGTAGCAGCCCTTCAGTTGGTCTGGATTTCTGCTCCTTTCAACAATACTGCTATAATCAATGGCTATATTTCTCCAACATTCTTGCTTTTCTTTATTTTTTGTAACGCCCTCTATTTTTTTTATTTTGTATGATATGTTTGTACCTCTCTAGCTCTACTAATTCAATTAGTAAGTTGTTCTTTTTCGTGTTGTGTATAATTATAATTCCTAACCGTTTTCTTTCACATTTTAACTTAAACAAACCGAAAAAATAATATAAGCATTTTGTAAACGTTTTAGATGCAAATAATAAATTTTAAATACTTACAAACTTTGAAAACTAGGGTAAACACAGAAGTAACACAAAGAATGCACCAAAAAAGGTGTTTATTTGGCGGTAATTTTACTGCCAAAATTCAAATGAAGTTGTATCACATTGCATTTTATTGCCAACTTAAGATGGAAACACACTATTAATTTTTAAAATAACTGCTTACTAACTAATGTTTAAAATCATTCTGTTATTTTACAGAAATACTTATAAAATTTAATCGACTGTTAGTTTAGCATATCTGCTTACTAACTAATAGTTAATGACGGTTTTATGAAACCGGGCATAATGCCCGGTTTCATAAAAGCTTTGTTATAATTTAACACACTGTTATATTTTTAACAGGACATTAATATTATATCGAAATGTTTGTTTCACAAATCATTGCTAAGTTTAACAATGCGATAAACATCTTGTTAAAATAGCAGGTGCTTAGAGCACAGGTTAAATCTTAACACAAGTTAAAACTTCTATAGACAAATAAAAAGCAGCAAAATTTCATTTTGTTTGTAGAAGTAATTTTTATTTAATATACTTTATTGTCAATGCGAAACGTTATAAAAAAAATTATAACTAGAAAATTTTGCAATACTTAAATATAAAACATCGTTAAATAATAATATAAACAAGATTTATAACATAACACTTTTCTTGTAGTACTCTCCATAAACGTAACCACCTCCAGTCTGCTTAATTTCTGTTGTATCAGTAAATCAAGGTACTTTACATAAAATTAAGTTACTGGAAATATTTACCTTGTGTAGGGGTCTTATGTATAGTAACATTCCTTTTCGCATTCTGTTTTATATAGTAATAATTATTATAATTATAATACCGCTGCCCATTGTCTGGCATTTCAGGCCCCAGAAGCTATGAAGCTTATGCGGTAGGGAGGGGCGATTATTACTATTACGCAGCCCAACGTGCGGCTGCAGCCGACTTAACAGATGGTATAGCACAAAGCCCACATTTATGTTACAGCTAAGAAAAATTGCAGAAAGCCTTAACCAGAGTTACGAACAATGATAGAAGTGGAAATTCTGTAGATCTCACTCTGTGACCTGCAACTTTTTCTTTCCCAACTCTTTTGATGTTTCTGTAGCAGCCTCTCAGTTGGTCTGGATTTCTGCTCCTTTCAATACTGCTATAATCAATGGCTATATTTCTCCAACATTCTTGCTTTTCTTTATTTTTTGTAACGCCCTCTATTTTTTTTTATTTTGTATGATATGCTTGTACTTCTCTAGCTCTACTAATTCAATTAGTAAGTTGTTATTTTTCGTGTTGTGTATAATTATAATTCCTAACCGTTTTCTTTCACATTTTAACTTAAACAAACCGAAAAAATAATATAAGCATTTCATGTAAAATTAATTGAAACGTATTCAGTTACGTTTGCGTTACTACATCGTGGATAAAATAGGCAGAAACATCACTGAAGCGATCAAATACGCATATCTTCAGTACTATATCCTGCCAGAAATGCATGAAATGAGTCATTTTCGTAATCACACCGGAATAAAGAAATACGACTCGAGGTGAGATAAGATAAGAGTGCAAATTTCACGCTGCTAAGAATTCAGTGACGTACGCTAGAATCAACACATTTTCATTGCTTCGTTGACATTTATTTTTAATTAAAAATGGGTTTGTTCCGTTAATGAATCTTTCTAGCTCATTTATTGTTTATTTTATCATTTAGATTACCGCGTGACCTTCGGGTAATTGTAGATGCATTTTACAATTTCCCCCCACGTGTTTGTGATGACTCATTTCTTGTCACTTTGGTCGCAGTAGAGCCATATGTTGTCCGTAGTAATTGTAGAATAATTCTAACTGGGTGGACTTCTGGTGAAAATGTAAAGTTGAACTTTGGTCAGCCGATGCTATAGAGGGAACCATCTAATCATGCAACATACTGCTATTTTTGTTTGACGAAGATGGGTACAACAAGAAGACTAAGCAAAATGTGGACTATGCAGATGAACGTTAAATATTAGCCTTAGATATTAAATTTAGTTAAGGCATAATAAATAATAAATATTGAAATAATCAAGTTGAAACAAGATTCGTAACTCTTAAACTAGGAAGAGAATAAATTTGAAAATTTTTATTTGGTTCTGAATTATATCAAAAACTATTTTTTGTGTAACACTGTTCCCCCTCTTCCCCTACTTTCTTAGTTTCCTAGTTTCAATTTTTAGATTTATATTCTTAATTTTATTGAAATGTTTTTGGAAGTAATTTAAGTTTTCCTTAATTATGTTAGAACACTTTTCTAAATATGTTTTTAATTTTGATAAAAATCTTTACAAACTGTACAGTTATCATTGTTTTCCATGGCACACTTGAAAATTTCGCGAAAAATCTAAATAAATGCCGATACAATTTTTTTTAATTTTTAAGAACTACAGCAATCATAACATGTAACACATGACTGAATTTAGAAAAATATTGTCTGCCAGGCTATAAAAAAAATGTCTTTATTTAAGAAAAACAAAGTTGACTATCGCTGACATTAAAGTTGGCGAAAAGAAATTACACTTACACTGGTTTGTAGCACTTTTATAGAATCATTTTATCTGGTTTTTGGTTTATCGAAATCGGACCATAAATAATGGATCTTGCGGCGTTTTTTAGAAAACAGCCTCTATATGTATGTACTAAACTCTTCTTGATTTTGACTTGCTGTAAATCTTAAAAGGTTCAGAACTTAAAAACTAGTGATGGGAACTTGGGTGTCGAGTGTCGTGATACTGTTCGTGGTCGTGACACTTGAAGTGTCGCGACACTTCGTGTCGAACAGTATCGCTCTTATTAGAGTGTAATTCGAAGTTGCTTGATCATTCTTACAAAGAAATTAAAGGCAGATTTGTTGAACTGGCCAACAATCATTGAATAAGACGTACATATAAAACTATTTTGTTGTAGATTTTTTAGTTAAAATTATAAATTCATGAATTATTTGCAAAACATTAATTTAAAAGCCGAAACCTGAAAAGTTGACGCAACGCCTCCGTGGTTCGATGGCAAACCGTGGCTTGCTAAACTATACGGGCTGGTGGAATGCACGATCGAACCCCGTTACAAGCATAACTTTTTTTTTAAATTTTATTTGTTATTATTCTTTTATTCGAAAAACGTACAAGAAATAATACATTACAAATAAAAAATAAAGATACCCAATTAATAAGACATTGTCTTATTAATTGGGTATCTTTATTTTTTATTTGTAATGTATTATTTCTTGTACGTTTTTCGAATAAAAGAATAATAACAAATTATTTAAATTGTTTTGCAACTATTAATCTCACCGACTTTTATTCGAGAACGAACTATTTGGCATATTTCAGATTTCCCATACTAATTTTCTATAGCAAATGTTAGAACGAATGCGGTGTATAAATAATTTAATGTCTTTTAATGTACTTAATGCATAAATATATAACCATAACAGAATTTACTCATAAACCTAATTGTTTTTTAATCCCTAGTTTATGATTTACGTATTAGCTATGAATCTTGACTGCTCGTTTCAATTATATTATATGAACTAGCGCATGCATGATGTGTAAATGCGAAGTATCGTTAAAGAGTCGTGAAGGAGTCGACACTTCACACGGCTAATGGTTTCGATTCGCAAGTGTCGTGATACGCGGGTGGTATCGCGAACCCAACACTATTAAAAACCTAACTTTAATAGACTTAATCTAATGAGAAACTGATTTATGCATAAGTGTTTCGAAACAAATATCACTTGAATATGTTGTCACCTATTCACAATGATAGCTTTCTATGGCTTGGAATTTAGATAAAACAAAAAGTAAAATATAAATGAAGACGAAGTCAGGCGATAATCACAATTCTTTCAAATACATTTTCAATTGTTTAAATATAACCCTGAACCAAAAGCAACACGTTTCTTTAGTACGCATTAGATCTAATTTAATGTTAATGCGTTTATAATAACTGTTGTCAATGATTCATCAGCATTTCATACATACCTCGGCCAAAATATTCTTTTCCTACTACAACCTTTACATTATATAAGATAAAAATTGATAAATAACATACTGTAAACACTCCAGTGTATACCTATAATATGTTTAGTCGTATTGCGTTATCTTAGATACATTGCTGTTTTATTTTGAAACTGTAATTATTTTTGTTAATCTACACATTGTACATAAATTAAGATAAATTAAAAAAGGTCAATTGATTAAACGAATAACATTACCCGGTCACTGCGAACATTTCTACAGTAGTATCTGCTAACAAATAAAATGTATCTTTTCATAATTTTAAGTGTGATAGTATCAGGTGTGTTCTACTTGTTTTTCAAAAATAAATATGAATATTGGAAACTACGGGGAGTTCCTTACCCTGAACCAACCATTATTTTTGGGAATACAGGTCAAGCAGTTACGTTACGTGCTCGATTATCGGATTTACTTCATAAGATGTATAAGTGAGTAATTAGCTTAAGTTTATTTGACAACAATAAATGTACTGTAATAATCTCTTGCTATTTACATATCAAATACACATCATTACATACATATCCATCAGAGAGACATTGAATGATGTGTATTTGATATGTAAATAGCAAGAGATTATTACAGTACAACTGTAGTGTTTCACTTAAAATTCGTATCCTATGGGCAGCTGACAGTACTCCCCAAAAGGAGCAAAAAATCCTTATGCCATTTTTGATTTTAGTATATCGAAAAACATTTGATAAAAAGGTCAACTTTTGGGAACTGCTGAAAATAATAGTAAAACAAACTGTGATATCATTTATCATCAGCTGCCCCAATGTATCAGACAACACGTTGAAAAAGGCAGTTAGGTACATCCAGCTCCAACTGCTTTTTTAAACCAGTGACCAACAACCCACTTTTCAAAAATAAACAGAAATTTTTTTCCTGGTTATTATGAAAATAGTCACTAATGATATTAGGCTTTTTCTGTTGCATTTTATGTGTACTATCACCTGTCCAGAGGATACGAATCTTGAGTGATAGATCCTGTATACAACTATAACTGTCATTTCCTGTAAACTTTAAAACCAATATTTTTATAATTTCTTCTTTAAATGAAGAAAATTGGGCCCTCCGTGGTTGAGTGGTAGAGATCCTGCTTCTCGATCAGAGGGACACGAGTTCAAATGTCGGTTGCGACTGAAAAAAGGAGCGTAATGTACTTGCTACAACAGCTCCATTACCTCTGTTGCACTTCCACACAGTAAAAAATGCAGTGGTGGTGAAAAACATATTTGGTGTGGTGAAATATCTGAGTGTAAATTTCTACACTGATGTGAATGAAATTAACAACCAAAATTAACACGCAGCACCAGGTTTCTTATGAGTGTTATCTTAATTTAAAAAATGGATAAAAATAATGTTTTTGGTGTACAAAAATCATTTGAATTTAGTAAAGATACTCTCGTTAGTGTAAGAGTCATCTTTCAAAAAATGTATTTCACTATTCTAGCATGTTAACAACATTAAAGAGTGTTAATAAGATCCAACAAAACCGATTTAACCCTCGCGAGTGTCATCCACCGAACATCCACCTCCAACGCGAATAATCACTATTGGACGTGAGCACTTTTATTTACTGTTTGTGTTTGAATGTAGTTGGTTCTCTTTGAAAGTGACAACAATGATTTTTAAGATTCAACTAGCCAATAAAAGTAAATATGCTAAAATAGAAGAGGATGCATCTTTCTACGATCTTGTGCAATTAAGTAATATTTTAAAACTATAATTTCCAGTCCTGGTTGTGTCTATTCAGCTTTTTCTTATGTAAAAGTTTTAGCTGCCATGTTGATCCATTGTAATTTAAATCATCATTATGCATAAATAAAAATAATAATGTTTACGTGAATTGTGGATAAATAATAGATAAAATTATTTTGAGATTTTTGGTTTACAAGGAACCATTTAAATGCAAAACCGTTTCTGGTTCCTGCTATGTAGTACCTAACCCTAAGTATGTATGTAATGAAATTATACTTCCATAGTTTAATTATTACCGTGCTCTACGCATTGGTATAGTAGGTTGGTACATTGACGGCCGAACTCAGCTTAAAAAGATGGTGGCTATGGCGCACATGTGTTTATAAAATTCACGTGTGATTATTAAGAACTGACATTGTGATTACTGACATTAAATGTCGTTTCTATAATTACAGGTAAGGTTTGTAATGTAAATTAGAATGTGTCAATAATAAATTTAATAAATCTTTAATTACAGAATCTCTGGTGGTCATGATGGTGATGGCTGGGTCATTTACCCTAATCATACAAAGGAGCTCATAGGTAATTGTTCAAAACTAATGTTGATTTCCTAGTAGTAAAGATTCACTTTTTTATTATTTTAATATTATCAGCCGTACTTATAGAAAGATTTAAACGAGTGTAACATTAATAAACATGTGTTACACGCGTGTAATTTATCTATAAGTACGGCTGTAAATAATAATATGTAAATAATATAATATACAAATTATAACATTTTGTCTATAAGGTATTCTATAATATTTAAATATTGTACCTATTATATTGTACATATTTTTATTTATTAATTATGTATTTATAATTTAACCATTTATCTTTTTTAGGCCATAGGTTGATCACTTGCAGTTTTACAAATCAGTGTTGTAACAGGTGAGTCTGTATGAAATTTTCTTTTAATTGGATTTACTTTTCTTTCTATGAGAAAAACTAGATATGCTTTATATACACTTGTTTCTATTTCCACAAACCTTATTCTGTGATTCACTTTATTTTCTTTTGTAGCTGCATGCTGCTTGGTGTTATGCCCTTCAAGATTCTGCTGCTGTGGTACTCCCAAAACCGTTCTCTGGGCTGGATAGCTGTCAATACTGAAATGGTGAGCTCAATTTTCTTTTTATTTATTTACCTTTCTTAAATAGCATTTCTTGATTACTATTCAAGAAACATTATTGCTAACTTCTTCTTCACTTGTTGCTGGTTTCTTGAAAACAACCGTATGTAGGATACTAATTAATATTTTACGTTATTCTCCTGTAGTTCTTTTTTAATTATTTTGACCAATAAACTATACACTATTAACCCAGGATAACTTCTTAAACTTTTATTTATTATTTTCTTTATATATTATACATTTATTTACTGGACAAATTCATTTACAACCATTTTTATCATTTTATTAAATTCATCTCCCCCTTTTATTTACATCACTACCCCTTGGTAACTTAATATTGTTTTTCTTGCAATTATTTTCCATATATTTTGATAGTTTATAATTTTATTCAAAAAATAGCTTGACCTTGATCATTATTTCAGTAATTTGATTATTGTCTATAAAGCAATTGTATTATGTACCTACTAACTATATATGATCGGCAAGACTATTTTTATATTGCTGTTAATAATGTTTGTAATGTTTTATAAACCCTTGTAACTAATACATTTTCTTTTTCAGAGTTAACTGGAAGTGAAGATCCTGTAGACCCAAAATTGTTTTGACGATCAAATTTTGTTACTACAGTCAAACTTCCATATTACGAACTTCTACATAGCGAATTTCTCTATATAATGAATTTTTATGCTGTACACTGCCCTTTTAGAAAAAATACATATAAAAGTGTCTCTAAATAACGAAGTAAAATTTCTATATAACGAATTTTTTAGGCCAAACTAAAATAAATTTTTCCAGGTAAATGTATGTATTATGCAGCAATCCTTCTTAACAGTAGTAAAAGATTATAAATTTACCCATCTTCCAAGAAGCCTGCACACATTTTTAAAAACCTGTAATCCTTACAAAAGGATTTTGTAAATTTGTTTTAATGGAAATTTTAAGAAGGATTACATACATACATAACCCATTCCCCTTATACCGCATTTCGCAGTGTCGGGGTTCCAGACAAACTCTTATGGGAGTGCAACGGAGGTAATGGAGCTATTGTAGCAGGTACATTACGCTCCCCCATACTTTATCACTCATACAACTTCCATACATTAAGCTAAGGAGCTCAAACATGATCGTACTAAATTTTTAAAATTCAGTCGCAACCGAGGTTTGAACCCCTGTCCCTCTGAACGAGAGGTAGAATCTCTACCACTCGACCACGGAGGGCCAGAAGGATTACAATTGTCATTAAAAGGTTTACAACTGGTCTATCTTTACATTCTTACCTTTTCAGGGGAGTTCCGAAAATTTACCTGAATTATTCTATAATTATTATATTATTATTAATTATTATTATTATTATGAATTATTATATAAGAATGTTCTAGGAAAGATTAAACTTCGATGCATTATACACATTGTTACTTGTCTTAATGGAGATTCCACCCTTCTAAGAAAGATTAAAATGCAATTAGCATTTACGTAAAGTTCTAAACTTGCATTGCAAATTTTTATTTTAAGTTCAGTTTTGTGAGTGAACAGCTCTACACTAGAGTACAACAAAAATCAAAGCGAAAGTGTTTAACCATTATTGAGAAAAGTCAACGTGTTGTGGGAAATTGATAACTATACAAAAAAGACAAACATCGCGGCTCGCGGCAAAGTTTGGAATTCCTGCCAGTAGTTTATCGACTATAATAAAAAATCGCGAATCCATTTTAAAATCAGTTGGTGAACTTACAGCAAAACGTGCTAGAACTTATGTTTACGACGCCGTAGATGAAGCAGTTTTAAAGAGGGTGCATTTAATTGGCGACAAAAATGCACCATTATCACAATTAATTAAACACAAGACATTACAGTTTGTGGAATCACTCGAATTAAAACGAAAGCATAAAAATAATATTTACAAAAGATGATATTTCTTTATAACGAAATTTCCCTATAGCGAGTTTTTTTTCAGGATTTACCGACTTCGTTATATCGAAGTTCGACTGTATATACATGTGTCCAATAAATAAATTAACTCAAACTTGAATAGTTTTAACAATAAATCCTTTTAAAAATTCAATTCATATTTACAAATGATAAACACAAACAGTCAACTTTGAACTTTTTTACATTGGGTAACAAAATTAAGAATTCATGATTTTCAAATAATGAAGGAAAATCATCACAATATGTATTTACATTGGTTTATTTAGATTTAGAATGTATTTATATTTTGCATTTTGTTTTAAAATAAAACTAATATTTGTGTGCACTATTTTTTACCTTTTTCTGTTTTATCCTAAATTACAAAAAAATATCTGAACCAAAAAATAGAAGTATATAATTACACGAACAAAATAGTTATTTACACTCCAATAAATGATTGTAATCACTATAGTTGGTTCCTTTTCCATTAAAAAAATGTTCCTTACCATTATAAGCAATAATTTTTACACTAAAAGAATGGGAAATTAACACTCAGTTCGTGCATACTTTACACTCAACAAATGTTTTCTCAACAATATGGTTGTCATTTTTACACTCAGTGTCCATGACTTTAACCTGCATTGAGGGTTAAAGTTGTTATATATTTTACCACTTTTAAGACCAATGTTATTTACACTCATCGGTGTGGATAAATAGGAACCACTTTGGGTGTTATTTGAGTGTAAGATTTAACACTCCATTTTTTACTGTGCATAAAGGTTTTCGTAGTATCCCGACATTGCAAATCAATGTTAAAAATGAATTCCTCAGTCAGAAAAATTCCAAATACCCATTTTTCCTGTAAGAATACGTCAAATCTAGGGAAAATTATAGCTTTGTTTTCAAATAGTAGCGACAACGATTGATCTCGTCGCTGGAGCAAAAGCACTAGGGCGATGTTGGCGATATTGAAAGTTACCAGATTTGACATTTCGTTTTGCAAGAACTCTTAGGTTTAATAAAAGTCATACACAAAGATATTCACAATTTAACATTAATTTGATAATTGACAATCATGTTCTGTAAAAACAATCAGATTATAATAATATACACCTATGAAATTGTAATCTGTAAACAACTTCTTATTAAATTCAGGTAACAATATGCATGTACTAATTTTATCTTTATTAAAGTTGTCAGGTTTGCCCCACGATGTCGCTACTATTTGAAATAGAGTAGAGAGCTTTCAACTAGAGTCTGGCCAATGCGTTGCCACGATGCTCGCCATTTTATATCACAATAGGATCAATGACATGAATCTTGACATGTTACTGTTATATAATGTTTTATATACACAACCCACTATTTCGTGTTTTTTAATTGAATTAAATACCTTCACCTTAGCAGTAAAATGTCTAAATCTATGGATTGATTGTGTGACTATTGTGATATAAAATGGCAGGCCGTGGCAACGCATTGGCCAGATTCTAATTGAAGGGTCTCTAGAGAAAATTAGTCACTGCATCTGCGGCTACGCTGGTCGATCAGAGTAACGCAAAACGCAGCCATGTTGGGGCAGAGGAGGCTGATCTTTAATAATCGACAAATTAAAACCACATTTTACATATTTGACAACATAGAGGTTTGAACTTTCAGAATAAGAAAAACCTTTTAAACTAGACGTGGATTTGATTAAATTCAATACAGATAAAAATAATGAACAATTTCATGCTTCTTTTGCCCCAATACGTCGGCGTTTTGCGTTACTCTGATCGACCAGCTGGTCTAGGTAACTAGATGCAGTGACTCTAGGGAAAATTAGAGACCCTCTATAATACTTTTATAAGAGTTGCCCCAACGCGAATGTCAACCCGCCATTTTGGATCCAAAAATATACGATGCAAGAATTATTCATTAACTCTACTGACATTTTTTTATTTCATTATAATTTACTACAGCTTATTTGAATTGATTAATATAATAAAATTCCTAAATACAGAAATTTATTTATATTTTAGCTGTAAGATAGAGAAAAGAAGAAACTACTCTCAGCTACAACAAAAAACTGTTAATGTCTCTTGTGCTCTAGTAAGTCAATCTCGATTTTAGTTATTTCCATAATAAAAACACTTAATTCTTAAAGTACATTTATACAAGAATGTTTTTTATCGGTTATTTCAGTTTATAAAGCAGCATACTCAATAGTGTTTGGTTTTATAGGCATTATAGCATCTTTTTTCACAAATCCCTGACATTTTAGGTATAAAACCGGATTTTGGTATATAGGTAGTACTTGATGTCCTTTATAACACATCAAAAGTCCCCATGCGTGGTACGCTTGCTTCCTTGGGAATAACAAAAAAACTACCCTTTTCATGAAATAAAATTTTGAAGATTTTTTAACTTTAATTCATAATATTTCGTAAACTATTGAATATATTACATTCAAATTTTAAACACAATAAATATAAAGTGTTTAGTACGTCACTGTTGTACTAAAAATAATAAATTGTTTATAACAAATGCGAAAATAAATAAACTATTATTGAACGTAAATTTTGTGTAATGAGAATAGTAGTCCGCTACTAAAGCTGGTTCTGTTAGGAATTTTGGTATACATATCGCAGAAGATGTTCAGAAAGATTCATAATTATTTTTAGTAAAGGAATCAAGTCAATATGTTGTCTAGATTACGAGTTATGAACTTTATAGTTTAAGATAAGAATAACGCATCGCACTTCACTGTTAGCATACCAGTATAGGTTTTTACCAGGACATTATAGATGTATCAAGCTAGATTTAGGTACATAGGTAGTACTTGATGTTATTTATAACATATAAAAAGTCACCATGCGTGAAACCCTTGTTTCCAAAACGAAAAAGCTACCCTTAAGCTCTCATTTTAGGGAAAAAATCGTAGGTCGCGATTTAATTGAGATAGTTATTTTCATTTTTATCTTAAAATATGCAGAATATTATACTAAATCAGATGCAAGTGTAATATATTTAATTATAAGAACATTAGCGAAAAAGGGAGGAAAAAAATAGCTTTTTTATAATTTTTATTATAGCCATCTTTTTAAAAATGGCTACTACTGTAAGAGTCAGAGACCAGGATATTCCAGTTAATACCTATCAACTCTTTGTTCGGCTAACATGTATTTTACAATCTGCCTCTGAGTTTGAAGAGTATCTGTCTTTTGAGGTCGTCCCGAAGCCCCCAGCATTATTTGATGGGGACTTTTAATATGTTATAAAGGACATCAAGTACTACCTATATACCAAAATCCAGCTTTACACCTAAAATGTCCGGGTTAAAACCTATACTGCCTGGGCTAATATATAAAACATTATTTAGCAGTAAAATGTCAAAATCTTCACTTTAAAGTTCATTAACCCAGTGTGATATAAAATGGCGGGCACCGTGGCAACGCATTGGCCAGACTCTAATTGAAGGGTCCCTAGGGACCATTAAAGTCACTGCATCTAGTTACCCAGGTCCTGCTGGTCGACCAGAGTACCGCAAACCACCGCCATATTGGGGCAAACGAAGCACGAAATTGTTAATTATTTGTTCTGTATTGGATTTACTCAAATTCACGTTTACTTTAAAAGGTTTTTCTTCAATATGGCGGCGGTTTGCGGTACTCTGATCGATCAGCTGGCCTAGGTGACTAGATGCAGTGACTGTAGGGACCATTACCACGTAGCACCCTCTTGCGTAGGTTAAAAAAAGTGAATTTCTTAATCTCAAAAGCCTCCAGATACATTTCTCCCCGAAATAATAAATTGAATAATTTCTCATTTTACCTGTTCATTTGATATCATATCATATCTATAGATCAGCCTAATTCAAAAATTGATCACTCAATTTTTTGCTCTTACCTAATGAAATCTTTTTAGGATTTTTCTATTGAGCATGTCAGCTTTCAAATTCTTTTGGCTCCATCCCACTTTAAACTGTAAACCTGAAAATGTGTATGTAGTAGTATCTGTGTTATTGTAGCCTCCTACAAATAAATATTTTGGCACCGGTTTAAGGCAATCGGTCAATTAATGAAGGAAGAGTATGCACACTGATATAGTGTATGTACATACAGGTCATACTTTTACCATCAATTTCGATAAAATTGCATCTCAAAAGGTAACATACCTCATTATTTCTTTTCAGTGATTATAGAGGATATCACTACGTGGGATTTTACAATTTATGGACTCCAGCAGTAGTAATTCGTAATCCCGAATTAATAAAAGACGTTCTTATAAAACAATTCAATAATTTTCATAATAACTGGATACAAGCAGAAACTAATATCGATCCATTTATTGGTTTTAATCCATTTGTTCTGAACGATGATTTATGGAAAACAATTAGAACACAACTGACTCCACAGTTCACCAGTTCTAAGGTACGCCTTTTAATTTACCACCTGATATAACAAAAACTTTTAATTTACTTCTGTTATAGATTAAATCAATGTTTCCTTTAATACAAACGACTTGTAAGAATATGATTCAATTTATTGAAAACAAAATCAAGGACAATCCAGGAGAAGGCATTGATATAAGAGATATGTGTGCACGATTTACAGGCGACAATGTAATAAGTTGTGCCTATGGCTTAGATGGTAAATCGTTTGATGTGGCAGTACCAGATTCATTTATAATAGGGGAGCAGATAGCTAGCCAAAGTAAACTTGTACAATTAAAACAAACAATAGCTTTGTTTTCGCCTGTACTTAGGAACATCTTTAAAACTACGTAAGTAATTAACAAAGGTTAATATCACTCTTAAGACAAAGAGAACGGTAGCACTGTTATGTTATTAAGAGTGATTAGCAGTAAAGTACTCAAACGCTAAAAAATCCTCTAGAAAACGATTTGCTCGGAATTTAAAGACTAAAAGTTGACACATATATTTTAAATTCAAGCTTATGCTTAATTTATGCAAAATCCAAATTTGTCCACATGGTAGTCCTGTGCAAAAACAATTATTTAGTTGTGAATGTGAAGCTATATTTCCGTAAAATGGCATGTTAATGTCTGTAGCGGTTATTGTGAGAAGCAAAATTCAATTTTGAAATTACTATTGCGGCTTATGGAGCTTTGAAACTTCACAAACCGTTTTCTCCGCATCTCCACTTTATTTATCACTCCACATCTCGCAAACTAAGCCTGTAATCAAAAAACTTCTATCAAAATTGTTTCCCCATTTCTTGAAATGACGATGATCTCCTTGGAATGATTTTTTAGTTAGCATTAAGGATTAAAATGAAGAAAACATGAGTTTCGTGCGTAGCGTTTCGTGCGGAACACTAAAATGTTCTCGTTTCGTGTGTCAACCAGATGGACAATCAAGTTCGGTACTAATGACTTCTGGTTTCGAGCGCTAATTCAAAATTTACCTGCTGACATTGGATACTTTTTAAAATAAGATTTCTACATACAAATTGTTGATTTTCTTTTCAGTATTTTATTCATGTATTTTCTCACACCAAATACAAAAATCTAAAGTATTATAAAAATTATTAGTTTAGACAAGATACGAGTAAATAATTGTTCTCATAATTTTTTAAATAATCATGTGATTTTTTAAACCAGTTCGATTGCTTCGTCAATTATATGGATTTTCTAAAATAAAGCTATTATTAGGGAAATAATAATGGATAAGTACATATAAATAAGAAATTTATTAGATATTAAGGATAAAAATGTATCAGCTTTAACAGATGGCAATTTACAAAGCATCCACATCGACACTTAAGGAAAGTAAGGTTTTCCCATATTAATGTTTCTTTAAATCCTGTATATTCTGAATTGCTGTTTCACATTGCAAATTTAATTATGTTATGAATTTCAAGAAAATTATAGATAATATTAGCGGTACATAACAAAGTAGGTACATGTAGATCTGTATTATCCATCAATATTTTAAATTGAGTAAAGTTTCCGTTTGTTTTTTAGCGCTACTATTGTTAAACAAATGATGTTTACGTAATAGAAACTACCAAAGAGAGAGGAATTTGCTTACTTTTTAGCTGACTCTGTGAAGTGTAGAATATTAAAGTTGATATATTAAGTTATACTTGATATTCAGATAAGATCAGGTAAACATGTGCATAACGCACGAAATAAGAAGTAATTAACGCCAGTTTAATTCCGCACGAAACGAGAAAGTTTCAGGTAGGTTTTCGTCGGCGCACGAAACGCGACGCACGAAACAAGAATATACCCGCTCGATACTTCCCATACTTCATTCTATTTAATTATTAATTTAAAAACTGTTTAAGAAGATAAATTTTTGAATATTTTGAATAGCGCCCTTTTGCACAGGACTATCGTGGGACGAATTTGGATTTAGCATATAATATACATAATCTTCAATTGAAAATATGTGTCAACTTTTAGTCTTTCAACCCGAACTTTCAAGCAGTTTGGCACTCTACTACAGTAGATAACTATACTACAACCATAAATACATGAAATGAGTCATTTTCGTAATCACACCGGAATAAACAAATACGACCCGAGGTGAGATAAGAGTGCAAATTTCACGTTGCTAAGAATTCAGTGACGTACGCTAGAAACCAACAGATTTTCATTGCTTCATTCACATTTATTTTTAATTAAAAAGTGGTTTGTTCTGCTAATGAATCTTTCTAGCTTATTTATGTTATTATTACAGCGTGGCCTTAGATGCATGTTACATTTTCGCCCACGTGTTTGTGATGACTCATTTCTTGTAACTTTGGTTGAACTATAATCATTTAAAACATAGATTAGCTGCCTTCTAATCATCCTTAGATCCATAAACGTGCTACCTCCAAGAATATTTATAATTAAGCAGCTGCTACTCTGATAAGGTTTATTTCTCAGTAAAGCGCCGGTTTATAGTAATTCTTTAATAATCTCCCTTTATCACAGGCAAGTGCCGTTTTGTTGGAGTAGTAACTGCAGGAAAAGCATTATTTTGCTTAACGTTATTTTACATTTGGTATAAAATGACATTCTTCCTAGCGATCTCTATTGGAATATTTTACTGACAATGATTATAATCTTTCCATTTATGTACATATTATCAACAAGTTATTTCTGTAACGCTTTTTGCAGGTTTTTAGGAGACCCTGTTCCAAAAATGTTCTCAGATCTTATTCTAGAAGCAATAAAATATCGAGCAGAAAACCACATTGAGCGTAACGATTATTTGGATTACATTAAGGAATTAAGATCAAAAATTTCTCCTACAGGTGGCATTTAGTTAATTTCAATGAAATTATTGATAGTAATAACAAGACTGAATTTTAGTAACAACAAATGATATGGTAGTAGCACATGCATTTACATTTTTCTTAGATGGGTTTGAAACAAGTTCTCTTACCTTAACATACGCCTTGATGGAACTAGCATTGCAACCAGATATTCAAAAAAGAGCCCAAAAAGAAATAGGAACAATCTTAGAAAAACATAACAATAAACTGACATATGAAGCCGTACAGGAAATGGAGTATATTGACAATATACTGTCTGGTAATTATTTAATATATTATTATATGTATGTCGAATTATAATTAATCAGATTTTTTTTTAGAAACTCTAAGGAAGCATCCTATTATTCTATTTTTAAGTCGAGTGTGTACCGAAAATCATACACTACCACCACCAAATGGTCCTGGTACTGGAAAAGATGTTATTATAGAAAAGGGTACGCACATATTTATTCCAGTATATTCAGTACATAACGATTATGAGCATTACCCCGATCCTGACGTGTTTGATCCAGACAAATTTAGTGGAGATAGTAAAAATTCTCGTCCAAACTGCACCTTTTTGGGTTTTGGTGATGGACCTAGAATATGCTTGGGTAATATCAATTATTTATGCAATTTATACTATATGATTTTAATTATTAAAATTCTAGGAAGAAGATTTGCTATAGCGCAGGTAAAGTTAGGAATAATATCAGCACTAAGTAAATATGATTTCAAAATAAATAAAAAAACTCGTTTTCCTATAGAATACGATAACGTTCATGTGTTTAATAGTCCACGAACTAGTATATATGTAGATTTTTACGAACGATTTTAATTGTAGTTGTAATTTCCAAATATATTTTTTATACTGAAAACGTAACTTCTTATTTGTGCTTAGAAGTGGGATCTTAACATAAATTTAAAATTTTGAACCGATGAAATTTGCAGTCGAATATGGTAAGAACAAATAACAAGGGTCTTAAAATATATCACTTTAAAATTAACTAGATATTATATGAGTGATTTATATCCAGGAGCTAATAGATAATTAAACTAGACACATCCAAGTATTTCTTTACAAATTAATTTATAAACCCCCAACTAACTGCAACTGTACAATTAGCCTTGGTAGTGTAGCTACTAGCGTGCTGATCTCTCACCCAATCTGCCGGGATCCACTCTTGGTACCGACGGATCTGGTTCAGGTTTTCCAGCGCTGTAACACAAATGTGTGATTTGTGCTATACTATCTGTAAGTCGGTAACAAACGCGCGTTGACCCTGCGGGGCCTGGTTTGCCAGGCTATGGGTAGTAGCAATTATTATATTATTACTATTTTTATCTAATTTCATCTGTGAACAGAGTTTCGCTAGTATTTACACTAAGATCAATCCATGATCATGGGGTGTAAGTACTGATTTCTATGGTAAAGCTCTTCCTACTATGTAGGCTGTGCCAATATTGCTTCTCTTTGTAATTGGTTGATGTTATATGCGCCTGCGGTTTTATCTAGATAAGTCTTCAGTTTCTTCGTCACTGCCTCTGTTACTCCTATTACTACTGATACTATCTCTATTCTCATATTCCACATCTGTTGATTTCTATATTTAGGTCCCTGTAGTTATGGATCTTTTCAGCTTCTTTTTTGCTGATGTTTTTATCATGTGGTATCGTGATGTCAGTTATGGTGCATGTTCTCTTTTGATGGTTTTTAATAATTATATCGGGCTAATTTGCTTGGGATTGTTGCGATCAGTTTGTACTGGTTGGTTCCATCTCGTCACATCAACTTTATTTATCACCTGATTAGGTTTATTTGCGTACCAGTGTTTACTAACGTACAATCCTGTAGTTTCACAGATCTTGTAGCGTACTAATTTTGCAACTCGATTATGTCTCTCTATATATTCTTTTTTTGACAATATTGGGCATGCGGAAGTAATATGTGCGATTGTTTCGTCTTGTGTTTTCGCCGTGTGTCATCGCCGCCAGATTTTAGTATATTTTTGGCATGGTAATTCGTATTAATAGCCTGATCTTAAATGGCTGTTATCATAGTCTCTATTTCCGCTTTCAGATTACTTCTAGTAAGCCAGTTTAGTGTTTGTTGTTTGTCTACTATTTCATTTTCTAATACATCTCTGCTATACTGGCAATGCATTGGTTTGTTTCTCCAAGCGGTTTTGATCTTTTCTAAAATTATTCCTTTTACCTTATATCTTTTTTGTTTGTAATTTTTGTGGTTTTCGTTTTCTTCATTTATGTTTAACTTCCTTCTGAATTATCTAGCTGTTTTTAGAGTCGATCTTAGTTGTGGTTGTTTCTCTTCAAATTCACGGATTTTGCTTACATTTGAGTCATCGTTCTTATTTTCAATATAATTGGCAATGTTGATCATAGCTGCTCTGTTTGGCGCTTCTATTTGAGTTATTATTATTATTATATTATTATCTCGTTTCAAAAGTATATAGTTAGATTGAAATGCTGTGGCAACCCATGTAGGAACTGCCAGACTTGACAATAGGCCCCAGCTTGGCTGAATATTGGATAACCAAATGTCGTTATTTCAACATTGGTCGAAGCCTAGGCCAACCTTCACATACCACGCCTCGGCTGCTTTGTCGTGGCCCAAGGGTCAACCAACACCTATGTACCAATGCAGGGATCTCTAATCTCTGCCCAAGTCAGAGCCAACATTCAGCGCCCTAGTCTCGGTTTCTTACTGTTTGCCCAAGCCCCAACCAATGCTAGTGTTTTTTAAACTTGGTTTCTTACCCTTGAACCAAGTTTGGGTCAATCTTCACATATTCTACCAAATTAAGCTTGTGAAGTTTTCTGTCTTTATTATATCAGCTAGTAATTAATTAAGAGAAAAATATGAGAAAAGTTAAACTAAAATATACCTACATAGATTATAATTATTATTACTAAATATAAATTCAGCTCTCAAATTTTTGCGCGCTTTGTTTCTTCGAAACAAGCACAGACATGAAAAGTCAGTAACGCGGCAGCTGCAAGGGGAAGCCTTTACCGACGTATTAGTCAGTGTTCATCCGCCTACCATGAGTGATGTTACGTTTAACCGTTTTGTAATATTATAAATAAAATAATGTATATGAAATAAAAAGTGTTTATTTAAAAACAAAGCTACGCTAATAAGAATAAATACAATTTTTAGAAGTAAAAATTAAACTTGTATGCTTGAAAACAATTTTTTAAGTCACTTTATTTTAAATTTATTTGTTAAACACCTAAAATATTATTAATTTCGTATAAAATCAGTCTCAGCCTTGTTCTTGTGTCACAATTTTTTTAAGTTACGTTGTTATGTTACTAATAATTGAACGAATTAAAATAATTGGTAATAATTTAGAATGTTTGTGTTAATTTGTTTTCTTCATCAAAGTTATGTCATACAAGTCTTAATAAGCTGTAGTACAATATTAAATATTAGGTTGGTCTCATACTCAAAGGTCAGTAATAACCCGGAGCTACCGTTGAATACCACATTAATATTAAGAGTGGCCCAATATTGGTTATATACCTTGGGCCAAGACTCAGTATTAGCGTCGGCACTATATTGGTTTTCACTATTGGGCCAAGATGTATCACCAATCTAGGGCCATGATTGATTAACAAGCTTGGCACGAAGTTATCATCCCGACTTTAGACCAGTCATGGGCCAGTCTTGGATTTCAGACTTGTACCAGAGTTGATAAGCATCGTCCCAAGCCTGAGCCAAGCGCGGGCCCTTTGTTATTTCCTATATGGGAAGTTACCTGTTCGATGATTGACATGCCGAAAGGAATTGAGGGTCGTTAGACCGAACAGGGAAGAGTTTAGCTGGCATTCCATGGGCGTACCATTTTAAGATATTCTAACATACTTATCATAACACAAGCATTTCTGTTGTATAATGTATATCTTGTAAATATTATTATTTCAGCTAGGAAAGATTATGAAGATGGTTGGACAAAATGTAAAAGTATAAGTATAAGTAAATGTATAAGTATAAGTTTGTAATAATTAGAACACAAACAACTTGTCAATATATTACATTAATAACGAGTACATGATTGAGTTTAAACCAGATAACAGAAAGGAAATAAAGTTTATTTAGTTCAATGTAGTTCATTTTTAATTAAACGCTTCCGATCTTGGAGGAGTTATTACATGGCGACCCTGCCAAACCAATAACAGTAATAATAAATTAAATTAATTAAAGTGAGACCTAGAAGTTTAAGAAGAAGAAAAACTATGGGAAAATCGCAAAGTAAAGAAGAAGTAATTATAGCACAGGCAGGCAATAGCGGAGGCCAAACCAATGAGAAATCAATCCTTTCTTAGGATTGATTTCTCATTGGTTTGGCCTCCGGGTTATTGTCTTTTATCCGAGGAGTAATATTTCTGGCATCATCATAATCTTAATTACTAAAATTTTATTTAAAATTAGTTAAATACCTTAAACTTTTAAATCAAACCAATATTTGGCGCTAACAGTTTGCCAACTAAAATTATTATAAAACAGCAATCCTCTGTTTTCCATATGGTTTAAATACTAAATAAATAATTATAAAAACTAAAATAAATAATATTAATAAACAAGATTAAAATCCAACTGTTTATTTTAAATATGGTAAGTCTATTTAATGGTTAATTAATTTGTTTTAAAATCCATTCTAACATCCAGATTACAACGAAGGTTAAAAATTCCATTATCCAAATAAAATTTTCTTCTCGTAATTAAATGTTCTTCCACAAATAAATTCACATCACTGATTATTTTATTAATTAAATAATATAATAATAACTACTCCAACCCATAACCTAAACTAAGGCCCCAGAAGCTATAAGCTTGTGCGGGAAAGAGGGGGCGATTATTATTATTATGTAGGCCCAATGTGCGGCTACAGCCGACTTACAGATGGAACAGCGCAAATCCCACATTTGTGTCACAGCTAAGGAAAACCGCAGAAAACCTTAACCAGATCTGCCGGCGCCGGGAGTCGATCGCGGGCCGCTTGGGTGAAAGTCCGGCACGCCAGACATTACACTACCAAGGCTGTTTAATAAATGTAATTATTATTTAGAAACTAGTCAAATTCAAAGATCTTCGATGATTATTTAACACTTTGACATTTCAACAAGATATAACCTATCATTTTTGACATTTGGTTTGTCTACATTTTTCAAACTCACAACATAACTTTAAAATTTTAAATTTTTGCTCTCAACATTTGTGCACTGTTTGAAAGTTCTAAAATAACAGAGTTTGTTACTAAAATGGTTGCTCTTTTTATACCCTTTTTTCAAACAAAAGAAGGATATACTGATATTTTTGGTTACAAAAAAAATTATTTTTAAAACTAAATACAACATAACCACATAAGTGTTTAAAACTATTATTCTTTAAATAAATTCAATAGATAGATAACAAAGAAAATAGTTTTCCAATGATATATGACACTTGTGCTAACATAAAAGAACAACGTCACTAGAAAAAGTCAACCAAAACATCTTTCCTACATAACTATCAGATAACTAAAATTACCTATTTACAACTTCCTATCATGACAAAATACAACCTTACTTCGTAATTAACATTATTTACCTACCTTTAGATATCAATAACATGAAAATAGTAGCTAAATTACATTATTTTAAATTGCCATGGCAAGACGCACAAACTTACATTTTATTTCAAAGATATATTATACAGAAAACAATACCAACATTCAAGATTGTTTTAAAATTGTGTTTAGGAAACTGTTTGACAAAATAGCATTAAACCATTTTACCCACGTACTGTATAATTTATCTAAAAAAGAAAATCTAACGATATCACTATCTCGTTAACTTGAAACATAACTTTTTTTATCTTAATAGAGCAGGTAAGGTAGTAAATACTTGCATACATCATCACTACCATGTACCTTATCTGTTTTAGGCCAAAACTTGCCTTAATTTGGCCGTTACTTTATATTAAGTGCCTAATTAGGTCACGAGTTCACATCGTTAGCTGAATAGTGAAAAATTATCAAGATTCTAAAAATATCAACTTTAAAATTTATCCTTTTACTGCCTAGTGTGTTCTAGAGTGTATGTTTATTAAATTAAAACTTTCTCTATGGCTTTAAGAAATTATTAAAAATAATTATTTTTCTCTTTGAGGTTATGTAACTCATCTAACATCTCGTTGTAAAATTTTTACTTGGGGGTGCATACTCTCTATTGCATACCAAATTACTTGACAATATGTATATGGCAGCAGCCTGACAAGCATATTCTTGAAATTTGTCAGAATTTATTTGATAATAAAGTTGCGGTAAGAAGTGGTGCAGCGTACAAACTCATTACAAGTTATTACAACTTACATTATAAATAAAAAGAAGAACTTAAAGAAAGCTTAATCTAAGTAAACTCTTAAAGTATATGAGTTGTTTTCATAACTTCACTTGTGTATATTAATATTATTATTATACATATTATTATTATTATTCTTAAAAGATACAAAAATATGGGAAGGTGTTTTGTTTGCATAGGCCAAATTGAACATTTTTTGAAATTCTCAATTCAGTAATGATAATCGTGAGTGAAATTCCTGTCAGATTATCGTTAATTTCTAACTATAAATTCATATTGATTTATGACTGCTTCCTAGAACAAGTAAAATAACATCACTGGTCGTTAGTGGAAGAAATTTGTAAGGTCTACATTATGATAGCAAAAGGTCTGAGTGTGACTGGGTGACTGAAAAGCTCTACTCCATCAAAGTTAAAGATACGTTAAAATGGTGTCAAAATATATAACGATTTAATTAAAAT
The DNA here is from genome assembly GCA_929113105.1 of Agrypnus murinus. NCBI lineage: Eukaryota > Metazoa > Arthropoda > Insecta > Coleoptera > Elateridae > Agrypnus > Agrypnus murinus. The sequence continues at coordinate 132,482,379 of OV816024.1, forward strand.
CCCGACGTAAAATAAAACCAATAAAAGGCAAGGTAAAATATATTACATAGGTTGAAAGTACAAACCTCCTCTTATATGCATTATTTTTTGTTAAATTAGTTACTCACACAAACTGACAACAACTCTGTTTCGACATCTCCAAGCTACTTAAGTACAAATCGTTGTGATAATAAAATTGTTATTTTATTGTTACAGTCCTAAATTGCCGTTCGTGACTAGACAGCACCAACATTACTTTATTTGTATCACGCAGACATCACTGAACCCCTATTAGTAAAATTTCCAAGAATTTGAGTTTTCCGAAAATTGCATTTTTGTCCATCTAGATTTGAATTCTAAATCACAGTGCGGCGTTTTTAAGACCTCCGTATCTTTCATCGTACACTGGCCATTGCTATCATCGTTCGTCCGCAACATGCGGATCGAGGAAGAGACATTCTTGATCTCAAGTGCCATGGTGTCTGGCATACTTCCACGGTAGCTGAAAGATACGTTGAAGACTTGATCCAGAATAAAATTTAAAAAAGGCCAATAAAATTCTTGGAAGTTGTTAGAATTATAGTTCCTGTATAATAATAATAATAGGTTCAGTGCTATTAATTTAAAATGTAACATACTCTATTACTCTATTTTGCTTTTGAAAATAATCAAGTAAACGCAAGAGGTTAAATTGATCGGATGTGACAAGTATGTATGCATCTTATCACAAAAATACGTGGTTTGCTATAAAAAGTACACCTTTGCATCTTTTATTTCACAATAATAGCCTTAATTGAAATAAAAAGGTAAACTGCTAGCGCATTTTGAGCGGTTATGTATTGTTAGTTGCATAAACCCTCAGTAGATGCAATAGTTTGAAATTATTATTTTAAATGATTATTATAAATTATTATAGATGATATGATGATTGTTTTAAATGATTATTCAAATGCAACATACAAAATACACATTTTAATTTAATAGCACTGTAAAAAGTGAGAGTTAGGACATCTGGATCCAATGCCAAGATTTTCTTGATTTTTTTATAAAGTATCTTCACCTATCAACTTTCAATTGTTTGATTTGACAAATTGTTTCTTGACAAAATATGTACTGTTAATTTCATAGCCATTTAGGTCAGCAAGGATAACATAATGCTATTTTATTTTTTCTTTTTAGTATAAATGGATGGAATAAAATCATAAAAAATAGCATCATATTAGCCTTGCTGTCATAAATCATTATGAAACCAATATAGCATAATAAATGTACTATATACATAATTATACATAAATGTCAATAAATCCTTTTATCCGACATTATTATAATATATATTATTAGTATTTATTATTATTATACAGAACTCTAGTCAGAATCGGCAAGGTCCCTAAATGTTTAAGCAAGCTTAGGAAAATAGGTCATCTCATACACTTCCACTATACAGCTAGCGCGAAAATGGCGGAACATGTTGATTAACAGGAAACAGGAATAACTGCAATTTGACTTGTTTGCAGTTATGTACTTCTTAGTATTAAGCTTTAATTCAACGATTCAGAACGTCACGCGCCTCATATGACAATCGTGTCAACTTCGATAGCAGTCGTATAGCAACTGTAATTGAGCGCGAAAATGGCGGCATTGCAATAACCTAAATTTCTAAGCTTGCTTATATATTTACAGACCTAGGTCAAAATCATTAGATAATTATGTTCCATACTTACTTTTGTATCCAAAACTCCATCTATCAACGTGGACCATTAACTAATTTATGGCGCAAATTTCGAAATTTGCTTCAAAAGAATATATTATTGATCGTAATACGGATGATCGTAAATGATTGTAATTTTTTAACTGTTAATTATAACTATCTATTTTTTGCAAAATATGCCAAAATTAAAAACAGTTAAAAAAATACAATCATTTACGAACATTTAAAATTATAGGAATACTGAGTATGCAACTATTGGGAAAAGATATGCCATTTTAAAGAAAATTTATTTACTAAATTAGGGTGGTATTTTTCATTAAGGACACGAACATACACCACTACAAAACAAAAACTCTTTTACATTATAAATTACTTAACGTTTAACTTCAAACAATCAAATTAACTAGATTGCTGTTAATATCTATCATTAGTTACTTTTTTATATCATTTCTTTGTGTTGATTAAAATAAGTAGCTCCCGGACTCCGGGCATACGCCCGGCTGACCGACCTTAGGGACACTTCTGGTTCAGGTATAAAGTTTTTTGATTTTTGAGCTGAAAAATAATATTTGTGTTATTCTAGTTCTCCATTTCACTTCAGTAATTTCTATAATAGTTTGTTCTACTCACCTTCAGTTACACTTGCGATTCTCAACTCTCAAAGATATCGTTTCATATATTTATTGGGAAGGGAAAGTATTACAATGGCTTCTTTTCTTAACAGACTATTAAACGTCTTCTTGCACAACATGTATATGACGTATTCGATAACTTTTCCATGTAGTGTATGACGATTTTTTCTTTAAGTTTTCATTTTCGTACATTTCAATTCAAATATTAAAAGTGACTAAATACGTTCTACAATAATAATTCATTTGCAAATTTTTTGCCAAAGACGATGACAAATTATTTTTACAATACCATGGAAACAAGTCAGATTATCTTTTATTTTTTTACATTACTCAATTTTACTATTGCCACTTGGATCGTTTACCTAAAAAATTTCTGAAAACAGCGCCATCTACCCGCGTGGACCACCTACTAAGATATCGGATAGTAACTATGGAGACAATAAAGTCCATTAAAGATAATCATCTATAATATAGTTTTATCTAGAGTCAAAACCTAATTTGCATATTGTTTTTACTTCTCTTGTAAAATCACAAAAATAGCAGATAACATTGGATTACACATTAATGTCATCGTTTTAAGGTAAACAAAATTCCTATATTTTAGATAATGCTTAGCGTGCAATATATTTCTAACACACGCGTGTTATATGACTAGAACATAAAGAATTTTATCCCATTTAATAATATATATTGAGGTGATATTAGACCACCTCATTGAAGATTTTATTAACGATAGTTCGTAAACGTGAAAACAAATATTTCACATATCAAATTTAAACTAAAAGATGGATATGCTAGGTGATAATTAATCTAAAGGCTACACATAGGGTCACAGTTAGGCTTATCAATATTTAAAATAGAAATCAAGAATAAAAATTTCATGCAAAAATTAACCTAAGATTATATGCACATATAAAAAGGTTTGATTTTTATAAAAAAGGATATCAATCATTTAGATTGTTTTATCATAATACATGTTTATACAATCCAAGTTACACATTGGGATGAGTTTTCCACTTGTAGAGAAGAAGTAATCTTCTTGTTTAAATTTAGAGTCTACGATCTTTAACGTAGGATGAATTTTTCTACTTTCCAAGAGACCAACTTAGTTTCGCGCTGTCAGTTAACTAAAAACAGATAATTTAGGTCAATCTTATTATGACTTATATAGCACAATTAGTTTTTAAACTCTTATATAATAATCCTGCGCATTTTCATTATTGAAGGTTTTAATCTTGTCGTTATGATTCAGTTTGACGATTATTAACTCTTATACTGTTTTTTCTCGCCATTGTTTTTATGTAAACACTTGGAGGACTGTATGCTGGACAATTTGATTATAAATTGACTTCATTTGAATCAATATTAATGTTGGAGCTTGTAAAAGCATTATCTGGTCGATTCGATATCGTAACGGACTGTAAATTATGTTTTTTGTAAATTGTAAAGATGTTCCTGTGGAAAATTTATATGTATTAATTGTATTGTGTGATCATGCATCTATTTTGTAAAGGATAAACCTGTTTTATTTAATTTTGTATGTAATTTAGCTATAACGAGATTTGTTCATTGTTAATCGTTTTTGTCTCATATCTTCGTTACGATGCATTTTAGGACATAAGTGTATTAAATTGTTTTAATCCTTGTTTTATGAGCTACAATCCTGTATTTATAGACTTAAGATTTGTGAAAATTATTAACAGCTGTGAGATAAATTTTCCGTGCTTCGATTTTTTTTAAATGTCAGTGTAGGCAGTTGTTTTGACTAAACCTATATAAGTTGGAGCCAAATTTAACAAAGTCAGTCGACAAATCGCTTTCGGCAAATCTATGCCCGACTCCGGATTGAAAATCTGTAAAAAAAAGTTGAGGTTAAGGATAATAACCATTGTGTTGATCATATGTTTAATGTCAACTGTAATAATAAACAAGTTTAAATTAAATTGAAGTGTTTACCTGAATATCTTTAAAAGTTTAAAGAAGATTTTATTGTTGTTCCACAATTATTTGAAGTGAACGAGATTGTTTAAATAAATTCGGGAGAATTTATTTCCATTATCGATTTACGTATTGACGTATTCAAACAGGAAATCAGTTGACAAATACTATTGCAGTGATACCAATTTAGGATTATAAATAAAGGAAAATCTTTTGATAATATAGCAGGTTGGTCGTAATAAAAGGGTTCTTAAATTTGATTGATAATATTAAATTTATAAAGTTTATCCTTAATAATTTCAAAATTATTTTGTTCAACCTTAAAGGTTCTTTTAAGAACTTATTTTCTTTCAAAAATAAAACAATTCAATTTCTTTTATTCAAATTTATTTTTCATTAAGATAAACATTTTTATTTGTGAACATTTTTGATTTGTGTTGGTTTGTGAAGACTGTAATAGTAAGTGAATGACTGTAATAGCCCTATGTCAGGCTATTACGATTTTTAACTACATTTGAGCAAGCTTGGGAATCAATTTTTCCCAATGGTCTTATTGTACAAATTTGAACAATTTTTCTTCTTATTTCTTTAATTTTTAACATTTCTATTCATTTTTCTTTTGAATTAAATAAAGTTTGTGTTTTAAAATTACTTATGTGTTTAATTGCTGCACATACAAGCATCCAGTGTTCTTTCTTTTTGAATTTAGAGTTTAGCAGTGGTTGTTCAGTTTGCAGGAGCCCTAGTGTCTGCAGTACAAGTTTTTCTCCTTTTTCAGGCATAAGAGTTAATAAGAGTCTTATAATTCAAACAATTTATGCTCTATTGAATAACCCTGAGTTAGCTGATTGGAATAAAGAAAAATTTGGGGTGTATTTTTAATTTAATCCACCGTATATAATTTATGTTTATTTTGGAACGGTGGGCATATTATATTATTTATTTAAGCTTCAATACACCGTATATATTTAATGGCTTGTCCCGAACGTGGGGCAAATTATATTATTTAAATACACCGCAATATGCTATATGGTTTATACCATTTCTGACCGAAAATAAAGTTGCTACAAAGCGGGGCGCTTTAAATCAAACAGACTGTATACTATTTTTTCTTCAAGCGAACAAACAAAGAGATTTAGCATGTTTACTTTATCTCTGTTCGTCAGCGGAGATAATAACTTTATCTGCCGCTGACGAACGGCAAAAAGCTCTGACAATGAAGTGAAATTTTAACAATGTAATATCAATCCAGCAGTATAATGTTACAATTTTACTGACGTTTGAAGAAAAAAGTTATTTGTACTCACTAGTGTGTGAACTTCAACTTTAATTGCTTAGAAACGTCAAGATATAGTGTATTATTCAACGAGCATATAATGATTGCTATTATTCACAAGGCTGAAGTTTACGATATGCAAGTAGAATACTATACTTTTTCCACGACAATTAAATATTTTTTGATTACATTTACACTTCAAAATACTTTTAGAAATGTATAAACGATGTTCACGTTACAATTTAATTAATGAGCTTTATAGGTATACCATGAATCATTGTTTTAACTTATAGCGGCCTACTCAATAAAATTTTAAAAAGAAATTGAAACCTATTAGTAGTGAATAATGATATATTAATCACCGCTAGTAGTGACTACTGTATATAATTATAATTGAAGAAACACAACTATAATGAGCATATTATAACATAGCCGTGAACAAAAAAACCTTTTTATATTTGCGTGTCCTAATGAAATTTTTTAGAATACTGGAAACAGTAACATTTTATTTTTTAAAGTGATATCATTGTTAAACAGCTGTTTTTAGAATGTCAAACTTATCTTATTTACGCAGTGAACTTTTATAACTGGAATGCAACGCTTGCAAAACTAGTATTGCGAGCCACATAAATGCGCCGAATAATAAATAGCCCTGTTAAGGGCGTAACGGTTTTAGTTCATTATTAACGAAATTGTAAATTTTGATACTGTCATCATATGAGATACATTGTGTTGTGTATGTGCAATAGCTGACGATAAACTTAACGTAATAAAATTCAGTTTTATAAAATGATATATCTTTACCTTATAAGTTATAATATCCAAAAGATCCAATGAGCAATTATTTTTGTTAACCAAAATCATTTTTTGCTGAAAATACTATTGCATTTATATCTCATTAATTTCTTTAACAATTAAGGTATTTATATTATGAAATGAAATCTTATTATTCTTATTTCATCCAATTTTTTAATTCATTAAGTAGCAATTATCATTTATGTCACAAATATGTTTGCATAAATTCTACTGTGAATTTATAATAGTTAATTTTCAACAGTACGTATACTACACCTGGCAAATTTGAACGAGGTACTGCTGCTTAGTAGCGGTTTTGTGTGTATGAGATAAGAATGGGAATTTCTACGTCGCGTGGATTACCTAAAGTTATCGAGGTTATGTAAAACAATTGCATAATTTCTAGTGTTGCCAACTGTCATGCTACTTACCAAAATATCCCTAACAAATTTTATTTAAAACTAAGTAATTTTGTTATTTATTTAATAATGAACTAACGCAAATCGACAAAATAGCAATTGTCCTCTTTAGAAAACTACGCGGGTAGTTTTCTAAACTCGGACGCGTGCGCTAAAAACGTGTCTTATGAAACTAATACTTTAATATACTATTTTAATTAGTGACGTTCGATAAAATTATTTATTACATTGCATTTCGTGACTTTTAAGAAATGATACCTTTGACTTTGGGTCATTACATTACATCCTCTCAAGCATAGGTGCCCGCAGAAATTTGTCCAGGGGGAGCAAGCCCTGAATGATAGGCATGCTAGGGGGGCAATCCTAGAATAAACTATATGCTAGGGGGGGATAAGCCTAGAAAAATGCGGCTTATTATACAAAATTTTCAATAAAATTCAAATTGCCAAACTTCCAGAGGGGGCAAGTGCCCCTCCTTGCCCCCCCTTCCGGGCGCCTATGCTCTCAAGAGTTACCAAAAATAAACAAACTGTATCCCAAGGTCATTAAAAGTTCATTAGAATAGTAATCACCTAATCACTGCAGAGGCAGGCACAGTCTTGCTAAATGGGTAGTTATGTACACTATCCCGTGCGGGCATGTCTGTAAAATTATGACAAGTGATGGTTGCTTTTCGAAATTTTATACGTGCGACCTCACAAAACTAAACTTGCATTTAGCAAGGTCAGCGCCTCCCTCTGGCTAATCAGTCAAGAGAGCCCTAACATCACCGATTCTGATTAAAATTAAACTTTACTATGTTTCTTTAATAATTGTAACATTATGTTTTCAATCAATAGAAACAGTTAAATACTTTTGATATCCGGATTTGGCCCTATAGTGAGTCGATATCTTAAATGTCAGAAAAAACGAAAAATTAGAAACCTCAATGCGTTTGAGAGTTAAAAAGGAATATAATATCCCTGGAAGTGAGAGTATGGATAAAATACATACACCCTTTGCACTTGGAATATACATAAATCAAGCTTTTCAATAATATTCAGTCAGGTTTCGTGTTGGGTCCCAGAAAGGTTATTATAAGAAATCTAATCAAACAGTAAACCGATATCAAAACATATGATAAATGCAGAATGCTTACCAGTAAAATAATAAATGTTACAGGTTATCAGCTAACATCTACAACAAATTTGCACCTATTCTGTGATTTGTCAAATAAAAAATAAATCTTATATACAGTGCTATTAAATTAACATGCAATATGCTCCATACTGCATTTGAAAATTATCGAGTCAATGCATTAGGTTAAATTCGACTACAAACAAAAAAAAGACTTGTAAAAACAAGTACGTATGTATTTGACCACGAACAGACGTGGTTTGTTATAAATAGTACACTTACGCATCTTTTATTTTACAATAAATGGTATTTTTATTTGTGTTTATATTTTTAAAAACTCAATTAGTCTTAAATTATCCTTAACCCTCATAAGACAAGATCTGTTGATACGTTGACGGCCAAGCGGTGTACAAGTGTACCCCAAGTACTTTTTGCTTTTACAGTACATCTGCAAACGTTTTTAGGGGTTACTGACTGAAATAATGGAAAACTAGTTTTTAACTATTGTAACCAAGAGGCCAAAGCAAATATTTTGGCTTTGGAGTCTTCAAAATTATATATTATATAAAATAGATCACAAAAACAATTTAGATATTGTTAAGTAAAAATCTATAATTTAAAATTATTAAATAGAAAATAAATTGATTGAGGAAGATTGTTTAGATAGCATAAAATAGTTTGTACTACATAATTGTTAAATATTATGAAAGAAAATAATTATATTTCTAAATGCTGATATTATAAATTACTAGGTATTGACCAATTTAATATAGCTAAGCAAAATGGACTAATATGAACTTTGAAATAAATTTTTTGCCAACAACTGAAAGCTTTGGTAGAAGAAGGTATTGATTAGTAATTCTTAGTGACATTAAAGTAATGAGTCTTCAAAATTAATTGGAAAAGAAATTATCAATTGTTATTTCCTTTAACCTTGCTGGTAAAGTTAATTTCTTTCACAGTTCAGTTCTGGTTTCATTATTCCTAAGAAAGGAACATTTTGGCATATAAGAAGATTTGTAATTAAAAATCAAAATTTTGAATAATTATATTGTAAGTGTAATTAGTTGGTAAGTTGTTGAATAAATGTATTGTTAGTTGATGTTCGTTATTATTGATACTTGTATTGAAGAAACTGATTGCCATCCATCATCCAGGAACCAAAGGGGGCTTCATATATACATTTAACGTTTGATTGGTAGTATGTAGGGTTTAAAGTTAAGAATTTATTCTCTAGGTTTTATTAATTGTAATCCAGCTCGACCACGGTAGCGGTTACAATTTGGTGGCAGTGGTAACTGGGAAGAAAAAAAATACACCAAATTTTTACAATTTGGTGGCAGAAGTAACTGGGAAGAAAAAAATGTACAAAATTTTTACAAGTTGGTGGCAGTGGCAGCGGAAACTGGAAGGAAAAATCACCGAAAATTTTTATAATTTAGCAGGCGGCGGTAACTGGAACAAAATATTACACCAAAGTTTTACAATTTTGATGACAGCGGAAACTGAAAGGAAAAACTACACCTAATTTTTACAATTTATTGGCAGCAGCAAAGGAAACCTACAAGTATACAGATTTTTACAATTTGGTATACAATCTGGTGGCGAAAATACTTTATTGTTTTCAGGGTTTTTTTAGATTTCCCAATCGGCTGACAGCAGTAAATTGCCAGGGTGAAGTCTGGTGGAAATAGTTTGCTCCGCTTTATCTTTCTTTTCAGATTGTGTGTACAACCAGTGACCAGAAATTTAATTTTTTGACTTTATTGAACTAGAATTTCTCATTGTTTTATTGTTTATAATTTTTTTATATATATAATCTTGTTTTTTGTGGTAACTTACATTTCAGGTTTGTGAAAAAAATACATAATAATAAAAGTGTTATCAGAAGTGAAAAGTGTTCAAAAGCAGAGTATTAAAACAAAAGTGAGTGAGTGTAGAGAATCAAGATGACAACACCTGAGCAGAAAACAACACAAGGAACAGCAATACCCCAAGTCCAACCATACATGACATTGGGTATGATCGCATGCACAGTAAAAGGCTACACAGGAAAAACACTTGTTGAACAATATTTTAAAGAAATCGAAGAAAGAGCCTTATTAAATGGATGGAATGACGATACAAAGTTAAGAATAACCAGATACAGATTAGAAGGTGAAGCGAAAAATTATTACGATGCAGTACTTGAAGAAGAAAGGGGCACACTAACATGGCAAACATTTAACGAAAAATTCATTAAGAAATTTTAACCATACAAAATTCCTGGAGAAGCAACCATGCAGTTGGCACGATGCTATCAAAGAGCACATGAGACAATTTCAGAATACATTACTAGATTAAAGGTAATCGGAAAAAATATATTAGTTGAAGACCTCAATAATGCTACAGAAGCAATTTCAAACAGGGTTGAGAAGAGATTTAAAGAGATTTGTTATTCCGAAACTAATAGGAGAACAGCATCTTACGTTAGAAAAAGTAGAAAAAATTGCAAGACAATGTGAGTTATGTGAAGAAATGCTAATAAATGAAAGAAAGAAATGAAATTTTCAAATGAAACATGCAGAAAGCTACAAACGCCTAATCACACAAATAAACGGCAGAGCTACAACACTCCTAGATACAGACCAAATGAAAACAATAACAGAAATCTCTACTCAAAAGTTAACAAACAATATAAAAAGCCAACGTATATGAAACAATTTCAGGGAAGCCAGAACTCAGTAGCAAAAGACAATCGCTATTTCAAGTACAGAGCTCAGAAGAAAGGACCACCACAGCAAATCTTTAAAAAGTCAAGAGACAATTATCAAGAAGTATTTGGAAAGAATGCAAGACAACAAACAAACATTGAAGCAATTCACGAAGAAGAAGAAATGCTGATGGGTAATCCAAGGAAAGAAAATCATTTAAACCAATTAAGGCATCCGACTGCAACCCGAGTCGTTTGCCCACAACAATCGCAATAAATAAATATCAAGAACCTTTCAAACAAATTCCACAGCTGCACACAATGTCTACAGTTTGGGATACACCTTCTGTAGTTTATCTATTCGTAGATAATCACCCGGTAAAACTATTGGTGGACGCAGGGGCCGCCGTATCAACTTTAAAGCTGAGTGCTGTCTCCGGACATATAAACAACTCTAGCGATGTAGAATTAGTTGATGCTTCAGGAAACTATTTAGGAGTACCTGGAAAAATAAACGTTAAAGTGGGAGTGCATACAAACAAAACAGAGTGCGCTTATGACTTCATTGTGTGTGACAGCAGCTTAAGAATAAATGCAGAAGGAATAATCGGAAGAGATTTTCTGGCATATAATCAAATACTTTAATATTATTAATACCGGAAACTTATTTCGAAAAATGGGAGACAAAGTTTAATAGCGCCCCTTGCGGTGTGGTGTGCAAATAAACCTGACATTTCTCAAATATTGGGAAAGTAATTAAAAATAGAAAGTAATGAAGTAGGGAAAGTAATTGAATAGTTTAGATAAATTGTAAAATTTTATATATTTTAGCATAACAGTAATAAACCATCGTTTAACATCAATAGCGCTATTTTTTAATTAGATGCAGGATCCTCATCGAAAAACCATTTGTTAGTTGCACACCCATCTGCGAAGATGACGCCACAAAAATGTCGCCTATTTTATTATAGTAAAGTATATGGAGTTTCCGGTATTAATAATATTAAAGTATTTGATATAATAAAGCGATACATAATTTTGGTGAAAATACCATACTAATATGGAATCATAAATTAAATTTGTCTATTTCGCGTATACAAAGGTTACTTTGTGACACTGTTTTTGCGAAAAACAGTTACACAAAGTGCTGCTTTGTGCAACTGGAAGTAGTGATTTTTTTATTTGTAAGGCTGGCAGTAAGTAAATTTTGCTGCCAGCCTACTCTTTCAGTCTGTCTATGATAGGTACTAATAAGTATTCATTAACTGGCGCCGTTTTGAAAATTTGAATGTTATGATGCTCAGAAATAACAGCGAGAATAATAAAACATACTTATTTTTATTATAAATAATTATTTTGATAAGACAATCATGTACTCAATCAAGGTTTTACTGTTTCTATTACAATAAACATTTTTTATCTTATATCAGAAGAAACAACTAAGCTGTCACCTTTTTTTAAACTTGAATTTTTTCCTGCCTACGTGATTTTTTCAAAATGACAGTGGATGTAAGTGTATGCGTTATCAGTTATTACCAACATTACCACATCGAAAATACCCGAGTGTACATTTTCCCATTTCTTTAAAGTAAATTGTAAATTAAGGCGAAATAGACAAAGTAGTATGTAAAACACGTGTTACAATTCCTTTTTGTAATACTCGTATATTGCTTAACTCACCGCCTCGCGGCTCGTTAAGCAAACTTATACTCGTATTACAAACATCGTCATTGTAACACTAGTTGTACAATATACTATTATGTAATATGCATGAAAGGATTGAATTCTATTGTGATTGTGAAAAAATGGGTTCACTTAGAGAGACGGCAGCTAAGGATGAAAATAAAATTGGTGTAGAAACCAATATAATATTAAGTAAGTGTTCATAAACTCGCAAAATGGTGACAGTAATGACGAGGAAATCCATCACGATAAAATACTTAAAGAAAATCACGAAAATTATAAAGTAATAAATAATCAAAAAGATAGATTTCCAGAAGTTACAATAAATGAATATGGATACGTTAGTGAAGATGAGTATGATGATACAGCATTTCACCTTTCGTATAAAGAAAGAGAACGAATTTATCGTGAAAATAAAGAATTGGATATTTTAAAACACAAGCAATTACAACAAAAGAAAGAAATGCTACTACAGCAGAAAAGCCAATCGCATAATTCAGGTCAGCAAAACATGCTGCATAAACTTCCTGACCTAACACAACATACCAGAGAAGGTCAAACAGTTGATACATCTAAATCATCACATTCCAAATATAAAGTGTCGGAAAAGAAAAACATTAGAATCAACTAAGTAGAAAAGGTTGCCTACTTACATGAACAATTAAAAATAAAATTGGCAGAAGACACAATTTTGCCATCACATTCAGAAATGAATGTTAAAGTAGTAATAAAACCGAATAAATTAGGACAATATTTATTAGTGGAACCATCTTCCAACTACCAAAATGGAGTTTTTACAGCAACAACAATTATATTAAATGCAGTGGCGTGCGGTGAGAATTTAGGCTAGGGAAGCAACCACGATTTTAATTATGATACACCTAGGTACAGGCGCGGATTAACGGGGGGGGGGATAATCCCCCTAATTATACTTTTTGCTGTACAGAGTTGTTGATATTGAGCTTTAATTTGATAAATATTTCAATTTAAATAAACGATAACCATAATTTTACAAAAGTATTTTTGTTAGCATTGTTTTTATTTTTAATAAATTCTCAAGGCAAGCATTGCTTCCATTGCTTCCATGGACCGCACGCCACTGATTAAATGCAACAGAAGCATATTTAAGAATACTTAACTTTATTTATGATTTATTTATTTATTTTATAAGATACATGAGCCATACATTTAGTTTGTATTATTATTTTTACATTTTTCGCATATAAATTGTATTTCTGAATGTTGTAGACATGCCAACCTGTTGCAAGAAACACATTTGTTTCGGGACTTTCTGTCTCTGTTTCGCGAGCACAACAAACACCGACCAGAGCAAGCTTCTTCACTGTAACTAGATCCAGTTGCACTGTTCCCTAATTCTGGCAGAACCTTAAGCATGTATTCCTTTGTGGATAACTGGATACGAGGTATATGGTAACGTTTAGTAATGTTGGCAGATACTAGTTCTTTTCCCAAATCAAGAAGATATTTCCTCCGAAAATCTAATTAGCCTTTTAAATATTCGGAGTGTTTCAAGGACCATATTCTGTAGGAGTTTATGGTAGCAGTATCGACTAGGTGATAGAAAAGAGCCATTGATAATCTATTTGTTTTTCGTAGAGTGGTGTATTGATGTGACTTCTGATCTACAGTGTCAACTGCACTCTTTGTCTTGTTGTAATGTAAAATAATATGTGGTTTTGTGTATTTTTGTCGTCGCTAATTTGATCATTGACGTGCTTGCTAGATAATAAAATTACTGATGCATTCTTTTTGGGCACGTATGATACCAACGTTCGATTCTTCATAAAAGCAAAAATGGAAGAATATACAGGTTTATTAGCGGATGGTAAAAGTTCTCTGGGAATAAAGGTTTTACTTTTTCGTAAAGTACCACAAAATGTTATACCTTTTTTCTACAACTCATCGGCCAAATGAAGACTGTTAAAAAAATTATCTGTGGTTATTCCATATCCTGACTGCAATTCGCTAGTCAAACCCAATACCACCCTTCCACATTGATTCCTTTCTGGCCTTTTATTAAGTTTTCCTATACGTAAAAAAAGTAAGAATTGAACTTACGTAATTGATTACGAGTTACTTACCCAGATATAGCTGCATATTTAGTATGTAAGGAGAATCACAGTCAGCAACAGCCCAAATCTTCAATCCATATCTTGCGGGTTTGCTCTTCATGTACACTCTAAAGTGTGCTTTCTCCCTAAACTGAACTAACTGTTCATCTACGCAAAGGTGCTCGCTGGGATTTAAAATTTTTTTGCAGTTAGATACGAATATCTCAAAAATATCTCTCATCGGTGCCATTTTAGTTAATTTTCGTTGTTCACGTGTATGAAAGTTTTCAAATCGAAGATTTTGTGTCAAAAACTTAAACCGATTTCGGGAAATAGAAGCTGTACTATAGGACGACAACATGAAGGATTAGTAGACCATAACATTTCCACAGGTTCACTACTACCTTTCAAAGCACCTATCTTAAAATTTAATCCGTCAAAAACTTAAAGCGATTCCGAGAAATAGAAGGTGGTACTATAGGACGACTGTATGAAGGATTTAGTAGATCATAACATTTCCACAGGCTCGCTACTACCTTTCAAAGCACCTATAGCTATCAGTAACCCGATAAATGCAGTGAGTTCAATTATATCTATACCAATAAAATTCTTGGTGTCCGTAGGATGTTCAGTATTCCACATTTCATAAAAATATTCTGCTTTCCGGTTTGTTTCTTGTATTATTATGTCTAGTATAAACGTCAGAAAAAAATAAAAGAAACGAGTCCTTTATTGAATCAATGTTCCCGCTGTAATAGGTCAAGCCTACCGGTTTTCTTACAATGTTATGTTTACTTTTACGTCCATTTACTTTTAGAGGTAACTTGGACCATTGCGTTCCATCCTTTGCAATATAGCACGCTGGGAAAACATTTACTACTTATCTACATCTTCAATATCGCTTGCATCTTCATCTACTATCTCTTCATATTGTGGATCGTCATTGTCAATCAAATACAACACCTCAGCATTGGTGAGCCTTTTAGGATCACGAATTTCAAATGGCAAAATACCGTCTCTCTGTGCAACAGATCATCGGTTCAAATCCCAATATTGTTTTGCAGTTTATTTTTTTTAATTAATTTACGCACAAAAAAGAAATTCAAAATTTTAAAAATTCAATTCGAATAATGAAACAAAATAATGTATATTTATTGAACAGGGATTTAAGAGCATTAATAAAAGGGACCACACGTCTAAAACCAACTGCTACCTGTGAAGTTTTTCTAAGAAACTCGAGTATTGTACTGTTAGAACCGTTATCTATCTGATTTTCAAAGAAAGTATACTTTATGATGTTATTTTATTTTTAGAGTATTTTTGTAATACAACTTTTCAATTACATTTAAAATTCTGTTGAATGTATACTATTATTTGTTGTTGCTTGAAGAAAATCCAACCTTTTGTTAGTTAAGAAAAGTTAAGAAAACCTTAATAATGTATAAAATTTATTGAAAAAAATGAATATAGTAGTATATGAAAACAGAACACCACTTTCCAATTTAGAAATTATATTAGCATGAATTATTACAAATAACATAATACAAAAACAAACAGCAATAGCAATGACAAAAAAACGCATATAAAGTACTTAAAACGTCTATCTTCAAAAGAAAATGTAAAGCCATTGATATCCATACGTGGGTTGCTTATTAAAAATCTTTGAAACTACTGAGAACGAATAAAATCATAGTTTTCAAGAGTAAACTACCTGGTATTAAATTAACAATGTTACTTCAGAGATCACAGATAGATAAATGGATTAGACGGTATAGGGAAGAAGTCCACGGCCCGTTACAAACCAACAGGCAGGGTCGTTGTGGCAGAAAAAAAAGTTTGGCGGATCAACAGCGAGAAGATTTAATGGATCATAAAAGAAATAATCCATTTGGATCTGCTTGAAGTGTTTGAGACGAATTGCAATTCCAATGCAGCTCTCGCACAATAATTGTGAAATATATACATCTTAATGGAATCCATTGTCGACGAGCTGCAGTAAGGGTTAATATGACCGAGGAACACGCTGAGAAAAAGATGACCTTTGATCAACAAAATTTAGACACAGATTGGAGGTTGGTGATATTCTCGGACGAGAAAGTCTTTAAAACCAACATGGCAACGGGTGTGCCACTTTGGCGTCCTAATAAAACACGATATAAGCGTGCATATGTTTTACCTCAACGCCAGAGTGGACGCATAACTCTAAGTATGTGGGGCTGTATAGTGTATGTCTTACGTTGGACCGGGTGAGTTGGTGCGTACAACTTCCCGCATGACTTCGGTGGAATATTTAGATATTTTGGAGAATGTTATGATTCCAAGCTTTCGTGCTGTATACCCCGAATGAGAAGAAATATTGTTTGTGCACGATAACAGTGCAGTACATAAATCTCGATTGGCCAAACAATGATTCGAAAGGAGACCAATCGAGGAAGTAGATTTTTCGCCGAAATCGCCCGATTTGAATCCGATCGAGAATTTATGGGCTGCAGTTGTGCGAGAATGGAACAATATCGAAAGGATTCACCGCATTCGAACATCAGAACAAGTTCTTCAGCACGCTCGAACTGTTTGGGAAAGATTCGGAGGACGAAACACCTGCGAAACTCTGGTTGAATCCCTCCCACGACGTTTAAACGAGGCGATCGATAATAATGGGTTTTAGACGCATTATTAATTTTTTTTATTTCAAAGAATTTTAGCTTTGTAATTGTACATTAATTTCAATGGTATTAATAATAATAGTAATTTGTCTAATTCTGTTTTGTTGTTATTGTGTTAGGAAAATATGTTTTATAAATAATAAAATAGATTTTACTAATTAGGTAGCTTTCAAATTATTTCTTAAATTTAGATTTAAAATATTTTTAAAAAAAGAATATTTTTTAGAAGATTTTACTTTAAGTACTTTATATGCGTTTTTTTTGTTGTTTGTTTTTGTATTATATTATTTGTAATAATAATTCATGCGAATATAATTTATAAATTGGACAGTGGTGTTCTGTTTTCATATACTACTACATTCATTTTTTTTTTCAATAAATTTTATACATTGTTAAAGTTTTCTTAACTTTTCTTAACTAACAAAAGGTTGAATTTTCTTCAAGCAACAACAAATAATAGTTACACAAAAATATAAATTTAAAACACATTGGTTTTAATAATGTGAGTATTCATAGTTATAAAAGAATAAAAATTTGAAAAATTTAACTTTTTCAATTAATGGACGACTATGCTTACAACATTTCAAAATGATATGTATGTAAATCACAGACAGCACCCTAAGACACACTGTTTCGAGCTATTGGCTCTCATCAGTTACATACATATCATTTTGAAATGTTGTGAGCATAGTCGTCCATTAATTGAGAAAGTAAAATTTTTCAAATTTTTATTATTTTATAACTATGAATACTCACATTATTAAAACCATTGTGTTTTAAATTTATATTTTTGTGTATTTAATTATACGGTCGGACGCTTTGACCGGATTTTTATTGTTAGTGTATATTTTGTATATCCTGTAATGGAAAATGAGAAGAAAACCGTATAGTGCGGTCTGATTCCTACAGGAGGCACCACTATTATTTGTTGGTGTTAATGTTATTTCCGAGCTGGTATATAAGCTCGAATGATGTGTATGGGAATCACGGGCAGCTACCCCTAATTGATGAGAGCCAATAGCTCGAAACAGTCTGTCTTAGGGTGCTGTCTGTGATTTACATACATATCATTTTGAAATGTTGTGAGCATAGTCGTCCATTAATTGAAAAACTAAAATTTGTCAAATTTTTATTATTTTATAACAAATAATAGTATACATTCAACAGAATTTTAAATGTTATTGAAAAGTTGTATTAAAAAATACTCGAAAAATAAAATAAGATCATAACGGTCCTAACAGTACAATACTCGAGTTTCTTAGAAAAACTTCACAGGTAGCAGTTGGTTTTAGACGTGTGGTCCCTTTTATTAATGCTCTTAAATCCCTATTCAATAAATATACATTATTTTGTTTCGTTATTCGAATTGATTTTTTAAAATTTTCAATTCCTTTTTTGTGCGTAAATTAATTAAAAAAAATAAGCTACAAAAGAATATCGGGATTTGAACCGATGATCTGTTGCACAGAGAGACGGTATTTTGCCATTGAGCTACACCCGCTTTGCCTTTATGATCGTCTTACCTATCTCTTCTTATAATTACATGTTGTGTTTTTCGGTTTTTAATATTAATAAATAAAATTAGGATCTTATTTAATTAAAAACATGTTTTGTTATAGAATCACCTATAAAGCTGCAAACTTAACAAGAAAAACTAAACTTTCCGCTATTTTATGGATTTAATTTGAAAAGAAATAATCTAAAGGTATAACATTAGGTAGAGATTATTTCTATAATAGTTAGCGTCAATATAGTGATTTTTTTTATAATTTGAATATTTGTATGACTAATTCTTGTTCCTAATTCAAATAAAACCGGCGAATTTGATGAAATTTAAAAATAAATTGCATCAGAAATATTTCAGTTTAAGTTTAAGTTCGGTCCTGATATATGTAGGCAACCCAACAATCACCTGTGCGCACAGCTGATTTTCTAAGTACCTATACGAGTCTCATTTAATTTGTCTTTCAGTTTACCCCATACGAAATATCCTGTTTTATTTTTAAAACTTCGAATATTTTGGAAAAATTGCAGATTAAGATAGTGTAAAACAATGTAATTGACACAAAGTCATAGACTCCCATCCGCAAGAAAAAATTATATTTCTAGATATAATTCAAAAACCTAACCTGTGGTACAACTGTACCCCGTGCTTGGCCTTATGAGGATTAATTGAAATGAAAGGTTAAATGGCTAGCGTATTTGCACGCCTATGTATTGTTGGTTGCATAAACAGACAGTAAATATAATGGTTTGAGATGTTTTTTTAAATTGCTAACATACAAACTACACCAGCATAAATTGTATTTCAATTTAATAGCACTGTATAGGAGTATAGGTACTTTCAATTAATTGCAAAACCAGTTTAACTACAAAGGGGTGATTCTCACACAAACTCATACCGCGTTGAAGTTTAAAGAAGCAATCTTTTCGATTAAATAACGTGCTTTAGATTTAGAGCTATAGTTTATAAGATTATTAATCTGAAAATAGAAGGGCTTTTATTGAAAGAGATAATCAATATTTAATAACACCAAGGGTGTTATCAAAATTTATCAAGATCAAGGATCTTGATAAATCATGGTTGCAAAGAGAACTTGACTGTATTTAGATTTTAAAAAGATAAGCTACCGTTTGAAAATGGCCATGATAACCAAGTACTCTAACTGCTTTTAGCTAGAAACCGCGGAGTCACCAGTAATTGCACATTTCGAACAATGAAGAATTTCGATTTTGTATAATCTTCTAAAATTATACAATTATGAAATATTTTAGATAATATTACACAACGCTCAATTAAAATAGAACTTTAAAAGTATATTACGACTAGGTATAGGATTTGTATGCACTTAAAAATGCTGAAACATGCATGCACTTATGCACTACAAAAACGTGAAATATGCACTTAAATATGCACTTAAAAATCATGAAATATGCATTTATTAGAAATTTTTAATAAATATAATATGCACTTTCATTATTAGAAAAACACCTGTTTAGCGTTATTTACATTTTATTTACAGAAATTATTTTAATTAGACATCCTATGCAATAATTTAATTAATTATATTTTCTAAACGTAGAGTGTTACAGTTCACAATGACGTACATTTTTAAATTTTCAAAAGTGCCTATGCCTATTATCCCTAAATATTGTTTTATATTTTGAGAAACTCCGTTCCACATCGCAAGACGTAATTGGGGCATACTTAAAATTGTTTAATTTTACAAGCGAATGTTTTAGCTCGTCTAAAATGTCTTGGCCAGATAATGCATCGTTTATGCTTTTAATTAAGTGAAAACCAGGATTTTTGTCTATAACGGATTTAAATTTTTGTTTTATAGTCAAACCCTTTGGCCCTTTTACTTTATTCAAAGAAATACCTAACAATTTTACATGCTCAAGAGATTCATCTAATGAATTTCCCTGACTTTCTAAATTACTTTAGCTAAACGCACAAAATTTGTCAAAACAAACAATAATTCTGCCCTCACCTCCTTAGTATTAAAAGCATCCTGTGCGCTTTGTATGCATAGTGCATCGTGTTTATTAAGTTTATTTACAAATGCTTTAATAATATCAAAATAAGTTGCATAATATTCTGCTGCAGAAAGCCAAGTACCCCACCTTGTTATTACAGGCTCAGGTGGGAGAGGCACTTCTTGAGCAGTTTCCCTAAATGTTTGTATGCGATATGGAGCTTTACAAACAATTTTTTTTACATCTGAAATTGTGGAGTTTACGTTAGGATATATTTCCCGCACTTTTTCCTCAACTCTATGAATTGCATGGGCAAGACAAGTTAAGTGGATCATTTTTTCGTACAGAACTTGTAAGCCTGCTCCAGCCTTGATCATGTACGGTGCCGCGTCGGTGACGAACAGGAGTACTTTGTTATACTATATGCCGTCCGGCCACAAAATAGCCATCGAATCATTAGACAATGTTGCCACAGAACAATGATTGGTGCTCTTGAAAACGTCCATTGTTAATAGATAGGATTTGGGATTGTTCTCCGAATTTAAAACGCCAATTATAACGTTAGCCACGTATCTTACAACAAAAATTTGATTTTTATTTTATCGAACTACATAATTAGTCGGTTACAAACAATTAGCGCAAAACAGTTATTTAAAAAAATTATATTTTAATCAAGCAAAAATATTGTTGTGATTCAATATGTAACTAACAAAATAGAAAATAAAACATCCGTAAATTGCTCTGCTCTCTTTAATTAGTTAAATTTTACTAACAAAACGAAGGAAATGAAGTTTCTACGCACCTTCCAGTAGTGTCAGTAGATTGTAGTCAGTGTCAGTAGTGTCATTGTCAATGAAAACCCATATGTAGTTATTCGCTACATGTTTTCTAATTGATTTGATGGTCTCTTCGTATAAACGAGGTAAATAATTTTTCCTGAGTGTACACTCGTCAGGTATTGGCATTTTTGAAATTTCTTCCAGAAAATTACGAAATGCTGAGTGATTAATTTTACTTAACGGGATATCTGCAGCCATTAATGCACTACATAGTTTTTTATTAAATTCGATCGATATGCTGGAATCACGGCGCGAATTATTAAGGTGCCCCGGTAACAATGTTTGTTTTTTGATTTCAGGGTAACACACTTTTGATGTCGAACCGTGTTCAGATGTTGTGTAACTTGAAAGCGTTTCGTTGCACTTTATCGTCGCACACTGTACAATACAACACCTTGTTGTAAGAACACTGAATTCCTTAACATATCTTCGAAGTGTAACAGACCCAGACCGTTTTTCTTTACCCATCTTTACACTCTAAAATTTCAAACTAAAATGCAGTTTGCAATTTCTGAACTGTCTTAATTGAAAGATTACAAGATTAGTAAACAAAAGTACAGGCAAATTTTTCTATGAACAGGAAGTTGTCAAAGGGTCTTTGGAATTTCCTATTACCTATTTACCACAATACCGCAGGATGTAAGTATTTAAATTTTAGTTGAAACTTTTTCTTTTTTAGAAAATATTAACAAGTACACGGATGGATAAGGCAGTAAAATATTTTAAAGCCTAGTATTTAACAATAAGCTTAAATTATGGGTTTCCCCTAAACTCAACTAAGCCGCCCTTGGTTGGTTGTCTAAAATGCTAAAATTATTTAAAAAATATTAGAAATTTCATAATTAAAGCATGTAAAACGCTCAAAAAGTGGTAAAATATGCACCCTCATTCAAAAATGCTAAAATATGCATGCATTTATAAAAAACACCTAAATATGCATTTATATGCACTTTCAAATTGACATATGTGATTCATATGTGACTTAACCATGTAGAAATATAACTCTGCATATGTTTGCTATAAGCAGAAAAAACATGCAAATGCATAGAAATCCTATACCTAATTATGACGAAGCTGATTTGTTATATAGATTTGTTATTTTTTGTAAGATTATTAAGTGTTTGATGCTTGAACCTTATCAATGTTTTTCATTTTGTAAAGATAAATTTTACAAAATTATTATATAAGCGTAATATGCTTTTGATTTTTAGTTAGTGTGTGTTTTGATTACTTATTTTAACAATGTTTGTGTATATTGTAATAATTTCAATTTTCTTCGGTGTTTATTTTTGGTTAACCAAAAACAATGAGTTTTGGAAGAAAAAGGGCATTCCTTTTGTACCACCCCGATTATTCGTTGGAAATATGGGTGAATTGGTACTAATGAAGAAATCAATTAATACAGTTGTTACTGAACATTACAAGTATGATATACTTATTTATTTATTGATTGACAGGATTATAATTTCTATTTTACGTGTTATAGTAATGCAAAAGGTTTATCGCTTTTGGGAATGTACAATATGATGCAGCCCATATTGTTGGTAAGGGACCCAGAGCTGATTAGACGAGTTTTAGTATCAGAATTTAACAAATTCCGTGATAATACATTCGAATTGAATGAAGAAGCTGACCCTATCATTGCCAAAAACCCATTTTTCCTAAAAGGTGAAAGATGGAAGATTGTCAGGGGACAATTGACTCCATTACTTACTAACGCAAAGGTAAGGGTGAAATTATTAGAATACAAATATAGAATGCGCCTTATATGGTTTATCTAGTATGACAATATTCTAAAGACGCACATTTTAGGTAAAATCTATGCTTCCACTAGTACAACAAGTCTGCAAGAATATGATCCGATATTTAGAAGAGCAACCAGATGCAACTGGAAAAGACGGTCTAGAAACCAAAGAGCTTGCACTCAAATTTACAACTGATAATGTGACAAATTGTGCATTTGGTATTGAAGGACAATCATTTGTTGATCCAAACGCAGAATTTAGAAAAATGTCTGAACGTTTTCTGCAATTCTCTACATGGGCAATAATAAAAATGCTTTTTCTTGATATGTTTCCTGCATTAAATAAATTTTTGAAACTATCGTAAGTATTAATTGTTAATTTATAAATAAAAAAAAACAACAGTATATTTTTAGTATTAGTGACAATGATATTGCGGACAAGTTTAGGAAAATCTTAACAGACACTGTTAAATACAGAAAAGAAAATGATATAAAGAGAAACGATTTTTTGGACTCTATAATCGAGCTTAGATCAAAACCAATGCCATTTGGTAAGTCAGAATTTTAAATGTTCTCAGAATTATATAGGATTAGAGAAGTGTTAACACGCAGCTTTTATGGAATGGAAGCTTATTAAAATTAACAAATTAATGTATTATTTGTTTAGAATACACTGACGATTACATGGTTTCGCATGCCTTTAGCTTTTTTCTCGATGGTTCTGAAACAAGTGCCACAGTTCTAGGTTTTGCTTTGTATGAAATTGCTGCAAATCCTGATATTCAGAACAAATTGAAGGCTGAAATAGATGAAGTCTTACCTAAATACAATGACACTGCAACCTTCGAAGCAATTTTAGAAATGCCGTATCTAGACGCCGTTTTTAATGGTAAGTAATAACACTTTAATATTTGCAGCTAAAGTAATCGCAATTGACCACATTTTTAAATTTTTTAAATAATGATTCATTTCATAGAAACTCTCCGTAAATATCCACCTCTAATGGTAATGACACGTCAATGTACACAAGAAACTAAGCTTCCTATTCCTGGGGACTCTACGCAGGAATTTACAATTGAAAAGGGAAGTCACGTTTTTATACCGACACTTGGAATTCATCGCGATCCTCAGTATTATCCTGATCCAGATGTTTTCGACCCCGAACGTTTTACAGATGATGCGAAACATCCATTACCTAAGAATTGTTTCTTTGGATTTGGAGACGGGCCAAGGATTTGTATAGGTATTTTTCTTCTGAGTATTAGAAAGTTAAAATACTAACATTTATTGATTTTTAGGGCAGAGATTTGCTAACATGCAGATAAAGCTAGGTCTAATTGCAATTCTATCCAATTTCGAAATTAGAGTGAATAACAAGACTAAAGTACCTGTTGAAATAAACCGTACCTCGCTGCTTTTGAGTGCAACAGGAGGATTATGGTTAAATTACTTTAAGAGAACAAATATAAAATAGGCTAATTGTAAGTGTACACTAATTTAAAATAAACATTAACACAAAAGTAACTAATTATGTAAATATTACTATTTGACTGCTGGCATCCAAGCCAAATGCACTATCTACTGGTCTATTAGATTTCAAATAATTTTATAAATTTTGCTAATTAACGAACAATAGAAATACCAAGACTATTTTATATTATCGTATTTTTTGTTTTTAGCATTTTATTTAATTTCAATAATATAATTCCTAGATATACCTATACATCTATAACAATCATTTCCTAATTTAGAAATCACCGAGCTCCTACGATTTCCAAAAGCTACATGCAAACAATAAATTTCTAGATATTCAGTATAAAGTTGTAGTGACTGCAGAATTTGTTGAATAGAACTACGTAGACATTTTGTTATTTGGATATTTTGATGGAATTGTTATGTGAGGATTGAAAATTTGAAATTTACTCTAATTATTTCTGGTATGTAAAATTAAAATATCTTAAAGCATGTCTATCCCCCAGTTCGATCAGGCATACAAAAACTCTAGAAAATAATATCTTAAAACACATGGCCAATCGTAAGTGTAGTTTTGCATAATAAGGTACTAGCAGTTTTTGCAACAGGTACAATTACTAACAAAACCTACAAACGCATACAAACTTATCAACTCCCCATGAGCTGGAACTCCATCCTGTTGAAACCACATTATCCATCTTGTTAATGGATTAATATGTCCAACCAATTACTAACTAGAAAATGCAAATAATTTTCAGGATTTAATCGATCAGGGGCTAAATAAGTGATTGTTAAAAATATCAGCCCATGCATTAACGCTAAAGCCCTGCTATCGATTTCGTTGCCTCAGGACGGGTGGGTTTTGTCTCATGTAAACATTACTTCATTAGTTCAACAGCCACCGACAATATTGCATTCGTGTGGGTTGATCTTTTGGCAAATCTTCTTGCTCTTTATGTGGAATTCGAACTGATCGCTGACGACCATATCTGCAGTTTTTATGGGAACGGCAGAGCCTTTTTCTTTAATTCTTCAAGTCGGCGAAGTTCTTCAGTCAAGTCGGCGAAGTTCAAGAGAAATGGTATTAAATGATACAACAACAAAATAATGAACGAAAGGAAGAATTAAATAAACGTAATCAGAATAAAGTTTATAAATTTCATAGGACACATATTAAAGAAGTTGCTAAAAATTTTATTAACAATTTTCAAGGTTTAATAATTTATTCGTATTGACAGCCTGACAATCATGCCAACCGATAACCATAAAAACTCGTTTTAGCCTGTCAAGTCCGGAATACCCAGGAATACAGCCCGGCTCATCCGTGATAGACTACAGACCCACCACAAAGACACTCTAATTCCTAATAAAAATATTAACAATGCCACTGATATAGCGCGTTCGAATACTAATTTGAAACCCACTATCCAAAAAACATGACCTTGCAGGTTGAGCAGGTTGCATTCTGCTTGGTACATTGCTTATATTTTCTTGTTTCATACAACTTGGATTAAATGCAAGTTGTATGAAACAAGAAAATACTTGGTTTAAATGCAAGTTGCATGAAACAAGAAAATATAAGCAAAGTACCAGGTTTTTTAATAGCAGAATTCAACCTGCTTAACCTGCAAGGTCATGTTTTACAAAAGTATATAGTCACTTGCATTCTAAGGCATAAACTTCTTGTCATTAACAAGCAAGTAAATAAGTGGTTAACACTTCAAAAACTGCCGAAACAGCTTATATACTTCAATATTTCTAATCCAATCCAAATATCTAATTACCACTACAAGCCTGGATATCTAAAAATAACATTATGTTTTGCGATATTACTTTAAGGGAGTGTTTAGTAACAAAATGCCGGGCTCTACTGTAGTTGGTAATTTTCTTAAACGCCTGAATGTAGGCAATAGCTCAAACTACAGTCAAATAACCGCTTGAATGCAAGAAGTGGTCAGAGGATAAGATTATAGTAAGAAGATGATGTCTATTATAATAGAAGAAGATTACAGAGTCCCGTTGCTCGCAGGGCCGGCGTAAGCTTTTGCGGGGCCGGGTTCAAAATGCACTTGGCCTAAATACATTATTTATTATAAACACATTATTATATATTACAATAGGATCATCGAGTATCATATAGTTATTTACGAAAATGAGAAGTCACGTATAAGCACATTTTTTAAGCAGAAGCGACGAAGGAACGACTAATTCATTTGCGCGAATTCGTTGAAAATGACTTCACGCATCGAGTTTTGCACAAATATTTTGAAACGAACTTGAACAACAATGAAAAAACCTAATTAACCAAAATCTGTAATACTGTTTCGAATTCAAAGTAAACATGAAACCAAGTAGGTAGTAGCATTCACTTGTTACCAATAGATGGCGCACGCACATTTTTCAGTGTATAGCTCCTTTATTTTCAAATAGTAGCGACAACGATTGATCTCATCGCTGGAGCAAAAGTATGTTGGTGACGTTGAAAGTTTGATATTTTGTATTACACCAAATCTTAGGTTTAATAATCATCATGCACAAAAATATTCACAATTTAGCATGAATTTGATAACGGACATTCATGTTATGTAAAAACGATCATATTAATGTAATGTACAACTACAAAATTGTAGTTTTTAAACACATTTTTGTTAAAATCATGAAACAATATGCATGTGGTGCTTTTGTCTTTATTAAAGTTTGTGTCTGGTTTGCTCCACGATGTCGCTACTATTTGAAATGGAAGGGCTATATTTTAGTGGAATTATTATCGATTACTAATCTTTTGTCATTTCTAATACCCAAATAGTTTCTAAATTAAGTTTTAGATATAATTAAAGAATCCCCACCTTTTTTACCAAACTGGTCATCATAAAATCATTGACCGAAGATTTTATGAGAATTCTGAATACGTAAATCATTCTTGGGGCGAACGCATTAAATTTGGGGATCAAAAAGTAAAAAATGCTTCATTTCCATAGAATTGAATAATATTAAGTTTTTATGATTGCCAAATTAGATAGATTAGGGAAGGTTAGGTTAGGTTTAGGTTAGGTTAGGTATAGGTTAGATTTCGGTTAGGTTAGGGTAGGCTTAGGATCATTTGCTCCAAAAAATGCTAATTCCAAATATGTAAATCATTTTTTGAGCGAGCACCCCAAATGCTCCAAACTTGGGAATCAAAGGTAAAAAATGTTTCATTTCCATGGAAATGAATAATAATTATATTAAGTTTCTATAATTGCTAAATTGTGTAATTTAGGTTTAGATTAGATAGATTTAGTTTAGGTTAAGTTAGGTTTAGATTAGGTTAGGTTAGCCTTAGATTAGGTGAGGTTAGGTTAGCTGAAGTTGAAAAAACTCAAATTTGCTTTTGCATAGCGTTTTGGTAGGCAGTGGCGTTTTTATGAAAGTTAGGTTGGTAGCAACCAATTTTGGAGGTCTAGAGGAGTTTGCTCCAAAAAAATGCTAATTCCGAATATGTAAATCATTTTTGGAGCGAGTGCCCTAAAAGCTCCAAATTTGGGAATTAAAAGTAAACAAATGCATAATCTCCATGAAAATGAATAATAATGGTGGTAGCAACCAATTTTGGAGGCTTAGGGGCGTTTCCCCAAAAATGAGTTACATATTCGTAATCAGCATAAAATTTCCGTTAAAATGATACCAATTTGGTTTAAAAATGTTTAGTGGAGGAATTTTCTAATTGTTTCTAATTTTGTGATGATTAAGTCAAATTATTTTTAAAGAGCCTAAAAGGGCCAGTACTTTTTGCATCTTACTAAGGCACGAGTGCGCAAACACTACGTTTGCGTTTAACTGTTACATTCGCAAAATATCATTTTCAAAGTGGTGAGGTTAAAAATTGTTTCTTTCGGCTTTTTTGTTGCAGTTTTTAATTACATCATCGAGATTTACGTAGGTTGAATGGTAGAAATTTGTTTTGTGACACGGAAACATCGGTGTGACTACAGCAGCAGAGAAAGTGCGCGTATTTGTAAGTTGCAACGCGGTGGCGCCTTATAATGCGCGGGACCGTTAAAAACGCGGGGCCGGGTTCCTGGGAACGCGTTGAACCCGCCTCGCGCCGGCCCTGGTTGCTCGGTTGGCCCATCTGCATCATCTACAAATGAAAAGTCAATGTATCTTGTACTGTATTGGCACACGGTGGTTATGGAAATGACATAAATAAAACAATTAAGTTTTGTAAAAAAATCCTGAAAATATTGAATATGCCTATGATCGGCCTATCATTGAAACATCATGAAACACCATTTCAATTTTTAAATTTTTTTTTTCACAAAATGTAATTCTACAGTAAACTTGTTTTGAATTTCGTTTTGTTATATCACTTATTGAGGGTGGTGTTGTTATTGTTCTGAGAAATCTTACTCAGGTAATAGGCGATTATGAAAACAATTTTCCCACAAAATATCAGTTTATGTACAACTGTTGTACATAATAGTAATGTCTCTAATACGAATAATAGGAGGATTATGGATTAACTGTGTTCAGAATTTCATTGTTAGTCAGCGGTCTTCTCTTACCTGACATATTATTACGTTGGTTGCCTAACATAACTAATTTTCTGAACCTTGAGAACGTTTATATGAAAATTAATTAACACTTTTTCACATTTTGTTAATTAACTGAAACAGTGTTTGGTACGTATACTTGTCTAGTATTGCAATTCGAGTGTCCCCAGGTTAAAAAAAGTGTTAATATTCCTGCATATTCGAATAGAATTACTTCTATTTAATTATACAAAATTATTAATTATTTCAAATCAAACGACATTTTTCAAAAACTTTCAACATGGGGAACTATATCTATATAATAAATATCAATTAAAAATGTCACCTTCATTTCATCTACTATAGCAAAGAAAAATAATGCTAATAAAGTTTCTGAAATATCCCCAGAAATATACCATTTTCAGCGACTAGAAAAGTTACTAAACACTTCCCTTAAGTCCTTGTACCTTTTAATGGAGCCATCGGAAAAGAAAATGTTATTATAGTTTGTAATTTAGTTTTCGACAAAGAATACCGCACTACAAAGTTTTACCTATCAAATCGTTACATCCTGTGTAATAAAAAGGTAGATTTAAAATTGAACTAATGTTTGACTGACTCCCTAGAAGCCGAAGCCATAATAGCTCAGCCGCTTTTGTTTTTCTTAAAGGATACCCTGCAACATTTCCCGAAATTTCGTTTTTGCTCTAAAAAATGTCTGTGTTTTGTTGCTGGAGTGCAATGCTACCTCTATACCAGATCATGTTTAAAGAAATTCTATTTATACAAGTTTTTCCATTTTACGCCCCTCAAGTTTTTGAGTACTCCATCACTCTACGGGACCGAAATGGGGTGTTAGAGAATCCCCCAATAGAATTTTACGAAAACTGGCATGTATGTACTTTAAAACAGAATAAAAAACAGCTGCATCGGGAACAAAATGGTTTGTTGGGGTAAAGATTTCGGGGCGTTCTTTAACAAAAGAGCAGGAATAATTATAAATCTTTTTTTTTGTTTTTCGGTTTTTGGCTTTAAATGTTTGATGTGTATGTTGATCTTAGTTACACCACTGGAATGTATGAAAGCCTTGTCGGAGTGGTCGGTATCGCCTGTTTCATCATACTGCTTGCTGTTATGTATGACTCTTCTCTTTACGTACTACCCTCATAGCATGGTTTTGTTAGTAAGTGTAAATTTTTTAACGCCAGTTAGACGGAAAACACGCTTTGGGTAAGTGAGGTCATAGTTGCTCATGCATGTGAACTGTTATTAAGTTAAGTTACGTATGCCCATTACAATATCTCGTTGTTGATTTTTAGAGAATGTGGACAATATAAAAACATCAAGCTAAGAAGATCTACAGTATCTGGCCATATTATTGGGGACATCCAATAATTTTGATGTTAAAAGTTATATATTATTAATACACGCTTGTTGTATTAACAATCAATTCAATAAAATAATTATAAATAATAAACTGGTATAAACGGGGAATTTGCTGAACAGGTCAATAACTGAAGGAAGTAATGTCTTAGAGGATATTGGACAAAATAACGAAGAAAATATTTTACTATTTCTGTAGAAAATAGTTGGAAAACTTTCTACCATTATTTTCTACAGTAATAGTAAAATATCTTCTTCGTTATTTTATTCAGTACCCTCTAAGACATTACCTACTTCAGTTATTGGCATGTTCAGCAAATTCATTGTTAATACCAGTTTGTTATTTACAATTATTTTATTGAATTGTTAATTATACAACAGACGTTAATAAACATATAAAGTTTTTTATGGTATACTGACTGGTAAACATCTGTTTATTGAGCTCTATTTCTAAGGGTAATAGTATATTACGTTATAAGTCCGGTAAACCCAAGTTTACAGTAGCGAGTTGAAAACGTTTCGGGACGAGGCGACGAAGGAGCCGAGTCTCGAATGTTGAAACGAGCTACTGTAATGGTTTACCGGAAGTATGACGTAAGGCGTTTTATTTCATACTGCCTCACATTGTTCATTTTTAAAAAAAATGCATTTAAAATTTTCAGTCCGGTAAAATTTTTTACCGGACTCAAATTAGATTTTCAGTCCGGTAAAATTTTTTACCGGACTCAAATTGGATTTTCAGTCCGGTAAAATTTTTTACCGGCCTTGTAATGTAATAATTCATTTACCGGACTCAAATGAGTCCGGTAAATACCCTTTTACCGGACAGTATGAAATAAAAATTATTACGGGCTCGTTATCATCAATACCATAGCAACAAACATATACATTCAAAACATTTATATATGTTACGTATTGTGCTGTACTGCTTCAATAAATTAAAGAATTATTTATTAAAGGTTTACGAGTCAGTATACCATAAAACGTTGTACACAATGCTCGACCGTTACACGAACCCTACGTGCTTGCACGGATAACAAGTTCGCTAATCGCTCGCATGCAAGGTATTGTGCTCGCACGTAAAGTTCTAAATAACGGCCTTGCAATGTAAACTACTATTAGTAGCATAGCGCGTGGATTTATAAAAGTCTAGAGTAGATAATGATCACAAGTAGCCGTCTTTATGGAATTTTCATAAGAAATTAAGATACGATATTTTTAGGGGTTTCAGTATTTATTACTACTATTTAAAACAAGGAGTTGTAGCTGTTGTACTAATTTGTATAAAAGTTTGTGTACATACATATTTATGTTACTGCACATGAAAATGGATCTACGACTCTCGAGAAAAATGCTTGCAACTATAAAATTTATTAGTTAACTATCTTGAAATGAGTAGGTATGTTTCAATTAGTAACCTAGAAACCGTTTTAAATAAAACAAATTTTTTTGTTTTATTTTGTGCCCTGTCTAGGTATATATTCTATATAATGCGTGCTTTGCTCCATACCGAACCACAGGTCTTTTCTAATGTTAGGAAGAGGAAATATGACTTGATAAGATTTGTAAATTAGCTGCGTTGAGGTATTTAAATTGTCAATTCAACTCAATAAACTGAAAACAAAACGGGTTTTCTTCCCTAGTTCATGACTCACTTAGATAACAAACACTGCGAAGAGTATGTAGAGTTCCCTAACATAATGCTTTAATTTATTTTAATTCTACAGTTATAAAATTGTTGTAAGTTTATAATGTATACTTGATTTTCAAGTTACCTGTCCTTAACAACCAAGTAGGTATTGGAGGGTAAAATTAATTAGATTAGTGAAATACTTTATCCACAATCAACGATCAATAATTAACTCATGTGATGCTCGTTGCAACTGTATAACGAGGCCTATTATGATGGAATAAGGTTACTTTTGTTAGTGATTTTTATACAATAGGCAACCAAACTTACACGCGGCAGCTTGGATTATGATCGGCCTAGAAAAACAAAAGAGGCTAGTAGTCCAGGGCATTTAGCACAAAATCACCCGAATAGAGGAAATTTTGGAGCACAACAGATATCGAGATGCGGTTTTCTGCATTGTGTTGGGGAAGGTCCCAGAAAATACTGGTGATAATGTGGGTTAGCGGTTTTTTGAAAAACGCCTTCTGGGCCGGAAAATGCATTTTCCAATTGCATCATTACTTGTACCGTTATGGGAACGATTGTAAACGCGGAAAAATCGCTCGGAAATCGTTACTCGGGGGTTTTCGGGGCTGCCGAACTCGATTCTGGCATTAGAATTACCCGGGGGTGCACGGGGGCGGATCTGTGAGGGTGCGCGGGGGGTGAATTGGGGGAGGAATGGCAGCGTGCATGAGAATCGCTCCAAACTCGTTACTCGGGGGTTTTCGGGGATGCTGAATTCAATTCTGGCATTGGAATTACCCGCACATATTATAAAAACAATTGCTTTGGGAGTCTTTTGTGCCTCGAAACTGGATTTGAGAAAGGCGCCAAAGCTATAAAGGGAGTAGAGTATCGTTACCACGGGACCGGCGCGGACAGAAATATTCTATATCGACTGAACAGAACAAATATGGGTCCAGTTCCAGCGTGGAGTCGGCGTGTGTGTGGCATCAGTATTAAATCTGTCGCTTAGGACCACGTTTCTTTTTCGTTGTATGTAAATACAGTGCTACAGTACTTAAGTTTCTTGGACTTTGGACCTTTTTTTGGTGTTTGAGTGGTGTCTGGCACTCTTGGACCACGTGGGGTTTTCGTTACAAGTGAATACAGTGCTAATTTTTTGTATTTTGAACCATTTTTTTGGTGTTTGAGTTGTGTCCGGCACTTTTGTAAGTCATCTTTGATAGACCACGTGTTCGAGGATTTGTTTTTCAACGGAATCGAATATTGGCTTGAGCTTACAATGGATTTTTTTGGAGATATAAGCAGCTGCGATAGTGAAGAGGTATGTATCTTTTATGGGGTATTTTATGAGGTGCGGTTGCCGCCGGAATGGGTTGGAGTGCTCACTGGCATGCAAGAATTGCGATGACAATTGCTCAAACCAAAAAGGCGCTTCCAATGGGGCCGATAATATTGACGAGGAAGAAGATAAAGAAGGGGAAGAAAATGAAGAAGGGGAAGAAGGAGAAGAACGGGAAGAAGAAGAAGAGTTTGAACAAGATGTTTAGTTCTTAAGTTGAAAATTTGAGTTTATAATGAATAATTCAAGATTAATAAAAACTTCTATTTGTTATTTGAATAAAGAATTATGTTCATAATTTGTGATTTTTCACTTGCTGCTTTACCATTTCCTAGCCACCCCTGAGCGCCCCGGATATTCCAATGCCAGAATGGAATTCATCATCCCCCAAAACCCCCGAGTAACGAGTTTGGAGCGATTTTCATGCACGCTGCCATTCCTGTCCCAATTCACCCCCCGCGCACCCCCACAGAGCCACCCCTGAGCGCCCCGGATATTCCAATGCCAGAATTGAATTCAGCATTCCCAAAACCCCCGAGTAACGATTTTGGAGCCATTTACATGGACTATGCGATTTCACCCCAGAATGAACCCCCGGATACCCCTGCAGAGGCGCCCCTGAGCGCCCCCGGGTAATTCCAATGCCAGAATTGAATTCAGCATCCCCGAAAACCCCCGAGTAACGAGTTTGGAGCGATTCTCATGCACGCTGCCATTCCTCCCCCAATTCACCCCCCGCGCACCCCCACAGAGCCACCCCCGTGCACCCCCGGGTAATTCTAATGCCAGAATCGAGTTCGGCAGCCCCGAAAACCCCCGACTAACGATTCCCGAGCGATTTTTCCGAGTTTCCACTCGTTCCCATAACGGTACAAGTAATGATGCAATTGGAAAATGCATTTTCCGGCCCAGAAGGCGTTTTTGAAAAAACTGCTAATCCACATTTTCACCAGTCTTTTCTGGGACCTTCCCCAACACAATGCAGAAAACCGCATCTCGATATCTGTTGTGCTCCAAAATTTCCTCTATTTTTGCTAAATGCCCTGGACTATAGTTATGTCAGAGTTATGTCAGAATCGGTTTATGTAAGAAATAGCTCCATACAGTCGTTTTTGTACCCGCACGGCTCAACCTTACATCAGGTGTGGGGTTATTACTGTTTGTCCCGGTGTTACTGCTAGTACTGTGGTGAAACCGTGTTTTTGTTAAGATAACCAACTGAAAAGAAAAGTGCATTTAAAGTGTGGTATAATTGTTAATTACTTTTCCGTCAATTCTGATTTTAGTTTGCTGGACTTATTTTAATTTTTGTTGAATCTGCCCATCGAAATGGTGAAATTAGGTGAAATCAATGATCTGGCTGAAGCGGTAAAAAATGCTCCATTAAATTTAGTTCGACAATCAAGCCATATTATTTTCGGAAAGGAACAAAGACTCAACAGAATGAAAATTTGCAATTTTGAAGGTTTTGATCTAGAAGTAGGGTCTCCGCAATTTCAGTTGAAGGCACAGGAAATATCGGAGCGTTGTACAGTAGCTGAATTGACAGCTGTATGTATGCTTTTAGGAATTAGTTATGACGGTTCACTTTTAGAAATTTCTGACCGATTATGTAAAGCGTTAACAAACTTTGAGTTCCTGAACACGGCAACAATCGTCGAAGATGAAGAGGACGAAGACGAAGATACGAAAAATATAAATTTTGTTGGTGAAAATGCCCAAGATTCCGGAAATAATTTACTACCGATAATAAAGGTAAGTAGCCATACTTCAACAATTTCCTGATGCTTCTGCTCCAATGAATGTAAACTCAAAGAGACAAGCTACGTCAAATTTTACATTTTCGATTAAAGATGTAGAATGTCAGGTATATTTTAATAAAACTGTGAAACTTTTAATAATCTTTATTTATTTCATGATTATGGAGTTCCACAAAATAAGGCTGGAAACAATAAACAAAAAAAGATGTAGAAGATTCTGTACGTCCTTTCTCAGGCAGTGATCCTTCGTATCGTGTCGAAACTTTTATTTCTGATTTCGAGGATTTGGCTGTGCTATTAGGATGGAGAGACCTACAGTGCTTTTTGTTTGCTAAAAAGTCTCTATGTGGACTTGCAAGAATTTTTGTGCAAAGTTTACATGGTCTTAAGACTTGGAACGATTTGAAGTGTCACTTGTTAGAGGAATTTTCGTCTAGGGTAAATAACGCCAAACTGCATCAACAGTTAAGAGAACGAAGAATGAAGAAAAATGAAACTGTTTATGAATATTTTCTTAAGATGAAGGAATTAGCATCAAGAGGAAACATAGAAGAAGAAGCTGTTATCCAGTACATTATAGAAGGAATTGCTGATGAAGTCGAGTCAAAATTAATCATATACGAAGCATGGAACTTTGGTCAGCTGAAGCTGAAACTTGAAGTTTATGAGAAATTTAAGAAGTCAAAAGGCTGTGCCAAGCCGACTTCCAATAATAAAGACTTCCATCGTAAATTTAGTAGTGATAAATATTCCACTAATCAGTCTTCAGTTTTCAGTTAGGTCTGAGAGAAAAGATTTCATTCCAACAGCTGATGTTAAGAAATGCTACAACTGTAACGAGGTTGGCCATATTGTGGTCAGATGACCCAAGCCGAAGAGACAGCGAGGTACCTGCTTCGGTTATGGTAATCCTGACCACTTTGTTGCCAACTGTCCAAACACAAAAAAGAGTCAAGTGAGTGTAGAAGTAGTGCCAATGTTATCCATTTGCCAACGAATTTGATACCGCCGGATATGGCGAAGGTTGAAATTAGTGTTTCTGATTTAACTGGTAGTGTTAAACCTGCTTCTTTTAATGCGATAATTGATACAGGTAGTCCGATTTGTTTAATTAAGTCACATTTGGTTCCTGCTTGCAATTTTAATGAAACTTATGTTCCAGTGGATTTTACTGGTATCAATTTAAGCAAAGTAAATATAATGGGTATTTATAATTTTACTGCCAAAGTTGAAAATGTTGAACTACCTCTAAAATTGCATGTAGTTCCAGATCTAACTATATGCCCTGATGCTCTATTAGGTAGAGATTTTATTTATTCCCCTTTGGTTAAAATTACTTACCGTTACTTGATAACGGTATTAAGATTTCCTCCGCTAAGTCTAATTTTTGTAATGAAACTCTTGCATTAGTGTTAATTGATTGTAATGAGACTAAGACTGAATTAGATCTGTGTATTAATCAGGAAGTAGATTTAAATTCAAGAATTAAAATTCAAGAATTGGTACAAAACTATTTCAAGTTTAAAGATGAAGCTCCCGATTGTTCTTTTGAAGCCGAGATTAATGTAATCCCTGGTCATAAATCTTTTAATTACGCACCTCGTAGGTTAAGTCATGTCGAATTAGTTAAATTACAGTCCAAGTTGTAAGTGATTTTTTATACAATAGGCAACCAAACTTACACGCGGCAGCTTGGATTATGATCGGCCTAGAAAAACAAAAGAGGCTAGTTATGTCAGAGTTATGTCAGAATCGGTTTATGTAATGAGTAATGAGAAACTAATAAAATAATCTTTTGCTAAAGAAATAGCTCCATACAGTCGTTTTTGTACCCGCACGGCTCAACCTTACACTTTATTCTACTGTTAGAAGAATGAACACATAATGAACAAAAATCAGTCAAATCTTTGACAACACGAAGGATCTAGAATTTGATAAATTACAAAATTAAAAAATTGTAATTTAAATAAATTAATTTTGGATAACAGTTTTAATTATGGATAAAACGGTATATTGTATTCGTGTTTTAGTTGCATTTTATGTAATCAAGAAAATTAAATGCTCAAACTTCGTTCTGGAATTAAAAATTTTTTTTTCGCATCTTTGAATGTAACCCTGTGTTTTATACCTGATGCGAAAACCAAAGGCGCTACGATAAAGGCCTCTAAACCACTAATTAAGCGCGAAATGCATACGTTAGTTTATGTCCAGTCTAAGTTTAAATTAATATTTAATTTTAAAATAAAAATAATTTGAAAGTGCAAAACTTCAAGTAGGTAGGTATAGTGGTATATAATTACTGTTATTACTATGGAGACGGCGTAAACAAGGGTGTCTATTTTTCCAGATCGCTCTAAAAAGCATTACAACCCTGGAGTTCTAATGTAGCAACTTACGCTCTAAAAACAGGCCCATAAACCAATCACAATCGCCCGACCAGACATAAAAGTATCATATCCGCCATAGAAAGGCCATTTATACTATACCTTGCCAACTGAGTTATATAAATCCTTTCTTATATGACGTTTGAAAATAAACAATTCTTTGAACTTAAATTTAGAGTTTTTCTAAACACTAGGTGCATCAGCCTATTCATTTTTTATGGGAGTACTGCACGTGTTATGCTTCTGACAAATTAAGGTACGTACTTTATAGCACTTTTTAAAAATTGAAAGCTGAAGAAGCAAGCTTTTACTTAAGGAATATAGGAAAAAAGCTTGAGTGCTGATTGTGCACATTATAATAATAGGGTCGTTGCATGGAATTTAACTTTTGATATAATATATTTGATATGATATAATAATATAGTATATGTTATTTTATTAGTATAACTGTTATCTAATGAACAGATCCACATAAAATCGATAACGTAATAATACAAATTTAAAATTTAAATATTTTTCATCCTTTTCTACACCTCTGACGTCATAATACTATTCAAGATGGGACGCGATTTACAGTTGTAACGTTGGCGATACTTGAAATCTTTGGCAGCGGCCGGCACGTGAACCGAACCTGAGACGCGACGGGACCTCATGAAATCAGCTGTTGTATTTTAAACAAAGCGTGCGTGTTTCAAATTTCTTAAAAGAAAAAAGGATATCAAAGGCCGTCTTTAGTCAAGCTACAAGCGAAAACATGCACGAAATAAAATATATAATCGTTCGAATAATATACTCTACTGTATCAGAATTGCATAATAAAATAGTTTTTCGAATCATCAACCGTTTTTTAGCTTCGGATTCCGGTATCAACGATTTCGCATTATCAACTTACACATTTGGTTTTAATACAGCACATGCGAGGACTATGACGTTGTTGTACTAGAAAAGCACAGAAAAAATGAAACTTGTAAATTGACTATCTCGCTAACGGTCGCGCTAAAAGTTTTGAAAAAAAATGTAGAGGTATTACTAATTATATAGAATATAACGACGTTAGTTTTAAAATTGTGAAACGACCTTATTAATAACAACTATACTTCAGCCGTAAATACAAAAAATGAGTTATTTTCGTAATCACACCTGAATAAATAAATACGACCCGGGGTGAGATAGATAAGAGTGCAAATTTCACGTTGCTAAAAATTCAGTGACGTACGGTAGAACCAACAGATTTTCATTACTGATTTTACATTTATTTTTAATTAAAAAGGGGTTTGTTCCGCTACTGAATCTTTTTAGCTTATTTATTGTTTATTTTATCATTTAGATTACATCGTGTCCTTTGCGTAATTCTAGATGCATTTTACATTTTCGCCCACGTGGTTTGTGATGACTCATTTTTGTATTTTTAGTTTTAGTATAGTAATTCAATACGTTATAATCAGGGTTGGCAAAAAACATGTTTAAAAAAACAAAAACAGTTATTTGTTGGGGTTTGAAACATATAAAAAAACATGTTTAAAACGTGATTTAAACAGTTTTAAATTAACACGAAAGTAATACTTTAAACTAAGATTTTGAAATATTTTAATAAAAGCTTTCAAGAAAGATATTACATTCGGATACAAATTACCATCATCAATCATGATTATGCACGCCTGAAACAATAATAAAAGTTCTTATTCTTATCATCACTTTTTTAATTTTACGTCTTCCTAGTATAGAGTAACTTAAATAAAAAATACGCTAATAAGAAATCTACTTCAATCCTTGCTAAAATAAAAGTATTAAATATTGTTAAGTTAACACCTTGCAAATTGTAATTTATAAATAAAAGGTGTTGTTGGAGTGATTCCAGTATCAAGCAGTAACGTACTACACCACCGAGCAACGAAGGTGTAGTGTAGAAACCATCTTGTAAAACCGTAGAATTCAGTCGATTTAGCAAATTTGTGTATTTACCAATAAATACTTTTATTAAATTCTGGTCTTCAAATCTTTTAAGCTATATAATTTGCGTCTTCAGACCTCTAAAAAGAATACAAAATTAGTAAATAGAAAATCAGTCGAATATTCTATATTCATGATGACGGGTCGACGAAAGCGGTGTTAAAAAATGCTGCCATATGCATTTTTTAACAATTTTATTAAATATGCTGTTGAACCTCATACTATTCGTGCCAAGTGTAGCCATTGCAAAAAATAAATGTGCGTGTTAAATTAGTTTGATTTATGAAGTATCAAAGACTGTTGCTAATGTTAATAGAAGAGCATTTTTTAGGTATTTTGTTTATTTAGATTTACCATTTACATAACCGGGTCATCTCTGTAATTATTCAATTATTCTTTCCGTTATTTATAGCAACTCTTGATTAAATGCTCTCTCTACATTTGAAAATAAATATTTAACATTAATTTAATGTTGTTGCAGCAAAATTGGTTGATTTTATACAATGTAATATGTAATGCTGGTAAATGGGTCTTCACATCGCATGAGGCCCATCACATAATAGTTCGTAGTTGCGATTTTTGGTCTTCCACCCCAAAAAGTTTTTGATACACCAGGTTGCTGTTTCTGCCTGTTAAGAATGATCCCCATGCCCATGCACCTACACCATGCCAAGTTCCATTAAATTATATGGGCGAGTTCCCTCACACCGCTTAATTTCGTTTTAGAATGTTTTAATAATCCTAATCTGAAAAACAACAGAGAACCTGGTTGCAAACCAAATAAATTGTTCTACTACTCAAAATACATTTTTCGACTGGTTTGTCTGACGTTCGGTAGCCAAACTTTCAGTCTCAGCACATTCAGCTTCATTCTTGCTCCTAATAATATTGGGTGCGTCCAACACACCGCTGGAAATAAAGCGCTCCAGCAGCTTTCACATCCGTCTTAGATTTAAAAAACCACTGAAGCAATAAAATAGTGTGAAGTACGTCATCGGATTATACATATAAAACGTTCGAAGCGCTGACAAGAAACACTAGACGAAAGAAAGACAGCTCTGAAAGCTGCTGCAGCGCTGTATATTCAGCGGTGTGTTGCACGCACCCATTATCTGCTATTATTCCGTATCTGATAGCATTTAGATATGAAACAGAACTACTTGCATCAGCTTTTAAAATAATATTTGCTTTAACAATTATCACCGATTTATTAAAAATGTATTATATATAATGCGTCCATGAATATAATCTTTTCGATATGAAATCCAAAAATACTCGATTGTAAATAAATATGACACAGCAGGTTTAATAATCTAGAATAAACATAAATAAAGTTCAAGAATAAAGTCTATAATATGTATGTATTTAAATAAAAATTAAATTTAAAAAAGAATTATCAGAAATATTCATATTTAACTACATGTTACGTCACTTTATTTAAACTAGAAAGTTTTGGAAGCATTAAATCACTCTCATTTTATAATAAGTAATAAAAGTTACAGCTCTTTGATTTGATCTTGTAAACAATTCTCTGTTTGATATCAGATATTAAACTCATGTATTTACTTTAATATTTATTTGCGATATATAAGACGATAACAGTATTTGGAATGATAAGAATATTAAAAAATAAGGAGAGTACATTTTGTACTTGCTTTTTACAGTACTTCAGTCCAGTATTTTATTTTTGAATTATGTGAATTAAACTTTTGAATTATTCTATGCATGTTGTTTATGAGTTATTGTTATAAAAATGTTGAAACCAGTCAATTTGTATTGGTTAGGTATTAGTTGGTATGAGTAATTTGTACATAATGATTAGAAGTAGAATTTCAGTACTCCGTATAATTTTATAAACTGAATTCCGATATTCTAATTCGACCACCAACATCTACTTTGCCAAGGAAAGTTCCCTAAAATTAATTAAGGAATACCAAAACTATGTAGGTATTTGCAATGTTTTGGTCACTTACGATCTCGGGCCCAGAATAGTTCGGACATTATAATATTCAGTCAGGACACCTCGGATAGGAACATTTATTATGAAATTTTTTTGTGGCCCTATAATGCTGTTTTTTGTTGTTATAGTAAAGTACTGCCCCTGAACCTGCTTCATAAAATTCTATTAGCGGGTTCCCTCGCAACACCCCTTCGACACTTTTGAGAACCCTGTTAATTTGCGAACACGAAAAGTGCTGTGAGGAAAACCACCAATCTAATTTAATAAAACTTGGCAGGAGTAAGTGCATTACTTTACTGTATAAACCAGAATCAGCCACCTGGTGGGCAATAGATTTTTTAACAGTTAGGCCTTAGCCTATGACTCAAGACGCACGCATCTTTCGGCTGCTAGGTGTTATCGGGAAAACGTGAGAAATTGGAAAAGAGGCTCTGGGTCGATGGCCATATGTCATTGACATGTCATTGGTGGTTCAATAACGATTACGTCGTTCGAAATAATTAATTCGGAATACTGCATTGCAAGATGCAAAATATTCACGTACTTCTGTTGTTTTATTGGCCAGAGCCTTCAAGATTCGTCAAATACAAAGTTTTCTAAACTTCTGTTCGTCATCAGTCAGCAAAGAAACCATATGTCCAAACAATATATTGCGTTGAATAACGAAATAAATCGTTTTTAGTATGTTTTCCGACACCTAGAACACCTAGAAGATTTTATAAACTGAAATAAATGCTTTGCTTCATCAAAATACAAAGACTTTAGTTTAACTTGAAACCAGAATGGGGCGTAAACTTTTATGATATAATTTGCAAAAATATTAAGATATTCTGATGGACTTCAGTTACCACGTATAGCCTTAAGGTTCGATTTCCGGTGGTAAGCCATCGTGCGCTCGAACATTTTCCGGGATTTCTTAATGCCAGGAAAGCAGAGACATTTCCAAATTCAACTGCCTGCACTATTTCGTCAAAATAGTTTTGGTTTGTACTGAGATCACATCTGCTGTCTAATTTAGGGAGACCCACGAAAGGTATTGCAGCCTTTAATTAATGGGTCTTCTAATTTTCATTCTGCCAATTGTCATTGCAGAATTATCTTTTGATAAAGTACCAACGTCTTTTAAAACAACAGCATTGGCAACCATAGCTGCTGCCCGATCTGATACACGGGTTTTATAACGTTTTTATTATGGTTCAACTTCGCCTAAGACAGTACCGTACGGGTAACCGTACCGGGTAAGTATAAGACTCATATAAAATAAACTTACACGGTACTTTAGCGAGGGTGTTAACACTAAATGTAGTGTTAGGACTACTTATATGTCTCTTTTGTTGGAGGTAGTAAAATACACGTAATAACTTTTATGAGATATTTATTCGACTTGTTTATTATTCTCGTTGCCTAGTACCATTCCGTATCTAAGCAATGAATGCAAGTTGTGAGCCA
Source organism: Agrypnus murinus (assembly GCA_929113105.1). Lineage (NCBI taxonomy): Eukaryota > Metazoa > Arthropoda > Insecta > Coleoptera > Elateridae > Agrypnus > Agrypnus murinus. The sequence continues at coordinate 132,525,266 of OV816024.1, forward strand.
TTCACAACATTTACCCCGCCCGGTCTGAAACGAGGGTAATACATGAAAAGGAAAAAATACGGAATAGTATTTTGGAGAAAAAATGGAGTATTTTAAAGGAACTTGAATAAAGTTGTAAAATGCTCCAGCTACAAAAACTCTACTAGGTAGTATACAATAAAAACTTAAATTAAGTAACAATACGGAACTTGCGACGGCAACTCTTGGAACCTGTAAACCGAAAGAAAAAACAGAAAATGGTTCAAATTTTCAAAGTCAACAGATAAAAGGTTTTCAAAAGATTCCTTCGCGTAGCATTTGGAATCAGTTCATTGTTGGCTTAGCATTATAAAGTAACTAATCTAAAAAATATGCAGGCTTTAGCCTATCTAAAGAGATAGGGCCAGTGTGATTTTCTAAAGTGGCGTATTTAACTGTCCGTTCTAACACTTTATAGGGGCCTAAGTAACTGTCTTTCATGTCCAGAGTGTGCGTGTCATTACGAACGTACACGTGTGTGCAGTTGGTCAAGTCGCTGGGGACGAAGGACTGACCGGAGTACGTTTTTGTAAAAAATTGCTTCTGCTTCCTCATACGACGTTTGAGATTAGCTATGAAATTAGGGAGGACCATGTCATTAGCCAGTTGTTCTTCTTCAAAGAAATCCCCAGGTAGTCGTAACGGGGTAGCATACAGGATTTCTGCAGGAGAAACATTAACTTGCGATTTCAGTGTTGCACGTAAGCTCAAGAGAATACAAGGGAGATTCGTTAACCAGGAGGAAGTTCCTGTGGTTTGAATGGATTGCTTGAGTGTCCGATTAAAACGTTCGATAACGCCTTGACTAGTCGGATGGAAGGCCGTGCATTTGACGTGTTTAATTCCTAACATGGCCATGAAGTTGATTCATGCATGAGAAAGGAATATTCTTGCATTGTCCGTGGTGAGATACTTGGAAATTCCAAAGCGGGACACCCACGTGTCCACAAATGCAGTGATTACTGACTCCACGGAAGAATCCTTCAGAGGAATTGCTTCCGGTCACCGACTGTAGCGGTCAATAATGGTAAGAAGGAATTTATAACCTCCCGAAGAAGGAAGGTGTACTAAGTCGAGATGGACCTTAGTAAAACGTTCATCTGGTTCTACAATAGATTGTAGAGGGGTTTTCGTACTACGCCGAACTTTATGTTTCTGACATTCAGCACAAGATATGACCCACTTCTGAATATCGTGGTGCATAGATGGCCACAGATATCGCTGAGTAATCAATCTTTTAGTAGCACGGATGCCAGGATGTGCTATGTTGTGTAGTTGTTGGAATAAGGGATACCTGAATTTGAGCTGGATATAGGGTCGTGGCTGGCCTATACTAACATCCACCCAGAGGTTTGATTTGTTGGCAGTTTGAAGGGAAATGAATTGAAAATTACTACGAGATCGGAGCTGGTTTAACTCGGGATCTTGTTCTTGAGATAGAGCGACTTCGTCGTAATTAAGATCTGGTCCAGGGACGTTAATAAGATTAACTCTTGTCAGAGCGTCCGCCGGAATATTCTCTTGACCTTCGATAAATTGGAGGTCAGTTGTGAATTGAGAAATAAACTCTAGTTGTCGAAACTCGCGTGGTAAATATTGATCACCATTATTTTTTATCGCTGTACACAAAGGTTTGTGATCCGTAAAGATTTGAAAGTCTCTGCACTCAACGTAGTAACGAAACTTCTTTAAAGCAAAGTATATTGCAAGAAGTTCCCGAGAAAAAATATTGTACTTTTGCTCTGTGGTGGTTAACTTCCGGGAACAGAAAGCTAGTGGTTTCCACATGCCATCTTCAAACTGTTGTAATACTCCAGCTATAGTGGAAGACGAACTGTCTGCAGCTATACTAAGAGGGTTATTAATTCGCGATTGTACCAATAAAGTAGCGGTAATCAAAGCATTCTTCGCGTGCCTAAAGGCTTCTATTTGCTCATGATTTAACTGGACAGGCTTTAGCGAAGCTTTACCAGGAATAACTATAGAGGTTTACGGTGCCAAAATTTTCACACAGTTTGGTACAAATTTATGGTAATACGAAATTAAGCCAATAAAATTGCGAAGTGCTTTCTGTCTTGAAGGCAATGAGTAATCAATTATAGCCTGGACTTTGGAAGCCATTGGTTTGATACCGCGTGTATTAACGTGAAGTCCTAAAAAATCGAGCTTATTGACTCCAAAGAGACACTTTGGTAGGTTTATAATTAGTCCATTGTCTTTTAATCGGGAAAACACTTGGTGTTAATGCTCAATATGTTGCTGGGAATCAGCACTAAAGACTAGGATATCGTCTAGGTATGAAAAACAAAATGGAAGCCCTGATAATACAGTGTCCATGAAACGATTCCAGGTGCTGGCTGCATTCCGTAGTCCGAAACACATCCGTTTGATCTCAAAAAGCCCCAGAGGTGTGATAATAGCAGTCTTGTAAATGCCCTCTGCTGCGATTGGTATTGCGAAGTAGGCCTTTTGGAGGTCTAGCTTCGAAAATATGGTTGAGCCAGCAAGTTTTCTTGTAAAGTCCGTTAAAAAAGGGATCGGGTAACGATCTGGTACTGTCACTGAATTGAGTTTCCTATAATCGCCAACCAAGCGATAACTGTCTGTTGGGGAGATGGGTGTGATGTTCTGGTCGTCACCAGGAGGTAGCGTCTCTGCTGTGCCCACTGCTCGCTTCCCGACAATGTGAATTGGCGTAGCGTAGCTAGATGATGACCGCTGTACTACGTCAGCGTCCAAGAGCTCATTAAGATGATCTTCTAGAAAAGAAAGATGATTAGGGTTCAGTTTGCGACAGCGTGCTTTAACCGGAGGGCCGGTCGTGTCAATGTGATGGACTACAGTATGTTTTACGGGTTGATGTCAGTCGAACTTACGCAAAAGCTCCGTGAAATGTGTGTTTAGCATTTTGCTATAAACATCAAGATCGCTAGACATGTTGTTAACAGTACCTGAAGATGGTACGTCAATGGGTGAAGGTAAGGGAAGAAAAGGAGTAGAAATCGCAGGAGTAACGATTGACTCGGAAGGAGGAGTCAAAACATTAGCCTGAGCAAAAAATAGTTTGCGTTTAGTGCCAGTCTTAACTGGGGGGGTTGTGGAACCTCGACTGCGAGTTCGGACGGGCTGGACATCTGCTGTGCAAATGACCCGCTAAGAAAAGCAGTCAGTGAGAGGATTCACTGTTGGAGCTGGAAATTGACAACTTTGGCTGCGGGTTCGGGCGAGCTTGACATCTGTCTTGCAAATGACTCGTCGAGAAAGGCAGTCAATAGTTAGGTTGTGCTGCTGTAAAAAATCCTAGAATGGCTGTAGATATGTCAGCGACATAAAATTTCCAGGGGCATGGCTGTAGGCCAGTAATCGGGAAATCTAACCTCAAAGTTACAATACCTGTCACAGGAATTGCCGTGTTGTTCACTGCCATAAATGAAAGGTTGGCAGGCGTGATGGTTTGGTTACAGGAAACTGCAACGTGGGTGGTTAAAATGGAATAATCAGCACCAATATCAACCACAAAATTAATTTTGTAGGTTAGGTCTTGTAAAAAGATTGAAGAATAAGTGATTGGTAAAGGAGAAGTTGGAGGGATTGAATTAACCCTGCATGGCCCTCCCTGGAGGCCAGGAGAGTGCGAAGTTAGTTTTTTTGTTTGGTATGAACAATTTCCTGTATAATTACGTGCATTATTTTGAAAGCGTCTGTGATAATAGCACGGTTGCAATTGGGAATTGGCATTGCCCGAAGGCATGGAACGGCGTTTATTGAAACGCTGAGGATTTTGGGGGTTTGGAGAGATGGTGGGAGTTACAGGGTATTGTCGCTTGTTCATGGTACAAAGCTCATTGGAAATGGTAGTAAGTTTAGTTGTCAAATTGTCTAGTTTAGCTTCTAATGCAGGAGTAGCTAAAGGTTGTGGTGCCTGTTGCATAGAATAAATTAAATCTAATTTTTCTACAAAGGATATTAACGGTAAGTCATTGAAATTTAAGGATTGAATCTTAAGTTCTGATGGTAGTTTAACTATTAAAAAATCTTTGGTTAATTCCTCAGTTAAATCCAGATCAATTACCAAGTTTTGGATGTTAAAAAGTAGTTCTTTGACACTACCAGAGAATTGAAGAGTCTCCAAAAGGTTATTAATTCGAGATTCTCGTGGTCCTAGGACAGATTTTATCACTGCTCGTTTCAAGGTAGTGTATGGTCGTTGTCTAGGGGGGTTAATGGTCAGGTCGCGATGAGCTCCTAAAACGTCGAAAGGTAAGTTTAGTGTTAATAAGTTATATTTGGCGAGCTCATCATTGATCAGCATACGAGTAAAGTATCTTTCTACCAAAATAAAATATAGGTCGATATCGTTACTCGTAAAAATTCGAAATGGAACTTTGACAGTTGCCATTTGAAATATTAAATAAGTAAGTAAAAATAATTTGAAACTTATCGGATGAGAAGGAGCACTAGTTCCGGTTCCAACGGTCGCCTCTAGCCAGCCACGACAAGTCACGCAAGCGAAGCAGGTAGCAGGATCTCACGATGACAGAAGTCGCGTAGTATCTGATGACAGACGATGAAGGGAGAACTAGTAGTTGTTCACCTGGAGAATTCAGGGCAGCAGGCAAAGACCAGGGCTGCTAAATTCTTCCTCAGGAACGTAGGGTCACCAAATGTAGCGAGGGTTTTACACCAATGTAGTGTTAGGGCTATTTATATGTCTCTCTTGTAGGAGGTAGTAAAACACACGTAATAACTTTTATGAGATATTTATTCGACTTGTTTATTATTCTCGTTGCCTAGTACCATTCCGTATCTACGCAATGAATGCAAGTTGTGAGCCATTCACAACAGTACTCGTAAGATGGGAGACCCTTATAAGCTAAAACTCAAGACATAAAAGGCCTATAACTGCATAATCAATCCGGAGTTACCGTAGAATTAACTACTATGATACGCCTATGATACGTCTGAAGATGGAGGGAGAGTTACCTTCCGAAACGATGCCTCCCGGGGAGGTTTGAAGTTAATATAAAATTAACCACTATAATAGGGTCCTTGCATGATTTTCAAATTGATTCCTAATGAGTTCAGAACTGTATATTTTACTGTTATTCCAAATATTTTTGCTAAATAACTGTTATTATTATAGTTATTATCGAAATAAGTTTAAATAATTATTCAGGTTCTTGAAACACAATTACGCTGGCGCGGGCGGCATGATGTCACCATGCGTAGACCCGTCTTGCAAATGTACTTACTCCGTGTATTTAGGCGTTGTAATTTCAAGTTTATTTGTATTCTAACTATTGTAAGTTTTTTGTTTTTGCCCTTTGTATTAAAAATCAGTCTTTTTCAAAACTATAAAAGCAAGAGGGATTATAGAAAGGTAACTTTTAAATTACCGATAAATGTATGCTTATTATTCATAAAATAAAATAATAATACTCAAGTCTATTTACCCTATTCAATTTATTCACCATTAAAAATATAAAAACATTACACAAATATATATTTCGGTATTAAAACTAATTATATTGCCATCTTCAGACGATTACCAATAAAAAACTGAATTACAATACCTGCTAATAAAACCTTTTGACGACAACGGCCTTACTTTTGAATACAACAATCAGCCTTTTAAATGAATAAACAGGAATTAATTACTAATAAAAATAAACGTGATAATGGCGTTGATACTTTACGTTTCTTCTCGGGCTTCCTACTGCATGTAGCATTGAAAAAGGCCGTTTTTCTATAAATTCAAAATTAACTAACAAACCAACACGTATCAAGAAAAACGAACCAATTTTAAACGCACCTGAAAAACAAGTAACCACGTTGCAGGCACAGCTGATACATGATTATAAACGCTACGTGACGTCTCGCGATTGGCGCAGGCTCGTAGGCGTTTTGCAAGCACTTCCGAATTTCATAATTTGATTAACTTTTAATTTAGTTTTAATTTACATCTGTACACTTTTATGTCGCCCAAAAAATTCCGATACTTATTTGAGCTGTATAAATTTCATATTATATGCAATTTAGCAATATTTATTTTTTGTGCAAGTACCCTTGTAACGTTACGCAACGTAACAACAATAACGATATTAGCCTTAATATATTTAACGCCAATGCTCGATACCCATAATGAACAGTATTGCAACGAAAATATATATATATAGATATTAAAACAATATAAGCTAGATACATCAATTTCCGGAATGGAAACCAATCTAGTTAACTGTGTTTTAAATGCTATCTACATATACAGTAGAAACTGACTAAAGTGATCACCTTTCGGACTGACCAAAAATGGTCAATTTAAGCAGGTGGTCACTTTGTAAAAGTGTGAATTTTTTATACACAACAGTTTTTATTTTCATGCGATATTCATTACATAGGTAGGTATTTTGAGTTTTTGTGCTTATAGTAAATGCTAAAAAAATGTATATCGACAATATATATTTATTGAACAGAGCACTTACCCTACTTATTACATGCGATAGATATGTGTTATGTACATACCACTTATAGGTACATATTTATTTAAAAATCATGTAACGTAGATTGTCTCAAGATCATTTATGTTTAGCACCGATTAGTTCATTAATATTATTTTTAGCATGGTGCAGTTCTGTTAGGATGCCAGGGCAGTTCTTAATAGTAAAATGTTCCGATGTTTTTCTTTCACTGTGGTTTTCTAAAAACTAACACCTTTTGTTTTTCTTTCAAATTTAGTTCTTTGTAAACTTTTTTGAAGTCATCTTGATCGCACTAATTAACACAAGGGTTTCAATCAATAGATGAAACAAAACTGATTTTATAAAAGAATTTTAAAACTATCCAAGGGTTACTAATGTAAAGTTTGCAGGTAATGAATTTCTCAGAAGCAGAAATAAAGTCTTAAAACTTGGAAATACCTGAACCCAACTGGTCACTATTAAGGAATTAGATGCATTCTTAGAAATTCTTTAAATGCAATTTACATGTACATACCTATTTAAACTTTTAAAAGATTAGTTATAACTGTAAGTAAAGTAATCCCTTGGCTAATGGTCACATTACACAAACAGTTTTAAACAAATATTTGAAGAAAATGTGGTCATTGGTCACAAAAGACAAGTGGTCAGTTTATACAGTATAAATTACATTAAAGTAATAGGATTTTTGCAGGGACTGAGAAAAAGTGATCAATATGACCAGAGGGTCAGTTTAAACAGCTGGTCAGATTTACAGGTTTCACTGTAGTAGCAATTCTTTTTAAATTACATTAAACCATTAACTACATATTAATAGATGAATACGTAGTAGGTAGATAAACGCAATAATAGATAGAATTTCTAAAAACAAAATCTGCTGAACGGGCCTGAAATGAGTTTTCGATCGGGCGCCATGTAATGATAACTTGGATAGCGACCTTCAGCTCATCTCTCAGGTTCAACAAAAAAAACGATTGATATATGTATAATATATAAGATAACAAAATAATGAACTAGTTAGCGGAAGTTCGGGTAGCTCCGGACATTTAAATGGAATACCAAAAATGCACAACAATAAATTTCAACTCTATTTCAGGGCTGTAGCCAGAAATTTATTTCCGGGGGGTTCTGAGGGAATTTATTTTCGGGTGGAAGCAGAATAGAAAAATAATTTTATTTTGTTGTCATTTTATTAGTATTAAGTTTAGTTTCGGGGAGGGTTCAGACCCCCTAACCCCTCCCCCTTGAATACGCCCTTGCTTTATTTTATACTTTGGAACTTCTTCAAACATTTTAGTACAAACCAGTTGAGAATGCGCAGAGCTAGCATTGCCATGACAAACAAAAACAACTGTATACTTAATAAACTAATTTATTTTTGAAAAGTAATGTTCACGTAACACATTAGTTGTCATAAAAATTAAAATCCTAACATAAAGTCCTAAAATTCTTCCTTTAAAAAAAGAAGAAAAAAAAGTTGCTAAAAATGTTTATTTTTTCGTAAATTTTTGAAAAATACAAAACTTTTCATTTTTCAAAAAATTTTTCGAAATTTTCCGTGGTCATTTTGACCACTTTCCCGAAGAGATACAAAAAAATGTTTCAACCAAAAGTTTCTTAGGATTTGATGTACTATAAGATTCCAAAAACAAAAATTCAAAAAAGTCAACAGGGAAAAAGCGACAGACCGACAGACTTCACGAATTCAGAGACGAACTTTTTGTTCGTCGAAAATAGAAACATCTCTTAGTCATTTAAGCAGTAGTAATACGATAATTTTATCCCTTGATTTTAGACAATAGGAAACATGGCGGGAAGCCTTGAACATACTTATTGAGCGTTTTTATCCGTGAAAATGACACAATAGTAATTATTATTTGATAGATCAATGTGAACGCAGGATTGGTGATCAGATCGTTTACATTTATATCATTAGATTCAGTCTTTTTCAAATGCTTCCTTGAAAATAACGGCTTCTTGATCAAGATATTCATGAGAAAACATATCATTGGCATTTTTGTCTGTTCTCCAAATATATTTTAATCAAATACCTAGGATAAACCTAATTATCCAGAAGCTACTTTCTTTTTGTTAAATTTAAAGATATGAAAAAGCTCTGTAAAACATATCGAAAAATACCCGACTAACTTGCATCCAGAGCTACCCGATTACTTAATAGCTATGTTTTCATTAATAGTACTTATTATATGAACGGAATTAGATAAGTACTATTGTAGTCGTAAAATACATGTCATGACCAAAACTTCAGCCAATAAATTAAATTAAGAAAACGACGTACGCACAATATATGTACATATGAACGTATTAAAAGCTAAACAAAGAATTAATTTTTACAAAAATGATCCTCTGTCCTTAAGAGTTAGACTTATCGCAGAGCAAATATTCAGCCCAATACCGTACTATCTTGGAATACACTTAGAAGATTGCTATCCTTATAAGGAATCCATTTTGGTGATCGAGACATCTGCGGAAATTCTATTAAAAGCATTATTGGACCATACGGCCGATCGCATAAACAATTTCAGGAAGATTTATTGAGTAGCTAGGTTGTCTTACCAAATGTATTTTAGTAGGTATTGCCATACTTGAGTCCAGCCCCACCCTTTTTATGCAAATGATCCGCGATCTAATTAATATTCAAATGAGACGTGGTCTAATTAAATGCGCGAATTAAATGCGCGAATTAAATTAATTGATCTAATTAAATTAATTCACGGTATCATTTACATATCTCCTCTCTCATTTACATATATCATTTCTCATATGCATGCGTGAATTAAATTAATTGACATATATCATTTCTCATATGCATACGCGAATTAAATTAATTGATCCAATTAAATTAATTCACGGTATCATTTGTAAATCTCATTTCTCTCATTTCTCATATGCATGCGCGAATTAAACTAATTCACGGTATCATTTGTATATCTCATCTCTCATTTCTCATATGGATGCTGGAATTAAATTAATTCACGGTATCATTAGCATATCTCATCTCTCATTTCTCATACGTATGCTCGAATTAAATTAATTCACGGTATCATTAGCATATCTCACCTCTCTCATCTCTCATATGCATTGACGAATTAAATTAATTCACGGTATCATTAGCATATCTCATCTGTCATTTACATTTATCATTTCTCATATGGATGCTCGAATTAAATTAATTCACGGTATCATTAGCATATCTCACCTCTCTCATCTCTCATATGCATTGACGAATTGAATTAATTCACGGTATCATTAGCATATCTCATCTGTCATTTACATTTATCATTTCTCATATGGATGCTGGAATTAAATTAATTCACGGTATCATTAGCAAATCTCATTTACATATCTCATACGTATGCTCGAATTAAATTAATTCACGGTATCATTAGCATATCTCACCTCTCTCATCTCTCATATGCATTGACGAATTAAATTAATTCACGGTATCATTAGCATATCTCACCTCTCTCATCTCTCATATGCATTCACGAATTAAATTAATTCACGGTATCATTAGCATATCTTATATCTCTCATTTCTCCTACGCATGCTCGAATTAAATTAATTCACGGTATCGTTTGCATAACTCATTTCATTTTTATATATTATTTGCCAGCTCTTATCTCTCTCTCTCATAAATTTATTTTAAAATAAATCATTCCTATTTGATATTTATCTACAGGTCATCATGTAATTCTGCGAAAACAATTTAACATGTAGAAACGTAATAATAAAATTTTTTTTTCAACTATACAAACTAACTCTAAAAAGTTACTGTCAATCACCTGTCGGATTATCTCTGTTGCATTAGACCTGTTTAAATATACGTCATAAACATTATTATTTTAAAATAACACAAAGAAATCTGTTAGTTATTATAAAAACACTTTGTCTTAAGTAACAATTATTGTTTTAAAAAGTTAATAAAGCGTACATCTCTTAAAAATTTATTTCAATAATTCCGATAAATATTTATAAATAAAACTTAGAAAAAAGGAATATTGTGTAGTACCATTTTAAAGTCAAAAAGCTTATACCGTTTTAAATCTTACGCTTTTCAACTGCTGCCGTTCTTAAATGAAATTATACTTAATTAGAAATGTAAACGTCATACGGCTAACATTTAAAATACATCCGAGTAACATAATTAACAAGTAGAAATTTGAAATGTATGTTAACCTTATCGCTATACATAGTAAACGCTGATAAATAATATTTAACAGGAATCATCAGGAATTTACAAGATAAACATTCTTTCCCTCTTATGTAATAGGTGTTAACCCTTAAAAGCAATTATCAAGTTGAAATATTTGTAGGTGCATTAATCATTTTCGTCTTTTAAAACGACATCTTTACAAGAATAATAAATTATTGTTTTAAATAAGTATTGACAATAACTAACCCTTTGTGTTAATCACGAGTTATTCATGAAGAAACTTCGCGGAATTTCAATACAGATGTAAAGGTTAAATGGTTACACGTATATTTTAAATCCCTTTTATTTATTTATTTAAAAATTAAAAACTTAACGAACACTCATAACAAAAGGAATAGCTTCTCGAAGATAACACACTATTGAATGACAAATTTTGAAATGTATTGTTGTTAAAAACATAAAACTTGTGTAATGAAAACTTGTGAATATTGTGTAATACCCTTTTAAATTCAAAAAACTTATTTAAAATCTTGTAAAAATATTATAGATGTTTTAAGTAGAAACGCCTATTAGTATTATCTTACAGGAACAGAATATTATAGTCAATCATTAACATCTTAAACCGCAACTCTACAAAACAATAAATTATTGTTTTAAAAAGTAATGACAATTACTCAATACATTGTGAAATAAAAAATCAAGAATAAAATACATACACGGATTAAACTAAACTATATATATTAAGAAATATTAATTACGGCTTTTATAGCATCTTACAGGAAAAAGATTACAGTCAATCAAGATCACAACATATATCATTAACTAGATATCATAAATAAATATATTATATATTGAAGGTAGAGTAAAGACATGAGGATATCCATCGTTTGACTAATGTCTATTTATTAAAACAAATAAGGTATGAAATGTAACAGGGAGTCTATTCAATGAACATTGCCTAATACTTTTATGATTTTTCTAGCCTATAGATCAGCAGTTAGAAACACGGGCCTGCTAAATGCCTGCAATTCACCTACCCTATCAATATGTTGTACAATTTTAGATATGTAATGTATACGTTTTGTTTCTTACTTAAGTCTATTTTGTTTGTATGTTTGTAATATTTAGACATTTACGAAAATTAAATCAAGCTGAACAGCAGATTACTATTTTAAATTTAATAGATCATACGAATTATCTTACCCTGTTCTGAATGACTGCTTTGTATAAATTGTGCATTGTTTGTAAATGCTCTCTGAACTAAAATATTCATATATGAGAGAAATGTTATATAAGTCAATACAGCCCTATAACTATCATTTATTGAGCTATACAAAGCGATTTATATCTACGCTAAACTAAAGATTAATAGAAGTATTGCATTCCTGATATCATAAGATAACGATAAAACACATGATTATTCTTAGACTAAGGTCTAATTTAGGTAGTCAAATTGTAGGTAATTGAATTGTAGGTACATATCATGATGTGATATCATACAATTATATTCTAGTAAGAATTGTAATAAAGTCACTGCTATAAATAACAATATTCTTTATCACGATCATCTATCATTATCATAATCATCTAATGTCATGCTGAGTCAACAGCTAGCTCCTAAGTTCGTATATGCGAGAATGGTATTATATGACACACACATCAGTCTACATTCATCGTTCTAATATTGATAGGAACTTTCTAGAATCTATAAAGTTGTACTACATATATTCAACTAATTTGAATATACGATAACGGGTACTCATTATACTTCTATGCACACAATCGATGTATCAGTACACTCCAACCACGTGATCGAGATTGTAGTATCAAGCTTCCTAGCTCCTATACAAGTATTCTAGAACACAGAGTATTCATCACTAAACGTTTATGAATAATAATAATTTGTAACCATTTTTGATACCTTCAAAATATAAGTCTATAACATATGTTTGTAATACGTCTTTATAACTTTGAAATACAGGGTAGTTACCTCTTGCAATATCTACAGTTACGAGAACCCTGAAGACTTAACTTAGAGAAATAAATCAGATAAATATTTTACTTTTATTGAAACGATAACTTTGCATACTAATATATAAAAATAATATAATGTATATCGCCTGATAAATAAAATTTAAATTATTCTTATTCTTTTACAATGAAATTTGTTTTGAAAAACACGATGAAGCGTTATGTATATTAATGCAGGAGTTCTGTTAAAGGCATTCGTTATTTAGAGATTCGCTTATAAGTATACTATCTATTTAGCTGATTCAATAAAAATTTCGTTATTTTTAAAAATTCCTAACAAGGGTTCAAGGTTCCTTGTCTGTTTTAGAATATTCAAAGACAATATATGTATAAATTATCGTGAGACTCCTGCTCTATATAAAACGCCATATATAAAATTAGAGATAAAAATTTATCCTGTGTATTGGTGAAAACTCAAATATTCACGGAAATATAACAATCGGTACATATGACGATACTAATCAGTCTGACGCGGAATATATATTTTATATTATACAAACGGAGAGAAAAGAATAGGTACAATCGGATTATGTTCATAACAGGCTCACCATGATTATTATAAACATCTTAACAGAATAAAAAGGGCGATATGAATATAACTTATAGGATTTAATCAAACTAGAAAAATATCGATATATATCCTGCGTTGAGAAAATAATTATACTATACAAGCATCCAGTATGTAAAGTAAAAGGAATTAGACTCATATGAAAATAATATACTGCCTGATAAATAAAATTATTCTTTTACAGTGAAGAGTGTTTTGGTGAAAACCTTAATGTAGCTGCTGAGCTCTGCTAGCCAGCTTCACTTATAAGTTCACACCACTTAACTGGTTCAATAAAAATTTCGTTATTTAAAAATTCCTAACATGGATAGCTTTATCTGTTTTATAATATTCAAAGGCAGTATATGACAATAAATTATCGTGAGACTCCTGATCTATACAGAACGCCTTATATAAAATTAGAGATAAAAAATTAAACCTATGATATATGGTAAAAATCAGTTCAAAATTACGTTACGTCTTGAAAAGTAGAAAAAATTGGGGTTAGAATTGTTGTTATATTTAGCGACTTCTTTTGCTTAATAATTTTCATTATGGTATATGTATATGTCTAGTCACAGTTTCAGCAAACGCATTGTATTCTATCAACGAATCATGTAAAATTAAGTAGTAGGGATTAGTTGTATCAGAAAGTGGGTTGACCGACTCAAACTCTAATCTCTAAATTCATGAATACCTTATACACACGATATAACTACGATGTAAGATTACGAAAAGGTACATGAAGAAAAGGGTATGTTGTAAGTCGGTTCTGAATTTCTTAAAACATTACTCGAATATAAAAAAAATTCGTAACGGCGATGCATAGGTTTAATACTATCAACAGCTCATATAAAGGAAATGTTAGATTGTTAACAGTTTATGAGCATTAATCAAAGACTATTCTATAATGATGTATTATTTATTTATAAACGTTACATAGTATAGTAGCTAAATGCATGACTGCCAGAAAAAGTTACTTTTATTAATGATGACTATTGAATTCGATCTGTCACTAGCTTAACCTTTTAATTTCCACTTTTGACCAAATTATAGTTGATCTGATCAAATATTGCTTACAAATCGGAGCTCTAATCTAATGTCTACAGTAGAATCCTTAAAACTCTCTATGAAGTTTTAGAATTGTCGATTACTAAGACACCCGTTTCTTCTACCTTCTTTAGTAAATTCATATTGTTAAATTCTACTTTGTCAACTGTTACTAGAATGCTGTTCTTTAGATCCTTTACCTCGCTCTATGTATCTGTAGTCATTACAATGAAAGTTTGTAGTGTTGTGTCGAATTGATTATTTGATTTGAAAAGAAGGGTACCCTATTACTGCGATTATTTGGCCACGCGGTCTCTCATGTGCACAAAGTCGTAGCGCTCTCAAACTTGGAACAGATATAGAAGGAACAATTTTATTCAACATATATCAATTAAAAAGTGATCCCTATTCTGGATCTCGAATTATCTTGATTTTTGTGAACCCTTGTTTTGTATGGTTTTACATAGGAAATCGAACGTCTGAAGAGTTAAGCATCAATAACTTGAGTGCACAAGGACTAATTATGCTGATATTTGGTGTACGCATTACCCAACTATCTGAGCAATTCTAGTGCAAAAACAAAATTGATCCCTATCACAGTTCGGCAGCAAATATAACTTATATGAATGAGTGCAGCTACATGAGTGAATATTATACAGGCTCAAGTATTTTTATCCCAATTACGCTATAATGAGTAAGTAAGTGGTAGTATGCTTAAATGTTGCCTAATGGGTCTAAAGCTAAGACTCATTGCACAGGCACAGCTTGCAACCTCTACCATCTGATGTCAGCCCAGAACATGTTTTCTAAACCACTTGTTACGTGAACGTCAGGTGTAGGAGAAGCTATTGAAATGTGGTCATGGGCTGTAAGAAAGCCCATACTAACTAGACATTTTAATACTATAAGAGAGCAAAGGAGCTTTTAATTAAGATAGTTCATTATTGAAGAGTTTGAATTCGATAAGAATCTCAAAAATGTATTCAATTCAAGTTTGACTACACCAATCGCTGATTATGTGTCTTAAAGATATTTAGCTTTAAAATGACTCCTATTGCCAGTGCCAAGTGTCATGAAATTCTATTTGGAGGTTATCTTCCATCGTCCCTTAAAAGCTTTTGGTTACTCTGACAATTTGCAGAAACAAAGAGGGGCGGTGTGAACGAACAACTGCAATAGAATTTTATTAAACCTGGCATGGAGTAAGATAAACTTGACTCGTTCACGTGTACTTAGATACACTGGCTTGAACTCACTCACTTGGACTCAGTCGCTTGAATTCACGCAATTGGACTCACTCACGTGGACTCACTCACTTGAACTTACTGACTCGGATTCACTCACATGAACTTACTGACTCGGATTCACTCACATGAACTCACGCACTTGGACTTACTCTCTTGCACTCACTCACTTTCTTGGATTCACTAACTTGGACTGACTTGGATACTGCTTTGATTTACTCATTTGAATTCACGCACTTGGACTTAATCTCTTGCAATCACTCTCTTGGATTTACTCACTTGGACTTACTACTTGCACTTCAACTCACGGACTTGGATTAATTCAATTGGATGCACTCAATTGGAACTCACTCAATTACTCACCTGAACTAACTCACTTAACACCACTCACCTGGAGTCACTCACTTGGCGTCACTCGCTTGGGCTCACTCACCTGGACCCAGTCACCTGGACTCACTCGCTTGGACTCATTCACTCACCTGGACTTACCCACTTAGGCTCAGTTGCTTAAACTCACTCACCTGAACTCACTCACTTGGACTCACTCCCTTAGACTCACTCACTTGGACCCACTCTCTTGGACGCACACACCTGAACACACTCACTTGGACTTACACACCTAAACTTACACTCCAGTACTCACTCACTTGAACTCACCCACTTAAACTCACTCACTTGAACTCACTCACTTAAACTCAGTCATTTGGACTCATTCATCTGGACTCTGCTGGACTCACTTACCTGGACTCACGTACCAGGGCTCGCTCGCTTGGACTCACTCACTTGGCCTCACTTATTTCGGCTTACTCATGTAGATTCATTTACTTAAGCTCAGTCATTTGGACTCACACACCTGGACTCACACACCTAGACTCACACCCTTAGACTCACACACCTAAACTCACACTCCTGGACTCACTCACTTGAACTCACTCACTTAAACTCAGTCGTTTGGATTCACTCACTTACCTGGACTCACGCACCAGGGCTCGCTCGCTTGGACTCACTCATTTCGGCTTACTCGTGTAGACACATTTACTTAAACTAAGTCATTTGGACTCACTCATCTAGACTCACTCAACTGGACTCACTCACAAGTACTCAAAAAATTGGAATAATTCACTTGAACCCAATTGCTTAAAGTCACACATCAGTCACCTGGACTCAAGTCATTTGGATTCAATCACTTGGACTCACTCACCAAGACTCACTCACTTGGACTTATTCACTTGGGCTCAATCTCTTAGGCTCACTCATTTGGATTCACCTTGGATTCACCCATTTAGATTCACTCGCTTGGACTCACCCCCATGTATTTACACACCTAGACTCATTTATCTGGGCTAACTCACTTGGTGTCGCTCTCTTGGGCTCATTCACTTGAACTCACTCACTTGGACTCACTCACTTGGACTCACTCTCTTGAACTCAGTCATTTGGATTCAGTCACCTGGACTCACTCACTTGGAGTTACTCATTTGGATTCACTCACTTGAAGTCAGTATTTAGTCTCACTCACTTGTACTCAATCATTTGGACACATTCACTTGTACTCTGTCACCTGGACTCACTCACTTGGACTCATTCACTTGTACTCTGTCACCTGGACTCACTCACTTGGATTCATTCACTTAAACTCACTCATCTGGACTCACTCATTTACACCTACTCATCTGGACTCATTTACTTGAACTCAGTCATTTGGATTCAATCAGTTGGACTCACTCACCAGGACTCACTTACTTGGACTTATTCACTTGGACTCACTCTCTTAGGCTCACTCTCTTGGGTTCACTCATTTGGATTCACCAATTTAGTTTCACTCGCTTGGACTCACTCACTCTTGTATTTACACAGCTAGACTCATTTATCTGGGCTAACTCACTTGGTTTCGTTCTTTTGGACTCATTCGCTTGAACTCACTCACTTGGATTCACTCACTTGAACTCAGTCATTTGGATTCAGTCACCTGGACTCACTCACTTGGACTTACCCATCTGGATTCACTCACTTGAAGTCAGTCATTTAGTCTCATTCACTTGTACTCAATCATTTGGACACATTCACTTGTACTCTGTCACCTGGACTCACTCACTTGAACTCATTCACTTGGACTCACTCACCAGGACTCACTCTCTTAGACTCACTTATTTGGACTCATATGGATTCATTCACTTGAACTCACTCATCTGGACTCACTTACTTGGACTTATTCACTTGGGCTCACTCTCTTAGGCTCACTTTCTTGGGCTCACTAATTTGGATTCACCAATTTAGATTCACTCGCTTGGATTCACTCCCTTGTGTGTACACACCTAGACTCATTTATCTGGGCTAACTCACTTGGTGTCGCTCTCTTGGACTCATTCGCTTGAACTCACTCACTTGGATTCACTCTCTTGAACTCAGTCATTTGGATTCAGTCACCTGGACTCAGTCATTTGGATTCAGTCACCTGGACTCACTCACTTGAAGTCAGTCATTTAGTCTCAGTCACTTGTATTCAATCATTTAGACACATTCACTTGTACTCTGTCACCTGGACTCACTCACTTGGACTCATTCACATGGACTCACTCACCAGAACTCACTCTCTTAGACTCACTTATTTGGACTCATATGGATTCATTCACTTGAACTCACTTATCTGGACTCACTCATTTACACCTACTCATCTGGACTCATTTACTTAAACTCATTCATTTGGATTCAATCACTTGGACTCACTCACCAGGACTCACTCACTTGGACTTATTCACTTGGGCTCACTCTCTTAGGCTCACTCTCTTGGGCTCACTCATTTGGATTCACCAATTTAGATTCACTCGCTTGGACTCACTCCCTTGTATTTACACACCTAGACTCATTTATCTGGGCTAACTCACTTGGTGTCGCTCTCTTGGACTCATTCGCTTGAACTCACTCTCTTGGACTTACTCATCTGGACTCACTCAGTCGTTTGGACTCACCCACTTAAATTCAGTCGCTCAGTTTTAACGCACCAAAAACATGTTGTTTAAGGTTGATGTGAAGTTCATTGGTGTTTATCCGAGAAAATACACTAAATATTAAAATTAAACAGAAAAATAAACTTTTTAATGCTGTTGATCCTGTTAATCCTGGGAACTGCCGATGAAGTTAAGTGGTAACTGGAAGATAACACTTTTCAGTAACTGTTACTACGGTTGTCGTAGTGTGTGGTTCTTGAGGAAGGTTATTAGTAACCGTAATGGGGTAATTATCAGGAACTTAAACTGCTCTTGGTGCATCTTGCAGTTTCTGAGAATTGTTTACAGGTGCTGTAGCAGGAGTCCGTTGTTGTTGATCCATGAGAATTTTCGTTGAAGAGACGACAGGTGATCTCTCAAAAACGTCGGCCTTAGGAAGCTCTTCCAAGCCCTAATTGGTTAGGATCCAATTTTGTCAGAGCTCTAACTTATTCTGATGTTTTTGTAAAGGGTATAGTAGAATGTAAGAATGTTTAATCGTTGTCAAATGGTTGGGAATAGATGCACTTTTGGAAATAAAAAAATTGGAATAGATTCTGTTATGGAGTTAATAACCTATGAATTGTGCTCTTCAAGAACTGAATGGCCAGGTTTAATGAAACAGAAATTATCAATGGGGGCAGGTGTATTTGAAATGGTATCTTTGTGTTCTGTCAGTGGTGGACAAATGACGTTTTGATTATCGTTACTTATTTGGGGGTTAGGATCCTGAAAATGTGACTGATCGTGCGAGATTTGATCGCAGTTTGTGGTTATGAAGCTAGTAAAATGAGGAGACAGGATTTATTCCTGGAATAGTTTAGCTAGTCCAAAAGATTCAGGGGAATCATCTTGCAGCAACCAGAAATCTGCAATATTTTTGGGAGGAGCAGGAGTATTTGGTTTTAGGTCGTATGAAGGAGGTGTGTTCAAACGTGAAACCAAATAATAGTTTAATATTTCGTTCTTAAATGTCATGTATGGGAAGGAGTTTGCATTGTTGTTTATAACTCTGATAAAATTGGAATGCAGTTTCAAAATGTTACATGACAGGTTAGAAATCCAAATATTATATTTTTGGAGTTCGTTATTAATATGGAGAACGTCAAAGTATGTATCTATGAGCATCATTCACATTTGTACTTGTGAACTGTCAAAAATGGGAAATGTTATTAGATTAGCAGGTAACTTTGCCATATTGGAACATAACCAATTAAATATAAGATACTTATGCAAATGATAAGCAAATCATATACTAAACATTTCTTCGTACTAAGTTATCCTGATGAGCTACGGAAGAAAAATTGCCTCGAAAACGGTAGTACGCACCTTAAATTGTTAATAACTTTTCTGCTGTCACTACGATTTAGTACATATATTATTCTACACGCTATTTTGAGTAGATTTGTGCAATAAGATAGCTGTTAACACTAAAGAACCAAAAACAGATACTTTTGGTTCCCTGCCGACTGGACTATACAGGGTGGGATTAAAGTATGGAATATTTTTTTAAAAATACTGAAACACGGCGATTTTGTTTTTTAAAAATACACATTAATATGTGCAATTCACCTTCCAACTTTCATTTGCTTCTAAGTAATGACATCATCACAAAAAAATTTAAATGACAATATAGATTTTTAATAGTGAAATCCGATAGTGATTTCTATTCCCTTTATGATTATGCAAATAAATCATAAGGTTGCATAACAAAAATTCTGAGAAAAATCGATTTGAACATTTAATGTTATTTAAAACAATAATTATATTTCATTATTATATTTCACATTTAATGTTATTGATATTATGGTATCAATATATTGTAATGATATTTCGATCGAGTTTAATTATTTACTCAAGTCGATGTTGTCCAAGTTAATAAAAGTTCATTATTGTTTTAAAATTATTTGATGAACAGAGAAGAGGTAGATGTGATGTTTGACGTTCATATAAAAGAATTCATGAAAACAGAGTTCAAGTTTGATTTATCTATTTAGTTTATTGTTGTTACATAAAAGAAGTATTTGGGTTAATAGGTTATTACATCTGAAGCTCAAAACCTGAAAAGAAAATTGTTATAAGACTTAAGGAAAAGTTGTAAAATAGTTTTTAGCATGTTTCACAATAGTCAAAACATAACATTTCATTAGAAATATCAATCAAAATTTATCCATGACAACCATCCATCAATAATAATCCATGGTTATCATAGAGATATCTAATAATTGGAAACACCAAATAATCATCTAAGAAAAGTTAGTTTTGGATTGTAAATCATAAAACAAAGGAAGAATAAAAAAGATGAAAGTAATAAGAATGGTTTTTTTGAGAGGGGCTAGAGAGGTTGTTAAGAAAAAAAAGGCATAAAAATTGATGACCTATGTAATATTTCTTTTAAATTGTGAAATAAAGATAAAAAGCAGTTTAAAATACAGTAAAAGGTGTTATTTATTTCAACCAACAAATAAAATAAAGAGTTTACAGAAGAAGAAATTTTAAAATATGGAAAAATACTCACTACCAAAAGAGGTTCGAATCTGATACAATCTTCGGATCTTCAAAGTTTCACTTTGATCCTAGAAGAAGAGAATAGTTACTTAAATAGTAAAGG
Source organism: Agrypnus murinus (assembly GCA_929113105.1). Classification (NCBI taxonomy): domain Eukaryota; kingdom Metazoa; phylum Arthropoda; class Insecta; order Coleoptera; family Elateridae; genus Agrypnus; species Agrypnus murinus. The sequence goes on from OV816024.1 coordinate 132,546,404, forward strand.
TAAAGACAAACAGGTACTCTTGTCCTACGATATTTTTAGCTGTCTGGCGATCCTTCGTATCCGGAGTTACACCGGATTCCTGAATCCAGGGCAGTTCGAGAGCGCAGGCGACATACAGGTTCCTGAGAACGTGCTACAAGAAGGGAGAAGCATTATCAATTAAATAACTAAAAAGTGTTATTAAAAAGCAGAGCATTAGTGTCCTACCAGAAGGTTAAAGTGCAATTTTATAAGTTAAGTTATAGATTAAATTAACGTACCATTATTATTGAAAGGGGTTTCAAGCAGATGATGCACGTAACCTAAAAATAATAAAGAATTTAATTAATTTATTTAAAACTAAAATATTGATCAAACTTACCTCATCTTATGAAATTGTTCAAATTCATATGTGTGGTTATGGACAAAACGTCAAAATACTAGTTTTCAAGGTTAAGCAAAGTTTCCCATTAAAGAAATTTCTCAATAGTTAAAGGTTACTTGAAATTCCATTATAGTATAATTTTTTTAAATAAACTTTGAATTATCCAAGGAAAAGAATCCATACTTGGAAATTCGATTATACTTATTTTAATCTCATTGCAAAGAAAAAATCTAGTAAAGGCAAATAAAAAAAAATTTAAAGGCGACCCTGAGAGATAACACTGATACAGCGAGTGCAGTTCATAATAAAATTAAAATATTAAGGCATTCTATTTGCATAGCTGCATAACATCGCAATATCAATATATCAGATCGATTTTTCTCAGAATTTTTGTTATGCAACATTATGATTTATTTGCATGATCATAAAGGGAAGAGAAATCACTATCGGATTCCACTACTAAAAATCTATATTGTCATTTAAATTTTTTTGTGATGACGTCATAACTTAGAAACAAATGAATGTCGGAAGGTGAATTGCACACATTAATGTGTATTTTTAAAAACAAAATGACGAGTTCGCTTTTTTTTAATATTCCATACTTTAATCCCACACTGTATATAAAAAGTAACATTTAAGAAGTTAAAGTTAAAGTATTTTTTTAAGTAAAATATAGTTAAAGTATGTTTCTGAAGGACATATAATCATTTTCATAATACATTTTAAAATATCTTTAAAATACAGTTATGACAAAAGGTAACTATAGCTTACAGATGCATGTACTTTTGTTATTATTACTAATCTCACTTTAAGTTCCAGGAACTTTTTATTGCTTATGAAAATGGCTCTTAGTTAAGTGTAGGAATCTAAATAACTTTTTATTGGATAAAACACAAGCGTAACCGAATTTAATATAAATTATATATGTGAAACATCTTACTGCCAAATGTCTGATTCGAATTCATATTAATTTGTCATATATTTTGACATCCGCACCAGCTTCACAGGGCGAACAAGGATAGTTTTATATTCATTGTCAGGTCGACCCTATACTCATGCCCCACTTGGATGTTGCCGTTGTCGGAGGTTAGAGCATAGAACCATGGACTGTACAAGGAAACAGGTGTGCATATATGAAAAACCATAGAGTTTTCAGGAACATTTAATCACCCCCAAGTGATCGGGGTGGACTTTTTGGGAACACTATTGTCTAACTATTTGCTCGGACTAAAACTTCACTTTGTCAGGGTAAGAAGGCTTTGAAAAACTAAACCCCGTCGTCTTAATTCTACCCTCCCCCATAATCTAAATGTATTGGCATCTGGAGAACTGTCTTACAAGTAGGTCCTAACTAAAGGATTACTTTAACAGACAAGATGGCTTATCAAAACTTGTACCCCACTACCTTTATTATGATTCAAACATTTCAGAGCCCCGCAAACTCTCCTGTTGATTAGCCTTGGCAAAAGGTTTGCTTTGACAGGCCAAAGAGACCACCCAAATATTTTCAATCGAAATATTTCAACCATTCGAGGATCTTCCTGTATGTTGGCCTTGACTAAAGTTTACTTTGGCAAGTGTAAGAGACTTTAAAAAATTTTAATTTTCCCGCACTTTGCCATATGAAACAAGTATTTCAAAATTTCGAGAACCATCTTGACGATTGTACTAGACTAAATGTTCGCTCTAACAGACCTAGGAAACTTTTCAAAAATCCTCCCCACTGTGCAAATTGTTTCAGCGCCTTGAGAATATCTCTGTCATTAGCGTTGGGTCAAGGTTTACTCTCGCACGGGAAAGAAGCGGTAGGGAATTTTAATATTTTCATTTCTTCTTGCCATATGGTCCAACTATCAAAACCCCTCTGCCCTCCGACTTGGATATATCAACGTCTGAGAATTCTCGTGTCGGTTAATGACGCTGCAATTGAATGTTATCTCTAACAGGTCTAGGAGACCTGCAATACGAAACACGGAATCTACATAAGTCCTACCTCCCCCCATTTCGACCTATCTTTCCGTATCATATAGCTAGTTCGACGATCCGAGATTGTCTGGTCCTTGTCTACTGGATTTGATCACGGATTAGCGTTCGCAGGTTAAAATGCAGTTTCGAAAGTTCCCTCCCCCCCCGTCATATAATCGGTATTGTTCGGCGTATGGAGAATTCTTCTGTCCGTTCGCAGTGACTAAATTAAGCTTAGACAGGTCAAAGAGACGCTTCAAAGGAATCTAACCCCCCCCCCGCCATCTAACTTGTATATTTCAAGTTAGTTAATGACGCTGCGCCTGAAAAGACTGACCTTTCAAAGATTTGCGGTAGAGTGGTTAGGCTGTAATACTGGGGAATGTACATAAATCCTACCTCCCCCCCTTTCGCCCTAACTTTCCGTATCGTATAGAGAGTTCGACGATCCGAGATTGTCTGGTTCTTGTCTACTGGATTTGATCACGGATTAGCGTTTGCAGGTTAAAATGCAGTTTCGAAAGTTCCTTCCCCCCCCCGTCATATAATCGGTATTGTTCGGCGTATTTAGAATTCTTCTGTCTGTTCGTAGTGACTAAATTAAGCTTAAATTAAAGCTTAGACAGGTCAAAGAGACGCTTCAAAGGAATTTAACCCCCCCCCCCGCCATCTAACTTGGATATTTCAAGTTAGTTAATGACGCTGCGACTGAAAAGACTTACCTTTCTAAGATTTGCGGTAGAGTGGTTGGGCTGTAATACTGGGGAATGTACATAAATCCTACCTCCCCCCTTTCGCCCTAACTTTCCGTATCATATAGATAGTTCGACGATCCGAGATTGTCTGGTCCTTGTCTACTGGATTTTATCGCGGATTAGCGTTCGCAGGTTAAAATGCAGTTTCGAAAGTTCCCTCCCCCCCGTCATATAATCTTTATTTTTCGGCGTATGGAGAATTTTTCTGTCCGTTCGCAGTGACTAAATTAAGCTTAAATTAAAGCTTAGACAGGTCAAATAGACGCTTCAAAGGAATGTAACCCCCCCCCCCCGCGATCTAACTCGGATATTTCAAGTTAGTTAATGACGCTGCGACTGTAAAGACTGACCTTTCAAAGATTTGCGGTAGAGTGGTTGGTCTGTAATACTGGGAAATCTATATAAATCCTACCTCCCCCCTTTCACCTTAACTTTCCGTATCGTATAGATAGTTCGACGATCCGAGATTGTCTGGTTCTTGTCTACTGGATTTGATCACGGATTAGCGTTCGCAGGTTAAAATGCAGTTTCGAAAGTTCCTCCCCCCTCCGTCATATAATCGGTATTGTTGTGTGTCGGCGTATGGAGAATTCTTCTGTCTGTTCGCAGTGACTAAATTAAGCTTAAATTAAAGCTTAGACAGGTCAAAGAGACGCTTCAAAGGAATTTAACCCCCCCCCCGTCATCTAATTTGGATATCTCAAGTTACTTAATGACGCTGCGACTGAAAAGACTGACCTTTCAAAGATTTGCGGTAGAGTGGTTGGGCTGTAATACTGGGGAATCTACATAAATCCTACCTCCCCCCTTTCGCCCTAACTTTCCGTATCGTATAGATAGTTCGACGATCCGAGATTGTCTGGTTCTTGTCTACTGGATTTGATCACGGATTAGCGTTCGCAGGTTAAAATGCAGTTTCGAAAGTTCCTTCCCCCCCCCGTCATATAATCGGTATTGTTGTGTGTCGGCGTATGGAGAATTCTTCTGTCTGTTCGCAGTGACTAAATTAAGCTTAAACTAAAGCTTAGACAGGTCAAAGAGACGCTTCAAAGGAATTTAACCCCCCCCCCCGCCATCTAACTTGTATATTTCAAGTTAGTTAATGACGCTGCGATTGAATAGACTGACATCTCAAAGATTTGCGGTAGAGTGGTTGGGCTGTAATACTGGGGAATGTACATAAATCCTACCTCCTCCCCTTTCGCCCTAACTTTCCGTATCATATAGATAGTTCAACGATCCGAGATTGTCTGGCCCTTGTCTACTGGATTTTATCGCGGATTAGCGTTCGCAGGTTAAAATGCAGCTTCGAAAGTTCCCTCCCCCCCCGTCAAATAATCGGTATTTTTCGGCGTATGGAGAATTTTTCTATCCGTTCGCAGTGACTAAATTAAGCTTAAATTAAAGCTTAGACAGGTAAAAAAGACGCTTCAAAGGATCTACCCCCCCCCCGCCATCTAACTCGGATATTTCAAGTTAGTTAATGACGCTGCGACTGCAAAGACTGACCTTTCAAAGATTTGCGGTAGAGTGGTTGGGCTGTAATACTGGGGAATCTACATAAATCCTACCTCCCCCCCTTTCGCCCTAACTTTCCGTATCGTATAGAGAGTTCGACGATCCGAGATTGTCTGGTTCTTGTCTACTGGATTTGATCACGGATTAGCGTTTGCAGGTTAAAATGCAGTTTCGAAAGTTCCTTCCCCCCCCCGTCATATAATCGGTATTGTTCGGCGTATTTAGAATTCTTCTGTCTGTTCGTAGTGACTAAATTAAGCTTAAATTAAAGCTTAGACAGGTCAAAGAGACGCTTCAAAGGAATTTAACCCCCCCCCCCGCCATCTAACTTGGATATTTCAAGTTAGTTAATGACGCTGCGACTGAAAAGACTTACCTTTCTAAGATTTGCGGTAGAGTGGTTGGGCTGTAATACTGGGGAATGTACATAAATCCTACCTCCCCCCTTTCGCCCTAACTTTCCGTATCATATAGATAGTTCGACGATCCGAGATTGTCTGGTCCTTGTCTACTGGATTTTATCGCGGATTAGCGTTCGCAGGTTAAAATGCAGTTTCGAAAGTCCCTCCCCCCCGTCATATAATCTTTATTTTTCGGCGTATGGAGAATTTTGCTGTCCGTTCGCAGTGACTAAATTAAGCTTAAATTAAAGCTTAGACAGGTCAAATAGACGCTTCAAAGGAATGTAACCCCCCCCCCGCGATCTAACTCGGATATTTCAAGTTAGTTAATGACGCTGCGACTGTAAAGACTGACCTTTCAAAGATTTGCGGTAGAGTGGTTGGTCTGTAATACTGGGAAATCTATATAAATCCTACCTCCCCCCTTTCACCTTAACTTTCCGTATCGTATAGATAGTTCGACGATCCGAGATTGTCTGGTTCTTGTCTACTGGATTTGATCACGGATTAGCGTTCGCAGGTTAAAATGCAGTTTCGAAAGTTCCTCCCCCCTCCGTCATATAATCGGTATTGTTGTGTGTCGGCGTATGGAGAATTCTTCTGTCTGTTCGCAGTGACTAAATTAAGCTTAAATTAAAGCTTAGACAGGTCAAAGAGACGCTTCAAAGGAATTTAACCCCCCCCCGTCATCTAACTTGGATATCTCAAGTTACTTAATGACGCTGCGACTGAAAAGACTGACCTTTCAAAGATTTGCGGTAGAGTGGTTGGGCTGTAATACTGGGGAATCTACATAAATCCTACCTCCCCCCTTTCGCCCTAACTTTCCGTATCGTATAGATAGTTCGACGATCCGAGATTGTCTGGTTCTTGTCTACTGGATTTGATCACGGATTAGCGTTCGCAGGTTAAAATGCAGTTTCGAAAGTTCCTTCCCCCCCCCGTCATATAATCGGTATTGTTGTGTGTCGGCGTATGGAGAATTCTTCTGTCTGTTCGCAGTGACTAAATTAAGCTTAAATTAAAGCTTAGACAGGTCAAAGAGACGCTTCAAAGGAATTTAACCCCCCCCCCCCGCCATCTAACTTGTATATTTCAAGTTAGTTAATGACGCTGCGATTGAATAGACTGACATCTCAAAGATTTGCGGTAGAGTGGTTGGGCTGTAATACTGGGGAATGTACATAAATCCTACCTCCTCCCCTTTCGCCCTAACTTTCCGTATCATATAGATAGTTCAACGATCCGAGATTGTCTGGCCCTTGTCTACTGGATTTTATCGCGGATTAGCGTTCGCAGGTTAAAATGCAGCTTCGAAAGTTCCCTCCCCCCCGTCAAATAATCGGTATTTTTCGGCGTATGGAGAATTTTTCTATCCGTTCGCAGTGACTAAATTAAGCTTAAATTAAAGCTTAGACAGGTAAAAAAGACGCTTCAAAGGATCTACCCCCCCCCCCCGCCATCTAACTCGGATATTTCAAGTTAGTTAATGACGCTGCGACTGCAAAGACTGACCTTTCAAAGATTTGCGGTAGAGTGGTTGGGCTGTAATACTGGGGAATCTACATAAATCCTACCTCCCCCCCTTTCGCCCTAACTTTCCGTATCGTAGAGAGAGTTCGACGATCCGAGATTGTCTGGTTCTTGTCTACTGGATTTGATCACGGATTAGCGTTTGCAGGTTAAAATGCAGTTTCGAAAGTTCCTTCCCCCCCCCGTCATATAATCGGTATTGTTCGGCGTATTTAGAATTCTTCTGTCTGTTCGTAGTGACTAAATTAAGCTTAAATCAAAGCTTAGACAGGTCAAAGAGACGCTTCAAAGGAATTTAACCCCCCCCCCGCCATGTAACTTGTATATTTCAAGTTAGTTAATGACGCTGCGACTGAAAAGACTTACCTTTCTAAGATTTGCGGTAGAGTGGTTGGGCTGTAATACTGGGGAATGTACATAAATCCAACCTCCTCTCCTTTCGCCCTAACTTTCCGTATCATATAGATAGTTCAACGATCCGAGATTGTCTGGCCCTTGTCTACTGGATTTTATCGCGGATTAGCGTTCGCAGGTTAAAATGCAGCTTCGAAAGTTCCCTCCCCCCCGTCAAATAATCGGTATTTTTCGGCGTATGGAGAATTTTTCTATCCGTTCGCAGTGACTAAATTAAGCTTAAATTAAAGCTTAGACAGGTAAAAAAGACGCTTCAAAGTATCTACCCCCCCCCCCGCCATCTAACTCGGATATTTCAAGTTAGTTAATGACGCTGCGACTGCAAAGACTGACCTTTCAAAGATTTGCGGTAGAGTGGTTGGGCTGTAATACTGGGGAATCTACATAAATCCTACCTCCCCCCCCTTTCGCCCTAACTTTCCGTATCGTATAGAGAGTTCGACGATCCGAGATTGTCTGGTTCTTGTCTACTGGATTTGATCACGGATTAGCGTTTGCAGGTTAAAATGCAGTTTCGAAAGTTCCTTCCCCCCCCCGTCATATAATCGGTATTGTTCGGCGTATTTAGAATTCTTCTGTCTGTTCGTAGTGACTAAATTAAGCTTAAATTAAAGCTTAGACAGGTCAAAGAGACGCTTCAAAGGAATTTAACCCCCCCCCCCCCCGCCATCTAACTTGGATATTTCAAGTTAGTTAATGACGCTGCGACTGAAAAGACTTACCTTTCTAAGATTTGCGGTAGAGTGGTTGGGCTGTAATACTGGGGAATGTACATAAATCCTACCTCCCCCCTTTCGCCCTAACTTTCCGTATCATATAGATAGTTCGACGATCCGAGATTGTCTGGTCCTTGTCTACTGGATTTTATCGCGGATTAGCGTTCGCAGGTTAAAATGCAGTTTCGAAAGTTCCCTCCCCCCCGTCATATAATCTTTATTTTTCGGCGTATGGAGAATTTTTCTGTCCGTTCGCAGTGACTAAATTAAGCTTAAATTAAAGCTTAGACAGGTCAAATAGACGCTTCAAAGGAATCTAACCCCCCCCCCCGCGATCTAACTCGGATATTTCAAGTTAGTTAATGACGCTGCGACTGTAAAGACTGACCTTTCAAAGATTTGCGGTAGAGTGGTTGGTCTGTAATACTGGGAAATCTATATAAATCCTACCTCCCCCCTTTCACCTTAACTTTCCGTATCGTATAGATAGTTCGACGATCCGAGATTGTCTGGTTCTTGTCTACTGGATTTGATCACGGATTAGCGTTCGCAGGTTAAAATGCAGTTTCGAAAGTTCCTCCCCCCTCCGTCATATAATCGGTATTGTTGTGTGTCGGCGTATGGAGAATTCTTCTGTCTGTTCGCAGTGACTAAATTAAGCTTAAATTAAAGCTTAGACAGGTCAAAGAGACGCTTCAAAGGAATTTAACCCCCCCCCCGTCATCTAATTTGGATATCTCAAGTTACTTAATGACGCTGCGACTGAAAAGACTGACCTTTCAAAGATTTGCGGTAGAGTGGTTGGGCTGTAATACTGGGGAATCTACATAAATCCTACCTCCCCCCTTTCGCCCTAACTTTCCGTATCGTATAGATAGTTCGACGATCCGAGATTGTCTGGTTCTTGTCTACTGGATTTGATCACGGATTAGCGTTCGCAGGTTAAAATGCAGTTTCGAAAGTTCCTTCCCCCCCCGTCATATAATCGGTATTGTTGTGTGTCGGCGTATGGAGAATTCTTCTGTCTGTTCGCAGTGACTAAATTAAGCTTAAATTAAAGCTTAGACAGGTCAAAGAGACGCTTCAAAGGAATTTAACCCCCCCCCCCCGCCATCTAACTTGTATATTTCAAGTTAGTTAATGACGCTGCGATTGAATAGACTGACATCTCAAAGATTTGCGGTAGAGTGGTTGGGCTGTAATACTGGGGAATGTACATAAATCCTACCTCCTCCCCTTTCGCCCTAACTTTCCGTATCATATAGATAGTTCAACGATCCGAGATTGTCTGGCCCTTGTCTACTGGATTTTATCGCGGATTAGCGTTCGCAGGTTAAAATGCAGCTTCGAAAGTTCCCTCCCCCCCGTCAAATAATCGGTATTTTTCGGCGTATGGAGAATTTTTCTATCCGTTCGCAGTGACTAAATTAAGCTTAAATTAAAGCTTAGACAGGTAAAAAAGACGCTTCAAAGGATCTACCCCCCCCCCCGCCATCTAACTCGGATATTTCAAGTTAGTTAATGACGCTGCGACTGCAAAGACTGACCTTTCAAAGATTTGCGGTAGAGTGGTTGGTCTGTAATACTGGGGAATCTACATAAATCCTACCTCCCCCCCTTTCGCCCTAACTTTCCGTATCGTATAGAGAGTTCGACGATCCGAGATTGTCTGGTTCTTGTCTACTGGATTTGATCACGGATTAGCGTTTGCAGGTTAAAATGCAGTTTCGAAAGTTCCTTCCCCCCCCCCCGTCATATAATCGGTATTGTTCGGCGTATTTAGAATTCTTCTGTCTGTTCGTAGTGACTAAATTAAGCTTAAATTAAAGCTTAGACAGGTCAAAGAGACGCTTCAAAGGAATTTAACCCCCCCCCGCCATGTAACTTGTATATTTCAAGTTAGTTAATGACGCTGCGACTGAAAAGACTTACCTTTCTAAGATTTGCGGTAGAGTGGTTGGGCTGTAATACTGGGGAATGTACATAAATCCTACCTCCCCCCTTTCGCCCTAACTTTCCGTGTCATATAGATAGTTCGACGATGCGAGATTGTCTGGTCCTTGTCTACTGGATTTTATCGCGGATTAGCGTTCGCAGGTTAAAATGCAGTTTCGAAAGTTCCCTCCCCCCCGTCATATAATCTTTATTTTTCGGCGTATGGAGAATTTTTCTGTCCGTTCGCAGTGACTAAATTAAGCTTAAATTAAAGCTTAGACAGGTCAAATAGACGCTTCAAAGGAATCTAACCCCCCCCCCCGCGATCTAACTCGGATATTTCAAGTTAGTTAATGACGCTGCGACTGTAAAGACTGACCTTTCAAAGATTTGCGGTAGAGTGGTTGGTCTGTAATACTGGTAAATCCATATAAATCCTACCTCCCCCCCTTTCACCCTAACTTTCCGTATCGTATAGAGAGTTCGACGATCCGAGATTATCTGGTTCTTGTCTACTGGATTTGATCACGGATTAGCGTTCGCAGGTTAAAATGCAGTTTCGGAAGTTCCTCCCCCCTCCGTCATATAATCGGTATTGTTCGGCGTATGGAGAATTCTTCTGTCCGTTCGCAGTGACTAAATTAAGCTTAAATTAAATTAAAGCTTAGACAGGTCAAAGAGACGCTTCAAAGGAATTTAACCCCCCCCCCCCGTCATCTAACTTGGATATCTCAAGTTACTTAATGACGCTGCGACTGAAAAGACTGACCTTTCAAAGATTTGCGGTAGAGTGGTTGGGCTGTAATACTGGGGAATCTACATAAATCCTACCTCCCCCCCTTTCGCCCTAACTTTCCGTATCGTATAGAGAGTTCGACGATCCGAGATTGTCTGGTTCTTGTCTACTGGATTTGATCACGGATTAGCGTTCGCAGGTTAAAATGCAGTTTCGAAAGTTCCCTCCCCCCCCCCCCGTTCATATAATCGGTATTGTTCGGCGTATGGAGAATTCTTCTGTCCGTTCGCAGTGACTAAATTAAACTTAAATTAAAGCTTAGGCAGGTCAAGGAGACATTTCAGAGGTATTTGGCCTCCCCCTCCCCCAACCTTTGTATCTGATCTGGATATTTCAGCGTGTAGAGAATGCTCTTGATGGCTGTCCTCTAGTAAGGATTCACTTTGCCGGGTGAACGACGTTTTTCAGTAAATTCTACAGTGGCCCAGGCAATTACATGTATTTTAATGGAGTGTGGCCCAAAAGTGCGGCTTATCATGTACCCTTCTTTAATAATGTAATTTATTGTTTAAACCAACCCTTGTTTACTTCTATATATGTTTAATTAATATGTAATTAGTACATCAAAAATATGTTCTTAATATGTTTTTCAATTTCCTTATAAATATAACTATATATCATTGAAATAAAACGTTATTAAAATATTAAAAAATAATTTTACTTTATCACATCCTAAATATTTATACGACTGATCACCTTTCTCGTCAGCTTCTTTTCAAACAATTGCAGTCGATTATCATAAACCTAGTGGTGAGCTTGTATTATTCGTATTGCGATATGGATATATTATTCAATTTTCATGTCTTTTGCTAACCCTATATAACCTAAGCTTTACATAGATTTAGACATGTTTTATATTTCGTATTTAGACACATAGCACGACATATCTCAATGATATATTAAATAAAAATAAATTGCTACTAAACGTAAGCTAGACTTGAATGATATCGATCGATATGCTATAATATGTATAGCTTAAATGCTAGATTAGTGAAGGAACATGCTGCGGAAGTCTATCGATTAGTTTGTCAGCCTTATTCCAATATACGTTCTCATCTTTATAATTGTTCAACTTTTTAAAATTTGATGGTCTAATACCTATATTTATGTGCTGTATTCTTTTACATAATAACTTAAACAAGACAGGAATTGTTACGAAACCATAATATCAAAAATATTTAACCATGTTATTTATAATAAATATAGTAGAAATATGAAGAAAAGAGTACTAGTTATGCTTTAACGTTTGAGTAGCAGCAAACGCACACAGGGTAGTTATCTCTTGTAATATCTACAGTTATGAGAACCCTGAAGACTTAACCTAGAGAAATAAATTAGATAAATATTTTACTTTTTATTGAAACGATAACTTTACGTACTAATATATGAAAATAATATAATGTATATCGCCTGATAAATAAAATTGAAATTATTCTTATTCTTTTTACAATGGAATGTGTTTTTATTTAAAAATTCCTAACATGGATAGCTTTATCTGTTTTAGAATATTCAAAGGCAGTATATGACAATAAATTATCGTGAGACTACTGATCTATACAAAACGCCTTATATAAAATTAGAGATAAAAAATTAAACCTATTACATATGGTGAAAATGCAAATATTCAACAATTCTAACCCCCAATTTTTCTACTTTTCTAGACGTAATGTAATTTTGAACTGATTTTTAACCTTTTTCGTTATATCTAAACGATTTCTACATATGTCTTCTTACTGTGTATAATTTTGCCGCATGTAGATATTCGTCGTATCTATAGTAAACTCATATTTTAACGTTATTTTACAATATATCATCCATTTTCAATGGTTTCGAAATACACAGATATGTAATAATATACTATATACTCTTGTAGGATATTCATCGTTGAATATAGTAAACTCGTATGATTAATATTAATTTGTAATTATTTTCAGCACCTTCGAAATATAAGTCTATAACATATGTCTGTAATACGTCTTTATAACTTTGAAACTCTACGTGATTTCCTCTTACAATATCTATAGTTATGAGAACCTTGAATACTTAACCTGGAGAAATAAAACAGATAAATATTTTACTTTTTATTGAAACTAGTTAACTTATATTCTAACATACAAATATACAACAACAAAACAGAAAAGTATACTTGAGGGTAACAAAGAAGTCCTGGACGCTGCTATAAAAGTTAGAAGAACGCTTGTAGACGTTATTAAGTGTGTTAAATTCTTCTCGTAGATATAACGATGATTTATTTTTGAATGAATTAGTTTATAAGTTTACTAAGAAAACTATTGTAGATTTGCAGAACGATCTTGATTTAGATGATAGACTTAAATTTATTACATCTGGATATAATGTATAATAAATATAATATAATAAATGTCTTTAAAACATATTGTTTTTTAATTGTACCTACATCTACTTATTCCAGGTAGTTTGATTGTATGCATATGTAAGACGTGGGAAAACTCCTGACAATGCTGCCTCTGGTAATGCTATGAAATAAAATGTATCAAGATGATGCAGGAACTCAAAAGGATCAGCTACCAGAACGTTTACTGCACGAGAGAGGTAAAGAAATAAGAAACATATATAGAATGTATATCATTTATTTTAACATGTTACATATAAATAGCAGTACAATAAGAGCATCTTACATAGTACAAATTAAATATTTACTTATTCTATGATTTTTCTCGCTTTAAGCTCTGCGATGACTGAAATTATTTCATTTTCGTTTTCGAGACTGTTGCTAAGAGCTTTCTTTACAGCATAAAATAGACGAAGTCTGTCCACTAGTTGATCAGGTGTACTCTGACGTATACAATCCGGTTTCATCTTCTTTAACTTTTTGGGAAGTCTAATCCCAAAGTCTGTTATTCTGTATAAATTTGGCCTGATTACATTTTCGTATTTCGAATGTTTAACGGTTATTAGTCGACCGTTGCGCCTATAGTCTTTCTTATGAGCATTAGTAAGTGAGATTATTTTCATATAGTTGTTGATATCTTCCTCTGTTGGACTAGGAGAGCTTATTCGTTTAAGCGTTAGTAAATTAAACAGGCCTGATGTTCCATTGAAAAGTTTGTTTTTAATTAAAATATCTTAAATAAATAAATAATTCTTAGATATAAAACTGTGTTTTATTCCATCTAAAAGAATTAATAATAAGTGTAACATTAACACCGCCCAAGTGTTAACCCGTTACAAATAAAATTATAAAAGAGAAAATATCTTTTCTCTGACACTGTATTCGCGAACAACCAAATCGCCACTCATCGATGTCGTTATATAGAGCGTACCTAGTTTTGTCTACGTTTTTGTTTTCTCCGTTAGCTAATAATGCTCTATAATAGTTAGAGAATTCCTGATAAACCTTTAAGTCAGAATCGCATTCTTCTCCTTCTTCTTCGTCATCTTCTTCTTCTTCTTCTTCATCTTCAACAGATGTAACTGGAGATAACGTGTTCAAGTTTTGGTGGGAGATTGACGGTCCTCGGTCGAGGTCCAGTCTTATCACGGTGAAAGTAGGCTAATTTATTACGTATACCAATGAACCCTGTGACACAAATAAAGAAATAAGACTCGATGATGATGCTGAAATAATAAACGCGCAGACGTACATAATAAAGTAAATACACGCACAATTTCAAACAGATACACGCACAGACGTACATAATAAAGCAAATACACGCACAATTTCAAACAGATACACGTACAGACGTACATAATAAAGCATATACACGCACACTTTACAATCATCGTGTTATATTGTATATCAATATCTCCTTTTTGTAGCCTTTGCTGCTGCCTATGTTATCATGTTTGGTTTTTCTAGTCAGAGATCCATCATCCTGACATATTCATTTTCTTTTATACGAAAAATAAAAACATTAAAACATTTATCGAGTTCTCATAAAACATATACAATTATTCTAATATGATTGAAAGCATTTACTAAATACAAAATTTATATATTTCATCTATTTAAAAGACTTCCTGCAACGTGAAAGAATATATACAAATGTACTACAATTATTTTTATCAAGTGTTGACATAAATGAGCATGCAGTCATGTATTTTATCATGTTTCATATAAAAGATGAGTGAATTCGCTATATACAAAATTTATATGTATGGTACACTAGGTAAGTATCGACTTATGACGTAATGAATTATTAAGAATAACATATCATATGCCAGCTAGAGAGATAGTCATCGTCACTGCTGCCAACATCGTTCTGGTGCTTTTGCTTCAGCGGCGAGATCAATCGTTGTCGCTACTATTTGAAATCAAAAGGGTACATGCCATCAATAATAAGGTTAACTAAGCTTAAAAAAAACTCGAACTAAAACATAACCTCAAGGAAAAAGATAGTGATCATCCGTAGGCACGGAATCATACGTAGCGTCCTGCATAGTATAATTATTCTGTTAAGACGTTTAATCATAGGGAGCATAACATAAACCAATGGTACCTACTCCTATCTCACCATTTGTAAGGTACATAAACTTTTACATATATTTTATTGCATGATTTTTTTTTTCTGCAGTAGCATAGGCTGAAATCTCCGAGCGGCTACGATTATAACCGAGAACAACCGATTGCGCTGGTCGATCAGTATAAATAGGCGGGATAGTGTTCCTGCTCCTTCATTAGTCGAGATGAATCAGCACGTGAACGACGTATGTAAGAAGAAGAATGACTCTGGTCGAAGGGGTTGCAACATACAGTGTCCGGTTTGCTTCAAGTCTTTCGCGAGGCCATTCACCTGCAAGAGACACGTAAAAACCATGCACGAATCAGACAGAATCCAGTGTTCTAGTTGTGTCAAAACTTTTTCAAGCTTTGATGCCTACAAAATACATATGAGAACCGTCCACGAAACAAACAGAATCCAATGCTCTAGCTGTGTCAAAACTTTTTCACGTCGTGACCACTTAAAAAGTCTAGTTTCAAATATGTATGTTAGAATATAAGTTAACTAGTTTCAATAAAAAGTAAAATATTTATCTGTTTTATTTCTCCAGGTTGTCTTCAAGGTTCTCATAACTATAGATATTGTAGGAGGAAATCACGTAGAGTTTCAAAGTTATAAAGGCGTATTACAAACATTTGACGTATGTTATAGATATATATTTCGAAGGTGCTGAAAATAATTACAAATTAATATTAATCATACGAGTTTACTATATTCAACGATGAATATCCTACAAGAGTATATAGTATATTATTACATATCTACGTATTTCGAAACCATTGAAAATGGCTAATATATTGTAAAATAACGTTAAAATATGAGTTTACTATAAATACGACGAATATCTACATGGGGCAAAATTATACACAGTAAGAAGGCATACGTAGAAATTGTTTACAAGGGTAGTAGATATAACGAAAAAGGTTAAAAATCAGTTCAAAATTACATTACGTCTAGAAAAGTAGAAAAATTGGGGTTAGAATTATTGAATATTTGGATTTTCAGCATATATCATAGGTTTAATTTTTTATCTCTAATTTTATATAAGACGTTTTGTATAGATCAGGAGTCTCACGATAATTTATTGTCATATACTGCCTTTGAATATTCTGAAACAGATAAAGCTATCCATGTTAGGAATTTTTAAATAACGAAATTTTTATTGAATCAGCTAAATAGATAGTGTACTTATAAGTGAAGCTGGCTAGCAGAGCTCAGCAGCTACATTAAGGTTTTCCCCAAAACACCCTTCACTGTATGTTCCTTCACTAATCTAGCATTTAAGCTATACATATTATAGCATATCGATCGATATCATTCAAGTCTAGCTTACGTTTAGTAGCAATTTATTTTTATTTAATATATCATTGAGATATGTCGTGCTATGGGTCTAAATACGAAATATAAAACATGTCTAAATCTATGTAAAGCTTAGGTTATGTAGTGTTAGCAAAAGACATGAAAATTGAATAATATATCCATATCGCAATACGAATAATACAAGCTCACCACTAGGTTTATGATAAACGACTGCAATTGTTTGAAAAGAAGCTGACGAGAAAGGTGATCAGTCGTGTAAATATTTAGGATGTGATAAAGTAAAATTATTTTTTAATATTTTAATAACGTTTTATTTCAATGATATATAGTTATATTTATAAGGAAATTGAAAAACATATTAAGAACATATTTTTGATGTACTAATTACATATTAATTAAACATACATAGAAGTAAACAAGGGTTAGTTTAAACAATAAATTACATTATTAAATTTTCAAATCAAATAATCAATTCTACACAACACTACAAACTTTCATTGTAATGACTACAGATACATAGAGCGAGGTAAAGGATCTAAAGAACAGCATTCTAGTAACAGTTGACAAAGTAGAAGCTAACAATATGAATTTACTAAAGAAGGTAGAAGAAACGGGTGTCTTAGTAATCGACAATTCTAAAACTTCATAGAGAGTTTTAAGGATTCTACTGTAGACATTAGATTAGAGCTCCGTTTTGTAAGCAATATTTGATCAGATTAACTATAATTTGGTCAAAAGTGGAAATTAAAAGGTTAAGCTAGTAACTTTTTCAGTCAGTCATGTGTTTAGCTACTATACTATGTAACGTTTATAAATAAATAATACATCATTATAGAATAGTCTTTGATTAATGCTCATAAACTGTTAACAATCTAACATTTCCTATGCATCGCCGTTACGAATTTTTGATATTCGAGTAATGTTTTAAGAAATACAGAACCGACTTACAACATACCCTTTTCTTCATGTACCTTTTCGTAATCTTACATCGTAGTTATATCGTGTGTATAAGGTATTCATGAATTTAGAGATTAGAGTTTGAGTCGGTCAACCCACTTTCTGATACAACTAATCCATACTACTTAATTTTACATGATTCGTTGATAGAATACAATGCGT
This sequence comes from Agrypnus murinus, assembly GCA_929113105.1. NCBI lineage: Eukaryota > Metazoa > Arthropoda > Insecta > Coleoptera > Elateridae > Agrypnus > Agrypnus murinus. Next base: position 132,563,721 of record OV816024.1, read on the forward strand.
TTGCTGAAACTGTGACTAGACATATACATATACCATAATGAAAATTATTAAGCAAACGAAGTCGCTAAATATATTTAACTTAGACGATCATGTTTCTCGATAATATTCCGATGGTGATAAGAAGCATTGTAAGCTTTTACCTGTTTCCTGTAGTGCAATTTTGAGTGTACCTTCTTCTTGTGGTAAAACTAATGTCTTGTTACGTCTACTAATTAATGAAAACGAATTAAAACTTGAAAATATCTACCTATGCACCAATAAATGAAAAACTATAAACTTGTTTTATCGTTTTTATTTATAAAATTTTAATAATAATATTAAATGTTTGCACTGTACAACATATTGATAGGGTAGGTGAATTGCAGGCATTTAGCAGGCCCGTGTTTCTAACTGCTGATCTATAGGCTAGAAAAATCATAAAAGTATTAGGCAATGTTCATTGAATAGACTCCCTGTTACATTTCATACCTTATTTGTTTTAATAAATAGACATTAGTCAAACGATGGATATCCTCATAACGATGGATGTCCTCATGTCTTTACTCTACCTTCAATATATAATATATTTATTTATTATATCTAGTTAATGATATATGTTGTGATATTGATTGACTGTAATCTTTTTCCTGTAAGATGCTATAAAAGCCGTAATTAATATTTCTTAATATATATAGTTTAGTTTAATCCGTGTATGTATTTTATTCTTGCATTTTTTATTTCACAATGTATTGAGTAATTGTCAATACTTTTTAAAACAATAATTTATTGTTTTGTAGAGTTGCGGTTTAAGATGTTAATGATTGACTATAATATTCTGTTCCTGTAAGATAATACTAATAGGCGTTTCTACTTAAAACATCTATAATATGTTTACAAGATTTCAAATAAGTTTTTTGAATTTAAAAGGGTATTACACAATATTCCTTTTCTAAGTTTTATGTTTTTAACAACAATACATTTCAAAATTTGTCATTCAATAGTGTGTTATCTTCGAGAAGCTATTCCTTTTGTTATGAGTGTTCGTTAAGTTTTTAATTTTTAAATAAATAAATAAAAGGGATTTAAAATATACGTGTAACCATTTAACCTTTACATCTGTATTGAAATTCTGCGAAGTTTCTTCATGAATAACTCGTGATTAACACAAAGGGTTAGTTATTGTCAATACTTATTTAAAACAATAATTTATTATTCTTGTAAAGATGTCGTTTGAAAAGACAAATATGATTAATGCACCTACAAATATTTCAACTTGATAATTGCTTTTACGGGTTAACACCTATTACATAAGAGGGAAAGAATGTTTGTCTTGTAAATTCCTGATGATTCCTGTTAAATATTATTTATCAGCGTTTACTATGTATAGCGATAAGGTTAACATACATTTCAAATTTCTACGTGTTAATTATGTTACTCGGATGTATTTTAAATGTTAGCCGTATGACGTTTACATTTCTAATTAAGTATAATTTCATTTAAGAACGGCAGCAAAAGCGTAAAATTTAAAACGGTATAAGCTTTTTGACTTTAAAATGGTACTACACAATATTCCTTTTTTCTAAGTTTTATTTATAAATATTTATCGGAATTATTGAAATAAATGAGTGTACGCTTCATTAACTTTTCAAAACAATAATTGTTACTTAAGACAAAGTGTTTTTATAATAACTAACAGATTTCTTTGTGTTATTTTAAAATAATAATGTTTATGACGTATATTTAAACAGGTCTAATGCAACAGAGATAATCCGACAGGTGATTGACAGTAACTTTTAGAGTTACTTTGTATAGTTGAAAATAAATTTTTATTATTACGTTTCTACATGTTAAATTGTTTTCGCAGAATTACATGATGACCTGTAGATAAATATCAAATAGGAATGATTTATTTTAAAATAAATTTATGAGAGAGAGAGATAAAAGCTGACAAATAATATATAAAAATAAAATGAGTTATACAAACGATACCGTGAATTAATTTAATTCGAGCATGCGTAGGAGAGATGAGAGAGGTGAGATATGCTACTGATACCGTGAATTAATTTAATTCGTGAATGCATATGAGAGATGAGAGAGGTGAGATATGCTAATGATACTGTGAATTAATTTAATTCGAGCATACGTATGAGATATGTAAATGAGATTTGCTAATGATACCGTGAATTAATTTAATTCGAGCATCCATATGAGAAATGATAAATGTAAATGACAGATGAGATTTGCTAATGATTCCGTGAATTAATTTAATTCGAGAATCCATATGAGAAATCATAAATGTAAATGACAGATGAGATATGCTAATGATACCGTGAATTAATTTAATTTGTCAATGCATATGAGAGATGAGAGAGGTGAGATATGCTAATGATACCGTGAATTAATTTAATTCGAGCATACGTATGAGAAATGAGAGCTGAGATATGCTAATGATACCGTGAATTAATTTAATTCAAGCATCCATATGAGAAATGAGAGATGAGATATACAAATGATACCGTGAATTAGTTTAATTCGCGCATGCATATGAGAAATGAGAGAGATAAGATATACAAATGATACCGTGAATTAGTTTAATTCGCGCATGCATATGAGAAATGAGAGAGATGAGATATACAAATGATACCGTGAATTAATTTAATTGGATCAATTAATTTAATTCGCGTATGCATATGAGAAATGATATATGTCAATTAATTTAATTCACGCATGCATATGAGAAATGATATATGTAAATGAGAGAGGAGATATGTAAATGATACCGTGAATTAATTTAATTAGATCAATTAATTTAATTCGCGCATTTAATTAGACCACGTCTCATTTGAATATTAATTAGATCGCGGATCATTTGCATAAAAAGAGTGGGGCTGGACTCAAGTATGGCAATACCTACTTATTTTGGTATCTAAATGGAGTTCTGATGGAAGCTCTGACCTCAGCTTTTATAAACAGAGATTCTTTACTACTAGGTACTAATAAAACTTCCGATGAAGAAGAAGCACGCAAAGCACGCCCCATTTCGCTCAGATCATGCTAGAAAAAACTTCATAGTTGCTAGCAAGTAGCTAAGCTATGTTCGTCTGAGCTCAAAATCTTATCTATTTTCTTAATAAGGTTCATATTAGCGAAAAAGTGTCATTCATGGTGACGTCACAATCAACACCGCGAACGCGCACGCGTGTATACGATTCAAGGTATTCAACAGACATTTCATCGATAATAATATAATTATACCATGATGGTGGTTTTACTGATCTAGTAAAATAGCATTTAAAGTAATATTTCTTTTCTTACTAACCTTGCTCAAAAGCTAGGATCGCTTTTAGCTAATCAATGACAACAACTCTCTTGGTTAGAGATTTGGTCGTTATAAGGTCCCCGTAATACCTAGGTTATGCCAAAGGCCAACTACTCGCCAGCATAAGTTGCCGAAACTGGGCAAGTAAGGTGTCAATCGAAAGCTCAAGCGAAGCAAAGCGAGTGCTGTTAACCTACTTTAAACGATTTATTTATAAAATCTGAACTTTTTAATCCAGTAAACTGAAATATAAAAAAATTATTTCTACAGACTGATTTAAATATTGCAAATCTTACATTGTAAAACATTCCAGTGCCTACTTCTGTGAATGTAAAAGGGCGAGAATGTGGTCAAATTGAAATTTGAATTATGAGTTTGATAAGTAGTGATAAGTTTGAACAAAAAACAAATAGATTTTGCCGATTTTGATGAATTTTCGAGATGTAACGTTCATTTGAATTTCATTAATTTTCAACAGACGATTACTTATATGCTATTTTTTAGCAGTGCATTTAAAATTCAGTTGTTTTTTTTTTAATAAATAACTAACTATTTATATCGCAATACTATAGCTGGATTATTAGAAAAAAAATTAAAATGTATTTGTTAATTCATGTCGAAGCATTACAAAGCGTATTATAAGTAATAAAACAAGTAGATTCCTTGCTAATTTTTAAAATATAATTTTGATGTAATAGCTTACGTAATTAAAAAGAATACATTTAAAAATACTTAATAAAATAAATTAGCAAAAAACTGGACCTTGTTCTATCAGTATTATGGTTACTACGTATTACTATTACAGCCATCCCTTTATTTACTCTGCTTTAGTTCATAATTCTAAAACGTACAGTTGCTATGTAAGGCATAGTATGTAAGGCTATGTAAACATTATTGCAATTCGTTTATTTATAGTACATCATAATAATCGTAATACTTATATTGTGAGATACTTGAAACCTGAATTGGGCGATTCAAGCGAAAATTGGAATATAATAACTGTTTTATTTAGTCCATAAGAGGGGACCAATATTAGTGTGGCTTTCAATCTCGACCTTGTAACACAATCATCTGCTATACTTGACATTAAGAAAATTAGTTGGGACTAAAATATCGATAAAGTTGTTGCATAAGCGGTTCTTAGTAAATAAAACAGTGGATGTTTTGTTTAGAAACATGGCATTGATTTTGTTGTTGTTTTTAATAACAGTAATATATTTTTATATTAATTATAATAAAACAAAACGAATAAAGGAGCTTGCAAAAAATTTACCAGGACCACCAGCGTTACCCATTTTTGGCAATGCACTATCCATTCTAAAAAGCCGCACAGGTAAATATAAAATAGAATATATTAATTAATTAGTAGAGCTAACATCATGAATACAAAATTGTGTGTTATTATTACTATAATCGTGTCATTTATATTTACATCTAACAAAATAAATCTTTTAGGAGTATTACCATATCTCATTAAAGCTCAGGAAACGTATGGAAGAGTAACCAGACATTGGCTAGGAGGTTCGGCATTGTACACTCTACTAACGGACCCTAACGATGTAGAGGTAAGTACTAATCTAAGGTAAAAAATCTTTTTCTGTTCCTGTTATTAAGTAATACCATTCATTATAAAGCGCGGTCACTAAATTTTTATGGACCACCAATAAAAATATAATTTAAAAAATCATGCAACAGTGCAAATTAGATTTTTATCAAAACCTTTATAGTGTGGGCGTCTTTAAAAATGAGCAATCCCACACTAGATCTTTGTACTTTATCAACCAACAACCAGATTTCCACTTTAAGCTGACTTGCACTAGAATTCCTGAATGCAAACCTCGAACGTTGTTATTTTAAGGTTAGGGCACGGCAGTGGGCACGGTTGTTAAAATCTATTTCTTGCTAAGCAAAACTAGGTAAAAGTTATATTTGCACTTTTGACTACCATAAACAATTACGCGAGATACCTCTTTTCAAAGAATTGTTTTGTTATCTCTAAATTTAGCTACTTGGTACACACACTACTACTAGTACTGAATATGCCCACTTGGACACTCTTTTACATAAAAAATAGATGCCACAATTAATGCAAGAGTGTTCTCTTGAATTAATTTTAAACCTTCCTAATACCTGATAGAAAGAAAATGCCAGAATAATTTACCAGGTTAAGAAACCAATGCCTTGGTCGGGACACAGATAATAAACAGATACGCAGCCTCTTGAAAATAAATACGCTTACTTTTTTGGTTAGTTCGTGCAACTGAACTAGGTGGCGTGACTGAGCTCTGAGCAACTACATTTGTCCATACAAATAATGAAGTAATATTCATTAATTGTTTGGTCGAATGCAACGTTATTATATAGCATACGTAAGCTTACAGCCGGCAGGCCGATGCACGTGGTGACTGATACGTGGTAAAATTATTCGTGTTAAATTCTTAAAAGGGAAGAAATTTTAACAATATTATTTGTCTCAAAGCGGAGCAGTTCTTAGTGTGTTTGGCTTTGATATATTGACTGGATTTGCAGTATTTGTGCGGAGTCGATTAATAAATACGTATTTCTTCTTAATTTGTTTTAGTTTAAAATGTTTCTGCTTAGCTTCGATTAGAATATTGTTTAGTTCATTAGCAAATATTAGATTGCTTAAATATTTCATATAGCACTTTCTTTAAGTACCTATTAACTTTTTAGATGGGCATTCACTTGGGATTTCTCGCAATTAAGTTTTCTTTATATTTTTATTCAGATTATTAAGCTTAAATAATTTCGCGGACAAGATATACACAATATTTTTTGTGCAAGCTTAAAAAATATGTAATTACAAATTATATTGCTTTTAAAAAATCAACAATTTAATTCATTGTTAATAGAAAGGCGGCGGCGAATAGGTTACAGCGTTTCTATGGAAATTACATAAAACAATTAGTTTCGTAAAAAATCGTAAAAACAACTGGAGATCAGAGTTGGGCATCAATCAATTAAATTTTTAATCAATCAGTTGATTGAAGATTTAATTATGATATTTCAGTTGCAATTATATTTAATCGCAATTAATCTCTTAATTGCAGACTGCAATTTTATGAAAGTTTTTAAATTTAAATAAAACCAGTTGAGAATGCGCAGAGTTAGCATTTCCATGACGAACAAAATTTTTTTGTTGCTAAAAATGTTTATTTTTTCGTAAATTTAAAAAAATACAAAATTTTTCATTTTTTAAAAATTTACCGAAATTTTCGGTGGTCATTTTGACCACTTTCCCGAAGAGATACAAAAAAATGTTTCAACCAAAAGTTTCTTAGAATCCAATGTACTATAAGATTCCAAAAAAGAGATTTTCCAAGAAAAATTCAAAAAAGTCAACAGGGAAAAAGGCGACAGACAGACAGACCGACTTCGCGAATTCAGAGATGAACTTTTTGTTCGTCGAAAATAACTATGAAGATCCTTCTAGTATTTTGTAATAACAGCAGATCGCATTTCAGTTTTGTCCCAGACTTTTAAACAAACCCTATTATAAATAAAAAGAGCAATTGAAATATCTTTATGCATGTATTGTAATATTGGGTGCACAAATAAACTTTGTAAACTATTAAAAATGTATTATCTGCACAATCTCTATAAAAATATAAATCGCAAAAAGCTTTTAATAAGAAAACGTATATCCCAGCTGTAGTTACAAATAAAAAACATCTGATTAAGGGATGCATCAATTGTCATCATAATGAATATCAATTGTTAATTGCAATGACAATTACAATTAATAATTTTAACAAACAATTAATTAATTGTGAATTGTCGGAGCAACTAACAATTAATTAATTTTTAATTGCCAGATCGAGTAACAATTAATTAGTTGTAATCATGCAAAATAAAAAATAGTCACTTATAATACCATTAGTAGTCAAAGTTATGTCGACTATTTTTGTGGTGGTTTCACGAATGTCTATCATGCTTGCATTTAAATACCACGAGTGGGCAGCACGAGTGGTATTCGCAAGCATGATAGACATGAGTGTTAAGCACCACAAAAATAGTCTACTTAACTTTGACTACTTATGGTATTCGAGAGACTATTCAACGAATACGCTTTAAAAAATCAAATTGTTTTTCATAAATATAGCAATGTTACATTTAATAATTGTACGTTCAATACTCAAAAATAAATGTTAAATATTTGTGTTTTATTAAAATTGTCGATTGTTATCACTAGTCAAAATTGTCGACAATTTTCACTAGTGAGAATTGTCGATACAATTCATTTTCATTGGATTAAAAATATCAAATGCTGCATTTTAATTGGTCAATTTTTAATAAATGACATGACATGACATGACATGACATGTGAGTCACAATTAATTAATTTAATTGTCAATTGCCAGTAAGATTTAATTTTATCCAACACTGTTGGATATACGGTAGCCCAGGTAAATTAAATCATTTTCAGCAATATAAAGGAAAAAATTGGGGAAAAGCTAAAAATTGTTATATAGGCTTAAAAAGTGGTGCTAAAAACCATCAAAACTCCCCATGCGTAGGTGATGAGCCGGCTGCGCCATCATGGTAAAATGGCAGACAATATTGGTTTTTCGCTAATATTTCAGAAAGTATTAATTTTACGGGCATCAACGTTCAGAATGAAAATGTAGCTGACAAAATTTCCCATAATTTTCTTTTTTATTAATCCTCGTACGTTCCAGAGTTTCTGAAATAGAATTTCTTCAGCAACTGTCATTTTTCGACATTCCGAAAAAGTGCTGTTTCTTTGCGCGTTTTTTAAATATTTCAAATTTGGCTGCTCCTACGTACAAAATGCATTATATAAAAGCTAAAAAGATTAAGTTTCCTATAAAACAGTTGGTTATTGAATGTCATGCAAGCAATATTTCCTGAGATATTATTTTGTAAAAAATGTATATTTTCGTTTACTCAGTTAATTATGTGAAAATTTTGAATTAGTGACGTAATAATAAATAATAACAATAAGAAACATGAAAGCTATAAATAAAATATTACTATTAATATAAATGGACTATTGGTTTCATAATGATCTAGGACAGCAGAGCTAATATGATGCTATTTTTTATTATTTTATCATATGCATTTACCGATTCACACTGAAAAATAGTTATTTATGGTACAAGTGAGTTAAGTAAGATATTATCCACTCAGAAAAATTAACCCTCTCGGGCCTGCCGGCCCTCGAGGGTAAATTTTTCGTTCGTGGATAATATCCTTAACTCACGCGTGCCATACAAAATTTTATCCAACACCTCTTTATTTAAGTTTAAACATCGAATTTGCAAGGTATAGTTAGTCTGTAGTTTTGACGATAATACTCTAGCACGATGACTGGATTTTAATAATATTAAGTAACGTAAGCTGGTGATTGGTTGTTATCTTTGAAGGAGTGAGTTTTTTAAAAATAACCCACGTTGCTAGGGGCAACGTGGGTTATAATGTAACATAAGAGTAAACAATCACTTTCCTTATTTAAAATGACCATAGTAAACATGATATTTATATAGAGGTGTTGGATAAAAGAATAAAATAGCATTGTATTAACCTTGCTGTCCTAGACCATTATGAAATCAATAGAACATGAAACATTTTTTACAAATTACTGTACACAATATTTATAAAAAAATTATTACAAATGATTTTCTCTAGAAAATTTGCTGAAATTTAGAATTTCAATAGAATCGGCGTTATCATTTTCGTCGCTGTCAGAATTTTCTTCATGAAGTTTCACACTGGAGGTTTACTGTAACTGAGGAATATAGCGTCGACTATACCACCGTACATCGCCGAAATCTGTGAGAACGCATTCCAGAGAGACTAACCGTCATTGTGAATTTAAGGAGTGAGTCGTCAAGGACCACAGGTATATTCGCCATCGTGTAACTCGAATACTATCCATCTTAAAAGTATGGTTAATGGCCTATTCGAAAGGTAATAATCATGTAGAATGAACTCTGAAACGTCCGTAAAAATTGTGGAAGTATATATTTTGTGGAAAATATAATTAACCATGAAAATGAGTGCATAAGTGTCATAGAAACGCACTTTTCTTCGAACATACATTATCGGTCGACATTTATTGCACACCAAAGAATAATATAATACATTTTGTAGGCTTCAACTTTGTTTTGAGGTATTTTATAAGTATACCTCATAAAACCTGAGAAAATTGCAAAAAGAGTCCCGCTAAAGGCCTTTTTCATATCAAATTTTAAAAAATACCCATTATTGTAGGGACTGTTTTTCGAAAAGTACGAGGTAAGCGGCATAAATTCTCTGCCTGATATAGAAAAAATTAACTTGGTAAAATATAATTTATTTTTCAATATAAAATATCCCCTAATGTCAATACACTTATTACAACGTGGAATTAATAATTCAATGCCCTTGTAAAAATAATCTGAAGTTTTTCCTTCAAAATGTTCAATTACAACTGCTTGCAACTCGTTCTCGTCCTTAAAACGACGTCCCCTAACGTCTTTCTTTAAATTGGAAAATAAATAATAGTCACTAGGAACCATATCCGGACTGTACAGTGGATGATCCAATGCTTCAAAGCCGCATTCGAGAATGGCAGCTTGTGAAATTGCGGTAGTATGAACGGGTGCATTGTCGTGTAATAATCGAACACCTCTTGTCAATTTTCCTCCACATTTTTCACGAATATTGTTTCTCAATTTATGGAATAAAGATGCATGATATGTACTGTTAACAGTTGTATTGCGTTCTTTAAAATCAATCAGTAAAATGCCGTCACAATCCCAGAATATTGTTGCCATAGCTTCTTTGTCGATAGAACGACTTTCGCCTCTTTGGGACGAGGTTCGTCGGGTCGCCGCCATCATCGATTCCCTTTTGGATAGAGGATCATAATACAGAAACCATTGTTTCATCTCCAGTGCCAATGGACTCTAAAATCGGCTTTGGGTCGTCTCCACACAAGTTTAAAAACGAGCGCGCACATTCGACGCGACGTTGACGTTGAACAGCAGAAAGAAGACGCGGTACCCATCTTGCACTAATTTTATTCATACCCAAATGGTCATGAAGAATTTGAAGAATACTTGTTTCCGAAATGTCAGACATCACTGCTAACTCCTTAACTTTCAAACGGCGATCTTCTACTTTTTTCAATGATGATGCGCTCATCATCTTCAAAAGATTCTTGCCCCAAACGGAAACATTTTGACTACTTTCTAAAGTGACATATAAAGGAGATAAATCACCATAAACGTCGTCTAAACGTTGTTTGATTTGATTAGGCGTGTGCCCTTCTTTTGTTAAAAATCTAATCTACCGCGCGGTACTCAAATAAACTTGAATGCAATTTCTGATTAGAATAATTGTTTTTTTCGTCATATTTTCACATACTTAAGCTTGGACTAGACAGTCAAAAGTTAATATCTGAGTTTAGAAAGACTAATAATTAATTAAAAACATATATAAATAATAAATGAACTGCTTTCAGATGCATTCTAATAAAACTAGTATCGTTTGATCCATTATTTGAAGCAAATCTATGTAATTATTTCTATTTGTCAAAATAGCAAAGCTCCATAACTTTTGGCTCAGACTATCTCACCACAACTCCCTTAAATATCTAGTATTTTCTTGCATCATTGTACGAGTTTGCTTAACAAAAACTCCGATATCACCGTATATTCTGAAGATTAAGAAATTTCGAAAAACCTATTTCGGAAACTAATCATGGTAAGAAGTTCAATAAAAAATAATTTTTATAAGCTTTCAAATGCATATGGGTTTTTTGCCCCAGGTTAAACCGAAGTCAGCCATTGTAAAAACTATGCTTCATAACTCGTATATTTATGGTTTTTTGATGTAAATATTAGCCCATTAATTATTAGTTTCAAGATCACGCCAAAACCAACATAATGGAAATCTCATAAACTCTTAGAATATAAAACTGTAGGAAGGAGCGTAACTACACGGCGCAATGAGCTTTAAAAGCGACGGATATGATGTCACACTGACCGCCATTAGACACCACCTAAAACTGCTTTTCTCTCAAACTCCGACAAATAAGAAGAAGGGAATTACATTTCATAATTAAGTATTCGTTTGTTTAGAATATTAAACATATAATATTTATATTCTAAGATTAATTTCAAATCTCTCTCTGTCTCCATGGGTCAGTAGGTAGAAATGACCTGTAGAGGCCGAAGTGCTTGTGGTTGACCCAACCGAAAAAAGGTGGGTCGACCGAAGCTAGAGACGGTGGCGCTTTCTTATGTTGTAGCTCTCCGTCTTATTTTCCTGCGCCACCGTCTCTAGCTTCGGTCGACTCACCTTTTTTCGGTTGGGTTAAGCACACTCACTTCGGTCTCTACAGGTGGACTTAAACTACGGTGGAAATCGCGGCCGATAAGGTCGGAATGATGACTAACTCGCGGCACCAAACTGTCCCTGAAAGAGCAAAACTTTTAATGTCCCCTTCCGTCTCCTCCTCCTACTCATGAATTAAAAAAAAACGACAAAAATCCTGATCCGTGACGCCAGGCGGTTCTTAGCTTCAAAATAAGACCACCCACAGCTTTCAAAGTGGTCTGGGGGGCCGAGAAAAAGGGACCGGTAGCTTTGTCTTCATGAATTAGTATATAAGATATTAGGTTTTAAAATTGAGGTTATGTAGTTTATGTGCACATTTCGAGACAGTGAGAACCGCCAATGGAAATATCTCATTACAAAACCGGAAACATCTACTTCGCCATATTGAGACCCCATCTTGATCGTATGTGGTAGATGATTATGTTCCTTCCTATAGTTTTATATTCTAAGCATAAACTACTTTCTCAATCTATATGTTTTTTCATTCGGGTAATTTCATGCCAATTCAAGTAGAGCCATGTGCTTCAATGTCTCAGAATTTTTTTGAAAATTCTGCTATCCGACATTCTACATCATCTAATTAAATTTGTTATATCCTTGTCATATCTCTTATTTTTTGTGTTATCTGGCTCGTCCAGGTGTCAGATTAAAGCTAGTTCTTGGATCTTTCAGATTATATCAAGAAACATGCAACGACTTTGCAGAGTAAAAAAGTATCAGCCTCTCTGAAAGATCCAGAAACTAGCTTGAATCTGACACCTGGATGAGCTAGATAACTCAAGAAATAAAACAAGAGTTATGACAATTTTGGTAAGATGATTCTGGTAGCAGAATTTGCATCAAAATCGAAATTTTTCAAAAAATTTCTACTTCAGCCATTTTCATCCAAAAAATCTGAAAAAATTAATTTAATATAATTTCGTATGTATCACTGCAAGGAAAAAAATTGAACAAAATCTGAGATATGTTTTTAAATTATGTGATTTGGCATGGAATTAGCCATGTCGGACTAACCGTTTTTTATTTACTAGTGGTCAAAATATGTAATTCTCATAACATTCGTGATAACAATTTTCTTTTTGTACGACCATGCTATTTCGGATTGTTTACCATACTTGGTTTTAGAACAGTAGGTTATATTTACTGGTTGCTAAGCAAAAACGCGTCGGTAAGTAATTACTTACCGTTCAGTTCTGTCAAAAACAGAACGGTAAGTAAATTATATGTAATTTATAAAATAAATGCATGATCTTTAGATGTCTCTTTCGCGCGAAATCATTTATTTTCTAAATAATTGGACTATTTAAAAAAATGTATGTTGTTTATTTAAATTTGCTCAGGCCTCTTCAATATCCCAATTATATTCGTTTTCAGATTCACTCATTCTCACGAGTTTGACAAATACGTGACATTCAAAAATAATAGTAATTACAAACGTATCCATGGTAACGACAAAACCTACTTAAAGTTTGGTGGATATACAGGGCAAAAATAAATTATCTTAAATCTATTTTTTTCGGGGATATTTCCTTAGTTAATACCTTTGTATTCATAATGGTCGTACAAAAAATAGTATAAGCATCTCAAACAGTAAGGAGTTTACCGATCTCCTCCAACATTGGCGACTTCGCTTCGCTCAGTCGCCAAACATTGTTGTCGATCGGTAAACTGGTCTTACTGTTCTTGATACTTAATATACTATTACAAAATCATATATCCGAAAATAGCTGCACGACATTCAATAACCAACTTTTTTGTAGGAAATTTAATTCTCGTTAACGTTTATAAAGTCCATTTTATACGTAGGAGTAGCCAAATTTGAAATATTTACGAAAAGCGCACAAAAAACGACACTTTTCGGAATGTCAAGAAATGACAGTTGCTGAAAAAATTCTATCTCAGAAACTATTGAAGGTACGAGGTTCGATGAAAAATTAAATTGTGGGGAATCTTGTCAGCTACATTTTCATTCGGATCATTGATGCCCATAAAATTAATACTTTCTGAAATATTAGCAAAGAGCAATTTTGTCCGCCATTTTTCCAAGATGGCGCATCACCCACCAAGGTCCATTCATGTGTATGTATACCTAGTGCTTTAGATAGAATTATGCATGCATCAAAGGACCTTGATCACCCACGCATGAGGAGTTGTGATACGTTTCTCAGCACCACATTTTAAGCGTATATATCAATTTTCAGCTTTTTCCAATTTTTGTTCTTTTGAAAACGTTATTTATCTGAACTATGGTACTAATTGTAAGTTACTTGGAAATTGGATTTCGCGGCCTGTATTGTGTTTACTTCGCGTACGGTTTCACAAAAATTATATATTTTTAATAAAACACAACTCAAACATATCTTATTGGTTTTATTTTGTTGTATCAAGAATTATGAGCATAACTTTATAGTTTTTATTCAGTTTTAAAATCACCTCCACACTGAAAAATATCATCACAATATGACAATGGTAAATTTGAATAATTTTTTATGTTTTATGTTAATTGCAACAATATTTTTGCATTTATTAGCCATAATAAATACTTTGTAGTTAACTTGATGAAAACAACTTTGAAAATTATATATACTTAAAATCATCTTAATTAAGTTTGGAGTTAACTGGTAATAAGAAATCAATCTTTGTCATCAACTGTATTAACTACGTATATAAAATTATAATAATTTAATTTTGGTGTTAATTAATATCAATTTTTCAAAATATTTAACAAAAAAATTAATTAGAAAGGTTATAATGAATTTATTTATTACATAGGTTCCACTTTATTTCATATTGCATATTTAAAGAAATTGTCTCAAACGTTTTTCTTCTCTTATGTCACCGCGTGGATAATACGATGGAATTCAAATATTCACTCGTGCAAAACCAATTTCTTTCTTTAAATTTCGTTTGAATTCTATACGTAGCGCACTCTGTCGAAAAATACTGCAACATTTACCCCATTTGGCTGTGGCTGTTTATCTGTGGTCGGAACCTTAGAATATAAAACTGTAGGAAGGAGCGCAACTACCCGGCGCACTGCGCTTTAAAAGCGACGGATATGACGTCACACTAGCCGCCATTAGCCACCATCTAAATCTGCTTTTCTCGCAAACTCCGACAAATACGAAGAAGAGAATTACATTTCATAAGTAAGTATTCGTTGCTTTAAAATATTAAATATAAAATTTATATTCGATGATTAATTTCAAAATACTTTGTTTTAAAAATAAAGTTATGTAGGTTATGTGCGCATTTCGAGACAACGAGAACCGCCAATGGAAATATCTCATTACAAAACCGGAAACACCTACTCCGCCATATTGAGACCCCATCCCGGTCGCATGTGGTAGATGATTAGGTTCCTTCCTACAGTTTTATATTCTAAGGTGTGGACGCAACGTTTGCTGTCACTTTAGCTCCTTCTCAGTTTAATATTTCAGTAACATGTGCCACTACAGAAGAAGCTTCTAAAATAAAACATACCAAAAATCGTTCAAGTACAAAATTATCTATACAGCGCTATTAAATTAAATTGCAATATGTGCAATTCCCTATGTTGCATTTGAAAATAATCGACTCAAACCGTTATGCACACATAGGCAACCCATTATACAGCACGCTCGATTATACGGTTTACATATATTGCATAGTAAATAAATAGCACTGTATATTGTTTTTGCGTTAAAACAACGGCGGTTTACTAAACTATGGTGAAACAAAGGACTTTATTTACGACCACTATAGAAAATTACACATTTCTTAGTCTAGTAACCATGAAAATAACTCCTTGCTCACAATCTCTAGACTGAACGGAAATGACCGTGGGAAATGATATCGCACGATCAGTAGTTCTATCAAAACCATGGGAATCAGCACATGCAATATTATCATTATTAATTACTATTTGAAATAGAAAAGTTATAAATTAGGAATACGTACATTTAAAGCAGCAAGTATACAAAAGAAATAAATAACAAGTTTCTATTTAGAGACATTTTTACAAACGAGTATAAAATTATCATGGAATTAACAACAAAAAATAATGTTTTACATATTTTAATCATAATTAGATGACCACTTGTTTATTCGTATATACAAGATACTTTCAATTAATAAAAGAAAATGTAAATGTTGTTAACGCCGAACCTAACCTCCAAATGGCCGTTACCTTGGTTTTTTATATAAATAGTTAATATGAAAATTGTAATTTTGATGGAAAGAGTTGTCAATAAATTCGACATTAATATATATTATGTAATTAGGTATATTATGTTATAACGAAGATGTTATAACGCCTCGGCTGGCGCCTCGGCGTTATAATACATCTTCTCGGATTTAAAGTATCGCTTGATCTCCGTATTGCATAAGTTGTTTTATTTTATTTCGTATTTCAATCCTAATTTCTCCCTTTTAAAATTCATCCGAATTTATTGTATAATGAAGCAAGTTGACTTGTTTGTGTCATCATACGCGTAACCAAGGAGATAAAAAGCAGCATGTCACGTGTGGCTGTTATGCAACATCAAATGATTTTTACGTTGCCAACAACAACGGAGATCAAGAACGTCTTGAACTCCGGTGTCATTGACAACGGAGATCAAGTTATACTATATTTTATTAATTGTAGTATATAAACAATTGTTTGAAATAACGAAATGAAATAAATGTTATATATTTTCTCAATGAAATATGTTATCTATGCAAGTTCAATAAATACAAGTACAAGAAACAAGTCTACAAGGAAATAGAGTCCACTCTAGTAATTAACGAAGCACCTAGGCTTCATCAATGTAAAAATGTTAATGTAAAGGGTTTTAACTCAAAATATATCAAATGACAATATACGTTTTAATTTTTAATAGGCTTATCTTCATAGATTTTTGGTGTACTATTTGATAAGAATGCTACTAAATGGTTCAATACTTTATACGAAATAACCAATTATACTATAAATATATGCATATAATTATTTAATACAATACTTTTGAAATTCCATCGACACAACCTCCACTTACAGTACAATATCATACACCCCATATCTAAAAACCCAAAAAGAGATTTAGTTACCACCTATGCCTTGAAAAATATCTAGAAAATACTAGGTGAATGCTGCCTTTCTTAAATCTAGACTTATACGTAAAGCAGAGGTACAAACTTTAAAACATTTATATAAAATATTTTAGAAAACCCTATTACCAATTGCTCTATTTAAGCAAAACATTCTGAACGACAAACTTTTTTTATCAGAACGATTTAACTCAATTTCAGTATCATGGTTTATCTAGGGTCTCCGGTCATGGTTACTCAGTAAAAGTTAATATTGATATGATATTGATTCCTTGTATTTAAAGACAATAAACCTAGATTTCTTCCTATATAGACCAATCCATAGTTTTGGTATACTAGGAAAATATAGGGTTTTGCATATTGTCCACCTGTTTTATGACAAATGCCGGCATTGTGGGATTGAGCCACAGCGCACGATTTTGGAAATTTGCAGTTTGGCAATTTATCAGCATATTTTCTCCGGTTGCTTTAATGGTCATTAAATTGCTGCATCACATGATATTTATATACGTATTAAACGTTTATGTATAACACATATTTAAAATGCCGATTGAAAACATGTTTTTTCTATTTTGTTTTAGATTTTACTTCGAGATACAAAAAACATACAGAAATCTAAAAACTACGACTTTGTAAAACCATGGTTGGGTAATGGTCTTATAACTTCTACAGGTGATTACTATATACAGTGTTAGTAGAATTTGACTTTGAATCTTTCATGTGCTAGGAAAGGAAAAATAAAGAATAGCAATTCATCTGAGAAAAATAGATATTATCGCTTAACTTAAGCATTACATGTCAGGATAACAAACGTTAATTACTAGTTTTATTTTTTTATTCATCACCTCTAAATAAAAAGGTCTCTATTTAGATGTCTTTAGGCAATTAAAGTTGAAGTTTACTCACTATGGAGTAAAAATAACTTTTTATGCACTGTGGAATATGATTGCTACTTTAGGTAGCAACCAACCACCAGCTTATATCGCATACTATTAAAATCCAATCATGGCTAGAGTGTCAAATTTTTTTACAATCAAAAAGATTTATTACAGACTAAATCATATATTTCAAATTCAATACTTATCTTAAAGATAAAAATATGTTGGATTAAACGTTGTATGGCAGACTTGAGTTGATGATATTATCCACTCTATTGATATTAACCAATTTTTCATTCGTGTATCATATCTTAACTCACTAGTACCATAAATAACTTTTATGCACAGATACATTATAATTAGACTATTATTGCTAGACTCATCTAAACATAACCATCTCTTTTTGGCCCAAGGGCCAAGTTCTTAATATAATTTGTAAACTTATCACCAATGAAAATAAGCTGAAATTAAATATTTTTGAATAGTAGCTATAGTAACGTAGTTCGTATAAGTACATAAGTATACGCACAGCGGCTTGATGTACCTGCGTACTCATTTAATTATATTTTTTACACAATAATAGATTTGAAATAAAAACTTAATCTGTGCATAAAATAGTGTATGTAATGAGGGCATAACTTGCTTTTATGGCCCTACAGCCTTTTCCTAGCCCTCGGTTAACGCCTCGGGCTAGAAATAACATTTCTAGCCATAAAAGCTTCTTTATGTCCTTAATACATAAATAACTATTACGTAGCAAAAAAGTTTCTATGCGATAAATATCAAAGTATTACTATCCGCTATTTTTTCCTTTGCTTAAATATTAAAATTCAAGCACAAAGCCAAGTTTCACTAACATTATACGATTTTCTCTTTCACGTGAAATAATTTATTCCAGGTTATTTTATACATTGTCATCTTTTTCAGGTAGTCATTGGCATAGACACAGAAAGATTATTACGCCTACTTTCCATTTTAATATTTTGGAGAAATTCGTGGAAGTATTTAATGAAAAAGGGAAGGTACTCATAAAAAGGCTAAAAGGGACAGTGGGTCAAGACCATTTTGATATTTATCCTTATATAAATATGTATGCATTTGATGCTATACTAGGTAAGTGTATTAGACCTTCACTTTTCTTATCGTATTGAAAAAATGGTGATGCGTGAACTGTATAAGCTCATTTACTGCACCTGCTCCGGCATAAGGCAGAAATGTTTGCTTTTTGTTACATCAGTACATTTATCTACTAACATACAAACAGTGACTACTTTTTACACTGATTCTCGCGTAAAAAAATAACATTTATTGAGCTAGTGTTATAAAATTCTTATTGCATGCTTAATGTCAACGACAGGTGTGTGAAAAATGATTATTGAATATTTTATAAACTGGTTGTTAAACAACTTAGCACATAAAAATATAAGCACGCTGATATATGTGATACTAAAGATACGAAATCACAAATTTTAAAAAATATCAAATACCTTGAATACTTGAGTAAAGCCTTATGATCATAGATAAAATATTGTAAGATACACGTGTAAAAAGTCTCTTCATTGATAAACCGCTTGTTAAATCGTTCGCGCACTAAAGAATGGCTTTTTACACTTGTATCTTAAATATCTAATAATGTTTTTACAGATTATTGAGAAGAAAAAAAACTAGTGAAATATTGATTATATTTTTTTTTATTTTTATTTACAGAATAGTTTTTTCTATATGTAGTACCTATCCTACGGTACCTATAGCAATTCTGTTTAATTTCAGCAATTTCTAACTTTCAGAAACGGCTATGGGTGTCAAATTCCAAGCCGAAGAAGACGGTACAGGATCTGAATATGTTCGAGCTATTCATGAGTAAGTACGCAATGACTCGACATTTTTTCAAATTTTATTAATAACAAGATATATTTACTAAAAATAACCTTTAAAATGTTTATAATTTTTTTGACATTCTAAATGTTTATAAGTAGATAAGAAATATCTAAGATAAAAGGTTTTCTTGATCTTTTTTTCAAACAGACTATCAAGGTTGATCTATTTGAAGTTCCCATGACTTTTCACAATTTATATATTACTACTTTATATATTTTTTAGAATAACAAACATTGCCCACAAACGTGCGTTTAGTATAATACATCGATCTAACTTAACATTTCCTTTTACTTCGTTAGGAAGGAAACAAGAAAAAGTATTGGAAGTAATACATGGATATTGCAATAAAGTAATTTCAGATAATTATTATCAATTATTATTATGGAATCTTAATTTATATTTTCTTATAATTTAGATTATACAACAAAGGAAGGAGGAATTTGAAGATATCTCTAAGATAACTCAAGAAAATCTCTATGATGATATTGGTAATTTAATGTTTACAGTATAATTTACAATTTAATAAAACAATGCTAATCTACGTATTCTAGGAAAAAAGAAGCGTTTGGCCTTCTTGGATCTACTGCTTTTAAGTCAAAAGGATGATGAAATAGAACTCTCTGATCAAGAAATTCGTGAAGAAGTTGACACATTTTTATTTGCTGTACGTTTATTAATAACACAGCCCCACAAAAAAAATGTTCTAAGCTGGGAACGTGACTATAGTATTCCGATGTATTTTTTAACGCTGAAATCGAATACGACCTCAGAAGAGCACGTATACCCTCAAAATCTTGCGCTAGAGCCAAAAACAACCCCCAAAATGGAGTTAAACCACTCCTGACATATGGTGCCAATAAATACATGCAAACAATGGTTGAAAACCTCAAATGTTTTGTATTTGGAAATAGGTAAAACCAACCCAAGATGGGATATAACCAGCCCTTACTTCCGGGTTACAATAAATAAACACACGCAAAATAGAATACATGCAAATAAATAGAGGCAAAGAAAATGCATGCAAATAGATACATGCAAAAAAATAAATTCAATAAATTCCCCGTTAATTCTCTAGTCTCATCATATGCTCATCCCATATTCCTTTATAATGCTGTTCCATTTCTTTCATATCCTGGTGGAACCGTTCCCCTTGTTCTTCACTGTAATCCCCTACGTTATCTGGAAAGTAGTCAAGGTGAGAATTGAGGAAATGTAACTTCACACTCATATTACAACCTAACGTTTTATAATTATTCAACGAATCTGTAATGATTTGTTGGTAGTGTTCTAATTTGTGACCGCCAAGGAATATTTTACCACGTCCTTAAAACTCAAGCAAGTTTCCTATTCAAATGCAGTCCTTTTTTGTCAAGGATTGTATGCACTGTTGAAAGATGCAATCCTCATCTCCACTGGAATGGCTGCACTTGAGAAGGAAGCATGGTTGAGTTCAATGGACGTAGTTTACCACGTCCTTAAAACTCAACTAGGCTCCCTTCTGTATGCAATTTTTTTAAAATTTGCGTGCATTGTCTTTGCCTCTATTTATTTGCATGTATTTTATTTTGCGTGTGTTTATTTATTGTTACCTTGATGTAAGGGGTGGTTATACCCCACTTTCGAGTGGTTTTACCCTTTCAAGGGGAGGGGGAAGTGTTGGTCATATATCAGAAGTCTATTTTCAAAAACAAAAAATTTGCAGTTTTCAATCATTTTTACATGTATTTATTGTATTTTGATCTAAGGAGTGGTTTTGACTCTGTTTGGGGTGATTTAACCCCCTCAGAAAGGTGGGTTGTTGGTCATAACTATATCAGAGGTCTATTTCCAAATACAAAACATTTGCTGTTTTCAACCATTTCTTGCATGTATTTATTGTCACCATATGTCAGGAGTGGTTTTACTTAATTTTTGGGGACTGTTCTTGGATCTAGCGTAAGATTTTGAGAGTATATGCTTGAGGTCGGATTATGTTTCAGTATCGAAAGATACATCGGAATACCATAGTCACGTTCCCAGGTCAGAACATAATTTTTTGTGGGGCTGTGTAATTATTTATGGCACAAGTGAATAATGAGAGGTTTTATACAATAAAGGAAAAGTTAAGTATTGTGTACTAATTTCCCCTAGTCAATAAAAGCTCTTTATTCACGTGTATCATAACATATTTCTTACAATACCTCACTAATTCAGGTAAACTTTTTTAACTTAAAGTTTAAATACTAAATATATGTATAATTTAGTCTAGAGTTTATGATAATATTAAATTTGAAACTCTAGCAGTAGGTATGGCGTGACTTGAGTCCACTCCCACCCTTCCTACTTTTAGCCACGCCCCTTTCCCCTTCTCCCTTCTGTTAGCTCCTCCCCTTCGCTCTGATTGGTCGACGCCATCTTGGATGACACGCCTACTTCTCTCTGAATGGTCGACGCCATCTTCGATGACACGCCTACTGCTCTCTGATTGGTCAATTAAGTCACCCTTACTGCTCTCTCATTGGTCAATTAAGTCACCCTTACTGCTCTCTGATTGGTCAATTACACCACCCCTATAGCTCTCTGATTGGTCAATTAAAATAAGAGAGTTGTCCGGATTATTGATTGAGTTGATCGGCTTCGCCCCTATAGCTCTCTGATTGGTCAATTAAAAATAAAGGCGTTGTCCTGATTATTGATTGAGTTGATTGTCCAATAGAAACCTCTAGAAGGTATTAATTAAACATAATAATAATTGAAGGGTTGTGCGCGCGCGTTACCCTGAGTATTGATTTGTAGATTAGCCCAATAGGAAGCAGGGATTCACAATATTGATTTTCCCTAACTGTTGTCACGTCCCTACGATTACGGAAATCTGTATTACCGACAACGTACTGAACTACCGACAGACGGAGCCATTTGTAAAAGGAATCGATATTACAGAAAACGTATTCATGCCAATTGTAAAAAGGATAGTTACGTACTTTATGCATGTTTTCAACTATTATAATAATAATAATAAGAGTATATTCAAAAGCATGAAAAAATTCTTGTTTGAAATTACCGAAATACCAGTTGAAAGGGTTAACATATGGAAAGATCACTAGTACTAACTAACTATAAACGAGATATATTTTAAATGTAAATACAAAGTGTAAAGATATTGATTAGTTATAATAAAGGGTGTGAAATGAACCGTAACAAGGGGTAAATGCATAGGTTATATTATGATGTATCCGTGATTGAAACGTTAATTACTTACGTAATAATACATAGCTACCATTGTTTTTATTATTATTAATAATAATTCATTTTTATTAACAATTATGTTATTGCTTTCTCTTGTCGGGTGTCACTGTACATGCTTATAGGTATACGATATTTATTTATCTTTATGTTTTGAAGGCGAATGAGCATATTTACCATAAAAACGTATGCAAAATACTTAGAAATGTATTATCCTAGATATCAAGTCTTTCAAATCCTTAGGTGTTTATATTGTATTAGATTATTATTACTAAATGTAAAGAAAACAAGTAGCAAAACTATGAAGAGATGTAAAACGTCACCAAAATTGCAAAAATAAACGCAATCGAATTTTACAAATTGGGTTCGATTGCTAATGACTTAAGCTACATATATGCACATTTTATATAAATAATAAAGTAGACGCTAATGTCAGTAAAATAGAAATTCTAGAATCAGTGTTGTTAAACTTAACCTGTAAAAATAGAAAGCCACACTTTTGGCATTACAGCATATTATAGTCCCCATATAATAACTTAGATACATATCAGGGCCGGTAACAATGGAACATTTATTTACCTCTCTCTCTCTCTCTCTCTCTCTCTCTCTCTCTCTCTCTCTCTCTCTCGCTCTCTCCTTCTCACTCTCTCCTTATCATCTATTAGAGAGGACGCATTAAAGAACCTTCTCTCCCTCTCTCACTCTCACGCTCTCTCCCTTCATCCTAATGCTAGTAAATGAAACAGCATTGGATAGAGGTAACCGTTAGGTCTACTGTTCTGGGATTGGTTCGGACGATAATTATTCAAAAAGCGTAAAAGCATACGATGTTTACTAAATTAAATGCGGGCTGATTACGAGAAGTCTCAGTACCGTCTACGATTATGTCCGAGAACATCCGACGAACTGTATAAATCTCATGACGTATTGAAATATGTACATCATTGCGCTATGAAGATCTCAGCTATAAATACTGTGTATTCTGTTCATGCGTGACAGTTATTTGTCATACGTCATCATGAACACAATAGATCTCTTCGGTAGAGCTATGATGAGTATGACAGATGAAGCAATGGCTGCAACAAAACGTGGACCGAGAGGTTATGGTTTCAAATTAACACCAGAGGGTAATTTCGATGTTGAGAACCGTCGTATAACTAATGTAGGCGCTCCTATCAACGATAACGATCTTGTCACGAAGCGTTCTGTACTAATGTTATCAGATAACGATGAAGGTGTAATTGATGTTAAGAAAAGAAGGTTAGTACACGTTAAAGAACCGCTTGACAACCACGATGTTTGTACGAAAAAGTATACCGACGAGCTGGTGGACGATGTTGAAAGAAAATTACTCTCTAATTGTTTGAGACGACGACGAGAGGATAAAGGACAGGGGTCGTACTATGATGCTAAAGATGGAAGAATTTGTAATATAGGGGAGCCTCTAGAGGATAAAGATGTAATTTCTAGGCAGTATTTTAACAATCGGGCTATGCATACAAACGATCAAATGCAGTTTAATGCAGATGGTAAACGTATTGTTTCAGTAAGTTACCCTATAGATGGCACGGATGTCACTTCTAAAGCTTATGTAGATGCTCAATTCGACTCTGCTGTACAAACCTTCATTACAATGACTACCGACACTCAGAACACTATTAAAGATCTAAAGCAAAAGGTAACAAAGGTTGACATTGAAACTAGCAAACTTAACAGTTTGCTAACAACGTTGGAAAAAGAAACAAAGAGAAATCACCTAATAGCGAATGATGAGATGGAAACTAATCATTCGAGTGTGCTGACAAAGATAGAAGAAACGAATAATACCCTAGATAGTAATTATAAAAAATTATTAGATAAAGTACAAGTGCTCGAGGATACTCAAAAAGTTATGCGATCATCGTTTGATGCCCTAATAGCCGAATCTGCAACACGTACGAACTCTTACAACATAAAGAGAGTGTACAATACCGACTAATAACGGAATTTACTACTACTATCGGTTGACCTAATCATATTGACACCATTTTTTATTCTAGTTTTAAGTGTATTATATCAAATGCCTGATTAGAGCAGATAGGAAACGTGGTGAGCCTTACGGGAATGCTGCGCAAATGCTTAGTTTGCTTATATATACGCTAATCAGTTATTTTTTTCTATCTTAGCCTAAATGTATCGTTGAAGAAATAAAAATGTATTTAAACAAAGTTTTTAGTTTTACTAATGTCAATAACTCTCCAAACATAGCGATTTGTAGCAACAGCAGCAGCAGCAACACATCGATATGGTAAAGAAAGTAAGTTTCGCCGACGCAAGCATGAATAATATACATCATATGATAGTATGGGAGTATGCATACAGACAGGCAAGAAAGGGAAACTGGCAAACATTAGCTCTGGACAGATACCGTTTTCAAACAAGAATACATAATGTTGAAAAGCATCTGTGTGAAATTCTACAAGCTGATCATAGAGACTTTATCTATACGCAGAGATTTCAGAACACAGATTAGTCCGGCTGCAGTGGTGACCGAGTATAAATACAGGTACAAGCAGTCTCTTCTCTCAGTACCAGATGTTAGTTCACGAAGGTAACGGCTTTGTTAACAAGCTCATAGACAAGCTGCCTATTGAACTACATCTTCCTTCATATCAGTACTGTGGACCTGGTACTAAATTATCTAAAAGATTACAACGTGGCGATAAAGGTATAAATCCTTTGGACCAGGCGTGTATGCAGCACGACATCTCGTACGCTCAAAGCTCCGATTTGAACAGTAGACACCAGGCAGATCGTGTATTAGAAGAAGCCGCTTGGAAGCGTGTTAAGGCTAAAGACTCTAAATTAGGGGAAAAAGCATCAGCTCTGTTTGTAACCGGTATAATGAAGGCTAAAAGAAAGTTGGGAATGGGCGTAAAGACAAACAAACTGTCGGCGAAAAAGGGTCTCGCTAAAAAGATGATGAAGAAAACTGTCACTTTCAAAGGTGGCGTTTTAAAGAAGCTTGTTGGTGTAGTGAATCGTGCAAGCAAGAGACTCACGGGTAAAGATTTAATACATCATGCCCTGAGCGCTGCCAGAAGAATCATTCAAAACGTAGGCGGTCGAAAAAACGTTAAAGTACCCCGAATAATTCCAGTGCCTACAGCTACAGGGGGTATTTTACCACTCATACCAATTTTTGCTGGCCTCTCGGCTCTCGGTGCAATTATAGGAGGTGCCTCAGGGGTAGCAAAAGCTGTTAACACTGCTAATAGTAATAAGAGACAGCTAGAAGAAACTACACGGCATAATAAAAGTATGGAAGCTATCGCTTTAGGCGGTAAGAACGGGAACGCCCTTTACCTGAAGCCGTATAGAGCTGGCGGAGCTGCATTGTACTTAAAACCATATGTCAGGCGGTCAAAAAACTGAATAACTTGCCTCGGAGACCACTTACAGACCTAGATATAATAAAACATGCTAAAGACATTCCCTATTTTAGAGGTGTCTATATGAGAACAAGTCTACCTGCAACGAAACCTTTGCAATTCGAAAGAGCTATTGTTAATCTTGACTACGCTGGAGGACCGGGTACTCATTGGGTTGCCTATAGAAAGGATCGAAACGTGGTTTTGTACTATGACCCCTTCGGAGACCTGAGACCACCATCTGAACTTGTGAAATATTTAGGGCCTCGCTGCGCCGTATACTACAACGTAGCCCAAGAACAAAAGTTCAATACATACAACTGCGGACATCTGTGTCTACGATTTTTGTATAAAAGAGAGGTGAAAGTGTAA
Organism: Agrypnus murinus; assembly: GCA_929113105.1. Classification (NCBI taxonomy): domain Eukaryota; kingdom Metazoa; phylum Arthropoda; class Insecta; order Coleoptera; family Elateridae; genus Agrypnus; species Agrypnus murinus. Next base: position 132,590,213 of record OV816024.1, read on the forward strand.
ATCGGTTAAGTATGGCTAGGACCATCACGGTGTACGGTACAGGAAACAGGCTTTCTACGGATCGTATTTATCCACCTATAACACTAGATCACGTGCGTTACGAATACTCACTAGGTTTAGTCGGCTTATATACAAGTCACACGATACGGAATATATACCCAGGCAAAAATAAATTTTATTACGGAGAAAAGGCTATAACTATTGAACCGGGTAGCTACGAGTTGTCTGAAATCGTTAACTATATAAAGAATCAAATTAGTGGCGATCCCGAAGAGGGAGATCTACTACTACAAATCAAAGCTAACACTAATACGGGAAAGTGTGAGATTGAATCAGCTACCGAGTTGATTGATTTTACCAAACCCGATAACATAGGATCACTACTAGGATTTAAGAAGCGCGTGCTAGAACCCGGTAGTAGACACGTATCAGATCGAGTTGTCGATATACTTTCAACTCCAAACATCTTTGTAGACACGAATATTACAGGCGGCTCATATAGAAACAATCAAGCAGGTCATACAATCTTCGAATTTGGTGTTTGCGTACCACCCGGTTATCTGATTGAAAAGGAGCCATCGCATGTGATTTACTTTCCCATCACTGTCACCGAGATCGACAACATTACCATTAGACTGGTAGACGCGAGAGGAGAGTTGATAAATTTGTCTGAAGACACTTTCACGAGCATCAGGCTAGAACTTAAACGTGAAAAATGGGAATAAACTTTAGCTATAAAAACATCAGCATATGTCCATCAAAGGTCATTCACCGTCGAACGTCAGCACGTGCAGACCTTCGATTAAAACTAACTAAAGCTCGTCGCCTTTTTCTTGAATCTTTAGGCTTTAAAGTACGATAACAGCAGCATGTCAAAACGAAGTAAAATGCATATTAACACCGACACCTTTACCATTGATAAATTAAACATATTTGGGAAGCCTCGCGTCGATACAGATATAATAAAAGAGGATTTTTATACCTATCTGCCGTTTACGCTAAATGCCAATCATTCCGACACCATTAGAATCAGCATACAAAATTCCGATAACGTTTTAGCTTTGTATGACAGCTATGTACTTGTTAAAGGTAGCATAACGCGTGCAGAAAACAAGCAATTCCTTCTGGTAAACAATTTTGCCCACTTTCTGTTTGATGAAATTCAACTAATATTAGGCACAAACCAGCTCATAGATGTCTGTAAACAGCCCGGCATTACAAGCACTATAAAAGGTCTCGTTTCACATGGCGCCGAGGATAGAGCTTTAACCAGCTCAGCATGGAACTTAGGGATTACTAGCGATAATGATTTGTTACATAACCAGGGTAATAACGTCTTTCATTTCACGTGTAGAATACCATTAAAAGATATCTTTGGATTTGCAGACGATTATAAAAAAATAATACCTCATATGAGTTGTCAGCTAGTTTTAATTCGCTCCAAGAACGATTTTAATTGCTATAAAAGCGACGCAGGTGATGCAGGTACTGATATAGATATCAAGATTGATAAGCTCTCGTGGGAGGTTCCACATATACTGTTATCAGATGAAAGCAAAGTGAACCTGGTGGAGAGTTTAAGAGATAATTCTTCTATTATCGCTCCGTTTAGACGTTGGGAATTACATGAGTTACCCTCGTTGGGAACTACTAAAAACCAGGTTTGGCGTGTAAAGAACTCCAATGATCTAGAGAAACCGCGCTGGGTCTTTGTAGTTTTACAAGACGAGCGCCAGCTGGGTATAAGAACGGGTAACCCGACTACATTTACTCATTCGAACTTGGTCGACGTTAAGTTGTATTTAAATTCGCAAGTGTTCCCGCATCAGCGTTTAAATCTCGATTTCGACCGTAAGGACTACATTCCTGCGTATCTGAATTATACTCGTTTTCGCGAGAACTACTATGACGGTATAGGTAGAGGTGCGGCTGAGAGCTGTTTACTCAGCTACAAATCGTTTGAAACGTATCCCATTTTTGTTATTGACTGTTCAAGACAGTTAGAGAGTTTTAAGGATTCCACTGTCGATATTAGACTAGAGCTCGAGTCTTCAGCCGCATTTACGAACACAACTAAGGCGTATTGTTTGATCCTTCACGACGCATTAATCGAGTATAATCCGTTTAACGAGACCGTGACTAGACACGTACGCATACCGTAATGATGAAGGTTGTTAAACAAAATAAGTCACTAAACATATGTAACCTAGACGACTGCGATGATACATCTTTACGACGACGATCAGGCGAGGATGTTAGGAAACATGGCGACCTGTTACCTGTATCATGTAGAGCAATATTGAGCGGTCCATCTTGCTGCGGTAAAACTAATGCTATGTTAGGTTTACTTATTAGCGAAAACGGATTAAAATTTGAAAATATCTACCTATACGCCAAGTCTTTATTTCAGCCTAAATATGAATTCTTAAGACGTGTTATGAAACCGCTTACAGGTATGGGATATCATGAATTTAGCGAAAACGATGACGTAATCAACCCCGGTGATGTTAAACCTAATTCTGTGTTCATTTTTGATGATATAATTTGCAGCAAGCAGGAAAAGATTAGAGAATATTTTAGCATGGGTAGGCATAACGGCGTCGACTGTTTTTATCTAGGTCAAACGTACGCCAAGATACCGAAACATCTGATTAGGGACAATGCAAACCTAATTATTCTCTTTAGACAAGACGAGTTGAACTTAAAACACGTGTTTAGCGATCATGTTGTCGGAGACGGTATTAGCTATGATCAGTTTAAAAACATTTGCTTTCTGTGTTGGAAGGAGCCGCATGATTTCCTGGTAATTAATAAAGACTGCTCTCTAGACAGGGGCAGATATCGGAAGGGTTTTGATTCATATATAAGTTTATAATTAGAGTCGAGTCGTTTAGTAGTCTCTGCATCGCCGACATGTCCAACACGTATGATCTGAGTTTAAAGCGTAAAATAATACACGCTCGTAACGCTATACGTAAGAAATTTGCATACTTTCGTCGTGATAGAGCAGAAGCAGAACGTATGTATCGCGTCACGCACAATCCAGTTATATCGCCGTTGGAAACCATTGCTAAATCAGTAAACATCTCTAACGTACCTCTATTGAAAGTCAAAACACAACCATCTGCTGCTACTACTACTACTACTGCTAGTTACACTCCCCTGTTGAAAGTTAAAAAACAATCTGCTGCATCAGCATCATCATCATCATCATCATCGGAAGCAGATGAAGAAGAAGAAGAAGAAGAAGAATCTAATAAAACTCACGATGTCTCTACTCGTTACGGTATGTTAATAGCTAACGCTGTCGGAAACAAAAATATCGATAGAACTAGATTCGGTATTAGATATAAAATTGATCGAGACGCTTGGACATTTGCATCTTCCCCTGTGACTATGCGTGATACAAACATCATAATTAAAAACAACGTTTTCGAAGCAACACCCGGTCTGTTTGACTTACTCACGTTTAGAGAATTAGAGTCTATACCATCGCAAGCTGATATCAATAATTATATGCAGATAATAGCCCTTACTAACGCGCATAAGAAATCCTATAGACCACATGGTAAACTAACAGCTGTTAAACATTGGAAGTATGATTATATAATTAAGCCCAACTTATCCAGAATCAAAGGTTTAGGTATTAGACTATCATCATCATCGTCGTCTAATTTTAAAAAATTAAGCGATTGCAAAGTCGAATACGTCTACTGGAATAAGGCTAACGAGCTAGTCGACAGGCTTCGTTTGTTATATGCTGTAAAGAGTGCCGGCAACAGTAGCCCGCAGAATGAAAACGAAATAATATCAATTATAAGTGAACTTAAGGAGGAAGGCATCATAGAATAAAATATTTCGAGTATATAATGATATATTGCTTTTAACAGTATTCAGTATTCATCAAACACGGCAGCCGCTAATATAATTATTTGAGACGTTGCTCTCTCAGCGTCGTTGAGATTAATTGTATTACTCTATGATGATGATGAGTGCTAAACAAACCGTTGTTGATGAAATACATAGGGCTGCTAGAAAAAACTTTCAAAGACGTCGCACTATAATAAAAAATTTCCAGGATTTGTTCCAGGCTGACTTAGCCGAGTTTATTCCCTATGCTAAAGTAAATAAGGGGTATCGTTACATACTGCTGATGATAAACTGTTTTTCGAAATATCTGTATGCACGACCGTTGAAAACTAAATCCGGAGAAGAGGTGACAAAGCAGGTCCGCAGCATCTTCAAGAGTGCTAATGCAGTCATACCTAAGAATCTTCAGACGGATCTCGGGAAAGAGTTTTACAATAAACATTTTAAACGATTAATGAAAGAACACAGTATAAATCATTACTCTACATATTCCGTAATTAAGGCTTCAATAGTTGAACGCGTTATCCGTACAATTAAGCAAAAACTGTATAAAGAGTTTAGCTACCGTGGATCATTTAAATGGATAGATATATTACAGAGGGTAGTTGACAGCTATAACAACACCAGACATAGAACGATAGGCCGAGCTCCTGCTACTGTTACACCTACGACCCAACTAGCCGTTTATGACACTAATGTAAAAGCTGATGTCGCGGCAGGAAGTAAACGTAAACTAGACTTGAATGACCTCGTACGTATTAGTAAGTTCAAAGGGGCCTTTTCTAAGGGATACACGCCCAACTGGTCAACTGAATTATTCAAAATAGTTAAAGTTCAATTTACAAAACCTGTCACATATCTGCTGGAAGATCTTCATGGGGTTGCTGTTCGAGGAGCTTTCTACGAGTTCGAGTTGCAGAAAACCAAACAGCCAGACGTTTACTTAGTTGAAAAAGTACTTAAACACCGCAGCAATGGTGACATTTACGTCAAATGGCTTGGTTTAAACGAAAAGTCCTGGATAATGGCTGAAGATGTTCTCACATAACATCTAAGTTCATTTATAAATGATATACTCTCATATAGTTTCATGCATATGTAAGTTATATTTAGTAAAAGGATTATACTTCTATATTACTAAGTTAAAGTTAATCTAAGTAATTTAGACAATGGTATACTCATATAGTTTAATGTGTATGTGTCTCTGTGTGTGTAGTTTATTTTAAGTAAAAGAAAAACTGTTAGCATATAAGTTGATTTAAGTTAGTTTATAAAATGATATACTCATATAATCTCATGCATATGTAATTTATATTAAGTAAAAGTATGAAATAAAACCAATAAAAAATTATTTATCGAGTTTTATTATTATTATTATTATTATCATTATTATTATTATTAGGTCATAAAACATGTGAGGAGAAAAAATAATTCAGATAAGTATTAATATTGTCTTACATCTTTATTTAGTATTGCTATTGCTGTTGATATGTAAATCGAGGATTTGCTACCGCTATGAATATTAATTGCTTGCTTTCATCGAATCAATAATATTCATTGCTACTTCTACTACTACTGATTCCTTCTACAATTGGCACAAATACGCCTTCTGTTAACAGTATAGTACGTAATCGGTAATACAGATTCCTTTTACAAAGGACGCATAGTAGGGGTGTTACAAGTAGGGAAAATCAATATTTTGGACCCCTCAGTGCTTCCATCCAATTATTATTATGTTTAATCAATACCGGCTAGTAGGTTTCTATTGGACGATCAACTCAATCAATAACCCGGACAACTCCCTTATTTTTAATTGACCAATCAGAGAGCAGCAGCGAATAATCAATATCTGCTGGTTCCGTACCACCTAACGAGACAAAAAGTCACTAGATTAGAGAGTGATCCAAACACAGGTTATGACATGTTATCACTTCTTTATTCGTTTAGAGCTGACAGAATTATAAGGAACGAACGAATGATTCATCCGTCTAAAACACTCATAGTATTATTATTCCACTACCCCTACGAATATTAATTGCTTGCTTTTTCATCGAATCAATAATATCAATTACTATTACTATTACTTCCTTCCTTTAACACTCTATAAAACACTATTTTTCATTTAATTTGACGTTATACATATCTACCCTAACTCCCCCTTTCATTCGAAAAATCAATATCCAGACAAATCGTACTCTTGTAGTAATTTAATCAACACCCCAATCACGGTTCATTTCACATCCTTTTATTCATTTGCAAAAATCAATATCTCAATTTCAAACAAGAATATTTCATGCTTTGAATATACGCTTATTATTATTATTATAGTTGCAAAGATGCATAAAGTAATAAGTAAATACTACTATAATATAGATGATAAAATATATTTTCATTTTAGCTCGAATGTTTTGATCTAACTGCGTTAATAAGTTAACATAGATTTTATCTTTCATTGAGTGGATGATGATGACGATGGTGACCACGTTTTTTCGATAGAGGGTTTGTTGTTTATATGTAAATCGAGGTTTTTCTACCTCTATGAATATTAATTGCTTGCTTTTCATCTAATCAATAATATCCATTACTATCGCTACTACTGATTCCTTTTACAATTAGCACAAATACGCCCTCTGTTAACAGTGCAGCAGTACGTAATCGGTAATATAGATTCCTTTTACAAAGGACGCAATCTATCAGCAGTAAGTACGTTATCGGTAATACAGTATTCCGTAATCGTAGGGACGTGACAGCAGCTAGGAAAAAATGACGACCGTCCAATCACAAAGCCGTAGGCGAAAATCAATATTGTGGACCCCTCAGTGCTTCCTATTCAATTATTATTTTTAATCAATATCTGCTAAAAGGTTTCTATTGGACGATCAACTCAATCAATAATCAGGACAACGCCCTTATTTTTAATTGACCAATCAGAGAGCTATAGGGGCGATGCCGATCAACTCAATCAATAATCCGGACAACGCACTTATTTTTAATTGACCAATTAGAGAGCTATAGGGGGTGATTTAATTGACCAATCAGAGAGCAGTAGGGGTGACTTAATTGACCATAGGGGAGACTTAATTGACCAATGAGAGCACAGTGGGTGGGATTTCGTTGACCAATCAGAGAGCAGTAGGCGTGTCATCCAAGATGGCGTCGACCAATCAGAGAGAAGTAGGCGTGTCATCCAAGATGGCGTCGACCAATCAGAGCGAAGGGGAGGAGCTAACAGAAGGGAGAAGGGGAAAGGGGCGTGGCTAAAAGTAGGAAGGGTGGGAGTGGACTCAAGTCACGCCATACCTACTTCTAGCATGATACGCAGTTCGTGCCTAAAATTGATAAACACTTTAGGCAGAGGCACTAAGCGCTAATTAACAACGCGGGTGCGTTGTGCGCTACAGTTAACATCGTATAAGGTTCGAGTTATTTTTATTAGTGCGCTCCGTGATCAGATGTTTACTATAGTTTCGTTAGTTGTGTCGGCAGTACGACAGAGTGGTTATAGTGGATTTCTATCGCTTAACAAAGTTAAGTCGAGTTTGTGGCGGTCAGTAGTTGGATGGGTATACCACGAGCGCAGTTTACTTGCCTATTTGTCTCCGCTGCCTTGTCTCACATACACATATCCACTTTGCGGCTCGGTGTGCCCGGCACTTCGACACCGAAAGGTATAAAAAGTTAAAGATTATGTATATATGTATGTATTTGTTCGATTTTTCGTGTTTGTTAAATGTTTCTTAAGTAATGCAAATCTGCGAATGAGACTGTATTTTGGAACATTTTATTATTTCAATTTATATAAGTTGGAATTTTTTTAAAGACAAATAATTCTATTTAATTTGTTCTGTATGCAACATTTAAACTTGCTTTATCGTCATGACTGCAAATTCAGCTGCTTCGGTGGAAGGTTCGATTACTTCCGATACATCCGAATCGCGACGATTTTGTTCAATTTTTAAAGTATTATTATTATTACTAGATAAAAAACTTTCTTATACAGTTTCGGAGGGAATTACAAACTGTTGAGAAAGGCAGACCAAAACCAGAACGTTTAAATTTAACAACAAAGATTAAAACCTGCATAAGGTATTTTACTAAAATAGACCGGAAAATCGAGTTGCATTATAAATAAATAGTAGTACTTTTTTTTAAATAAAGAATAATAGTCAACAAATTCCATAAGTATAAAAGACGTATTCTGTTGCACATTGTGATTAAATCTAAACAATCATAAAAATTTGAAAATTCTTTGTCACAAAAGAACGTTGGCAATAGTTACAAGTTTCGTCACAGCACTTTTAATGATTCAATCATGACAATCACAGAGTTTCTACGATTCAAAGGGGTAAGGGGATTACCAATCATGCAAAAAATATCTTACTGGGAGGGTTAATCAGTATTCAAAAGAACGAGATGTGCTAAAAAATTACCAATCCGATTAATCATTATAGAGCAAACGAATACTGAAGTGTAAAAGTTCGTCTTTAAAAAACTTTTAAGCTTAATAATAATACCACTGTTTTTTATTGTACCTAGGTATATTAAAATTAAAATCGTGATTGCTTCCTTAGCGTAAATTCTCACCGCACGCCACTGCTTAATAACGATAAAATCAATGCCTTCTTACTTAATTTTGGTGTTGTATAAAATAAATTCTACGTACTGTTAAGCGTTATTTAATTGTTTTCTGGACTTTAGGGACATGATACGACCACAACTGGTATTGCTTTCTGTTTGTACTACTTAGCAAATTACCCCGACGTACAGGTATAGATGACTTCAACGGACAATCAATTACTTGATATCTATAATTAATTGTTCTATATTCTAGCAAAAGGTATATGAAGAAATAGAAGAAATACTTGGTGATTTAGCTAAGGATTTAACGTTAAAAGATTTGAATAATTTTAAATATTTAGATCTAGTTATCAAAGAAGCCTTAAGAATCGCTCCTCCAGTTCCGTATATCAGCAGATTTCTAGAATTCGACCTGAAGATTAGTAAGTTTTCTAATAATTAACGAATGTTTAAATTGGAATTGATTACTGTGAATTTTGAAATATTTATTTAAATTTAAATCTGTGTTTTCCTTTAGTTTTCTCTAACATAATCAATGTGACGTCCACTTTTTCGTTTAAGTGCTAGAATGTTAAGAAAGTACATTTAGTAGATAGTATTTTTCAGAAGATCGTATGATGCAATGCGCATTGTTTTGATTTGTTTTAATTCTTGATTTTAAAAGAGTTTTAACTTAAAGGCTTGAGAACTTTTGAATTTGTATTTTCAAGAGGGGTCTAAAGTAATTTAAGCTGTATTTATTAATGCTTCATTCGTACAATTCATCTAAAGTTAAGATCTCAATAGGATTATACTCTGGCAATGGCGGCTGCTGCATACGTAAACCCGGGCCACACGACAAACTGGTATATCGCTATGATGCTCGTACGCACACATTAAAGCAGTATATCATCATGTGTTGCACTGCGAGTGGCATGGGTGCAGCAGCCGCCACTGATTAGTAAAACTAAAAGATAGTAGAAGTACGTGTAATGTAACTTCTATATAACTGAGGAACTAAACATTCTTTACGCTGCTTCGTCGATAAGAAAATCTCGCGCACCCCTGCCTTCAATATATTCTGTAAATAAAATAAAATCTTCTCACTGTCACTTTTATCACTCATTTTGCAATATTTGCCGACTGACACAAGTAAGTCATGTATTTTTGTCGAAACATGTATGTTTATGTTTTATTAATACAAAAGGATGAGCCCAGTTTATGACTGAGCGAGTGAAGCGAACAAGGCCTATAACGGGCGAGTCTATAAGTCAGATTATTTAATACAATACAATAAAGTGCCTTTATGGTATTCTGACTCGTAAACATTTGTTTATTAAGCTCTGTCTGTAGGGGTAAAACTTTTACAGCCCATAAGGAATTCATAACGGGCTAGTCCGTAAAAAATATCTTACCCCTAGAGACCGAGCTCACTAAACAGATGTGTACTAGTCAGAATACCATAATGGTACTTTATTGTATTGGCAAAATAAAGTAACTAGTACGTACGGATGTAAGTTTACTAGTACTATAAGACCTACTTTATAGCGACAAGTCTTTTTTTACTTACCGTACTACATAAGTTACGTACTTTTACAGCCATATTCATACCGCGTATTTATGATCCATTGGATAATATAGGAAGATCCAGATATTGTAAGGTACTTGATTTCATTTAATTTTTGTTAACATATTCAGATTATAGGCGTCCTGTGATGTACAAAAACCGATTTCAAAAACTCAAGCCACTCTAAGAGCTGTTTTACACATACGAGAATTTATGCGAGATTTTTAACCAAATTTTTGCTGAAATTCCTCAAATAAAATTTTTGTAAAAAACTTTGACGTTTAATACAGTACTAGGTGCCAACTGCTTACCCTAATGGGTAAGCTTTAGTAACTTGTTGCTTTTGTTGAAATACGAAAAAAGAATTCAAGCTCGGTTCCTCACCTCTCTTACATCGCGTAGTTCAATAGGGTTTGGGTCATCCAGCGCTAGGTAGCGCTGGCTGTTTCGCAGAATACCGAGACTTATGCATGAAAACACAATGCTTGTACTTAATAATTTAAGGATTTTTGTTCCGAAATTTATTGTGAAAATATTCACAATAAAACTTTCCAATAATTTCTAAATTTTATAGAAATTTGCGACTAATCGATGTGCAAAAGTGCGCACAAAATGCTCATAGTGTTGATTATGCAACACATCGGTTTATTTCATTTATTTTATGGTTATTTGCATTGTAAAATATTATTAAAGCAAGCATGCAATGATACAAAAGCTAAAAAGCAAGTAACCTTTAATCGCTAGGTGTGCAAAAAGTCTTTAGATTTATTTTATTTATTGAAGTGGACAATATTCGTAAAATTTTTTATTGTATGTTATAAGTTAGTATTTAATTGTACTGTATCCTAAAATAAAGTTAATTCACTATTTATAATATTGTATATAAAATATGTTTAAAACTCTTAACACAAATGAGATGAAAATATCATGCAAATTTATCAACAATATTTTTATTACAGTGTATAGTCAACAGAATTCTTTTAAGTACACCAACTATTTTTATACGACGTCGACAAAATACGACGACGTACGAAGGTATGTGTAAAACAGCTCTAAGCAAGAAACTTTTAAGGTAACTCAGAAGGTTCCACAACACTCTAGAAGGTAGTATTAACTCTAAATCCCAGTCGTATAGTTGATCTGAACGATTATTGTTTTTACTGTTCTTAATTTTCTAAAAAGAAATATCAAGTACCAAAATAAGGTAGTTACGCCAGTGTTGTAGCAATGGATTTCAATTTGTAAACTGATACATAAATTAGTTTTTAATGAACATAACTATATTTTTTGGTATTACTTATTTGTAAGATATATTTGAATAGTTGAGAGTATATATGTTACAAACACACTTAAAATTAAAAATTATTACTTTTAAAAGAATTTTAAGCAAAAGCCTGTCATAATTAAGTAAGGTAAATAATAGTATGTTATACTCCCTTACTCTGCAAGAGTTTTCACTTATGGAAAATGATATAAACCTGTGTAGATCACCTAAAACTCACGGCCTTGGTTATTGTTATTGTTATTAGTATTATGCTTATGACTTTCCATTTTTAGTTTTTATTATACTTGTGGATAAAATCTCTATAAAATCTTTATTCAAAATCTTCGTGTACCAACCGTCTGTGAAATATTTAAGGGCGATAGGGGGGCAGGAGTCTGTCTGAAGTGCCAATGATTCAAATAATAGTATTCGTCACCTATTAATTCAGCTAATCTGTTATTCAACAAATCCTTTCCAACACTTTCCAGCAGCATACGGGGCAGTCCCAGCTAAAAAAGGTTGGACCACGTAGCGAAAAAATCTCTTTTTCATTACTTGCGAGCAACACAACGGTGACAGATAATTGATTGGAACTCGCCAAATCCCTCTTTTTCGGACACAAAGAATAATTAGCAAAGACTTATTTATCTATTGGATTAGCCAGCGCAGTTACGAACTTGGATGGAAATATTAACTGTAAGTTATGTAACGATCAGTTGTTAACTTTATTTTTATATAGGTATAGGAGAGTCCGATTCAAATTTTGCCTATTGCCAAGTTACAATTTGGTGTCTGAATATATAATACAGAATAAAATAATCTTCATTAAGCGCTTTCTTAAATATATTTAAACTTTGCATCTAGCCAGTTCTACTGTGTCCGAAAAAGAGAATTTCCAACCATTTCTCTTCTTCAAATTAAAATGCATGGCTGTAAGTCCGTTTCCACTTTTTGCTTACCAGATTTAAGGTTCTGAGTTTCCAATAAATATGTCATGTAAGAAAAAGAAACTTATAATCTCGATGAGGACACGGTTGCTAAAAGTGGCAACGTAGGCATAAACTAAAATATATAAATCGACTATTGTGTCATGAAACTGCTGTTATTGCACATTCAAGAAATCGTGTTTGCAGATTTCCTACTAATCAACATCTCGTTGATTACATGCAAGTCGCATATAAATTGACAAATCGAAAGATATTCGAAAAGGTTTCCATCAAAGGGATTTATTCACTTCTCTTTGCATTTTACTGATTGCAGTATAATAGTTTTTAGCAGAGTGTAAGCTACTACTTCTTTAACACAAATAATCTCAAAAGTCCCAGCTATTGAAACTATGAAATCATTTATACTTACTTATACTCTAAACACATTTCCGGTAGAGACTTCTTACTTTTTCAAATTATGCTCAGGAGTCGTGGGTGTTAATCACAAACCACAAAGGATTACTATTAATCTGAATAGAACACGGAAATAAATGAACGTGATCGAGGGCTCTACCCAAATGGTCTGTTATTAATAATAATTTAAAACCAACGATGGAATCTACAATTGAATTTTGATCTAAGTTACGTTAAGTTTTTAGATTTTATTGTACCAAATTTATTTTGGTTAAGATGTCCACAAACAATTTGTCTTGCCAAGCTATAAGAAGAGATTAGTAATTTTAAACGTTGTTTATTAATTTGAATTCATAAAACTCGTTTAACAACAATACCATCCATAATTCAGTTATAAAACATAAACAGCATTTAATTATTATATAAATCCTACGATTATTATGCTATTATAACACTTCAACTTATTAGAGATCCCATTCTAAAAATATTTTTATTTAATTTCTAACTAAAGCAATCAATAAAGGGTTTTTTGCTATCGTGAATGAATTTTTGCGAAGAACTAATTACAAATAATTTACAAAAGGTATGTTTGTCAATAATCTATTTATTCTAGCATTATTGTTTTAACTTTAATTCACTTTGGCACTACACAGATAAAGGCTTATAATCACAAAAAACCACAAGCAAGTCCTTCATTATAAAGTTAATATAATAATCAATAATTAATATACCTAAGGGCTTTATTAAACTCTGAACCCTATACCAAAACTTGGATCTTTGGACGTTTCAATAATTTTCATTTGTTTATAGATTATTTTATTATTATTAACTTTGTTTTATTACTTTAACTGCTTAGAACTTTCTAATTTATTTATTTAAACTGGTAATATTCCAAAGACAAATACGCATGCTCTTTATGAGAACTAGGATATACCATTTATTCTCTCCGTTAAATTAAATAATTAATCAAATGAAAAACCCACACACGTGTGTGGATATGAAAACAACCAATTAAAGGAGTTCAGTTAGACATTTCTCCTTTACAGATTATCCTAACATTTATTGCCACAAAAAGAGTTAAATACGGTATGGAAACGGCAAAAACTCACTTAACAACAAACCCAACGAATAAGATCATGTCCTGCACCCTTTCTGACTGTCTACGTGGCTTGAATGCTCCCCCAACGTAAAATGTACACACTCTATTAAAACTTCAGTGGGTCTTGTTCCCACCAACACACAATAGTCTTAACGACAATAACTACCAATGATGAATTAATTGATGAATGATCATTGATAAAGTGCATTTAAACTATTAAACTCAAGAAGCTAAACAAGCTTATCAGAATCCAACCTCATTACAAAACTATAAACATTTCTCGCTAAACATGAATTATTTTTTTAAAAGCAATTTGTATTTTTGTGTCAATATTTAATATTAAGGAAATTGGTCATAAATTAGGATAATTTACCTCGAACGGATTATAAACTGCTATATATTTTAGGTTAAAAGAATTTACTTTCATTTTTTATGATATAAGAAACAGAAAATGTTTTGTGTGCATGACTGAAAAAGGAATATGATCTTTTAGAATAAATATGTTTACCAAAAGATACATTTAACTTAACGGGTATAAAGCAGGAAATATTCTACTCTGCTTAAACCTTTAAAACGAAGCGAAATAAATACCTTCAAATTTGAGTTTGTTACAAGAGTTTTATTACATTTATTTTTACGTTTATTAAAATTTTTACTAAATAATTGACAAATAGGTTTTTCGACTATTGTTATTATGCCATGAGTGAATATGTTTTTAATATATGTCTTCATAAAAATTAGTTAGTAAATCCCAAGCTAATATACTTTATGTAATATTTGTCAACACTCTTCAAAAAATCTTTTTTCTATACTAATATTTTATTATGGAGATAAGAACGAATATAATTAACTCCCGTTTGTTTTTAGGTAATTACACTTTGCCAGCAGGAAGTGCAGCTGGAATCTTTATATACATGCTTCACAGAGATCCAGTTGTATTCCCAAATCCGGAAAAATTTGATCCTGATCGGTTTAACACTGAAAATTCTGCTGGACGACACCCTTACTCTTACGTGCCTTTCAGTGCTGGTCCAAGAAACTGTATAGGTAAGTAAATAGTTTTATTGGCAATTTATTTTAATAAAGTAACATTTTAGGTCAAAAGTATGCCCAATTGGAAATCAAATCTACTATAATAAAAATTCTTTTAAACTTCCGATTACTACCTGGTAAACCTATAGAGTTGTTAGTATCAGACATTATTCTGAAATCAACAAATGGAATTAACATCAAATTGGAAGAAAGGAACAAGCATCTTTGAAATTCTGAACCATATAATTTCCAAAAATAGTTAATTGTTGGTTATGCAAATATTATAATACTCTATGCAATCAAATATTTCAAAATATTAGTTATACTAAGAAGTTTCCTTGAATAACAATAGATTAGATACATAAATGCGCAGTAAGCAAAATTGCTCATTCTTAGTTTTGTAATTTTAATAATACTATTAAAATGGGAAATCACAAAGGATGCGTCTGTAATTAGATAAAAGATAAGCAAATATTGTATATTTGGTTAGTATTAAATTAATAAACTAAATTAGACTTGGTAAATAAAGAAAATACGCACCTTTATTGTAGTTTTACTTGCTAACATGAATTTAATTACAATTTACAGCGAAATTCTAAAAAGACGTCTGTGTACATTTACGTATTTTAAAGATGACGAGCAATATAAAAGTAGGTGTCCTCTTTTTGTTTTAATCATTGATCATTCAGGTGCAAAAACAACTTGACAATCAAAATGAAATTTACAATTATCCTAGTGAGCTTTGCTCTTATTACTTTATCCTTGTTTACCACAACCTCAAATGGAGAAAGTAAGTATTTATTATTTGTTCTTTTCAATTTGTTTCATAATTTTTCAGACATATATTTCAAACATTGTGTACTAACGTTTGCGCATAGTTGCTAATTCGTTACTAGTAAATTACTTTCAATTATTTAGTTTTTAACTGTTAGTCCTACATAAGTTTTAGCATTTTTTTACAATATTCACATCTTTAGTCAGTACATTTTTGCTTTTTTGTTATTTTACTGTTGCTTTCAATATTTTCTATATATTATCCCCAGTTGTTAATCCTAATTATTTTTGCTATTTTTAATGCAATTATACATTCATTAGTAATATTTGCTTATTTATACTCTTTCCTTGTAGTTTTTTTTGGCAATTGTAACATTTTTCCTAGAATAATTAATATTTTAAACTAAAATAATAGTCTAACTAAACTTTTACTACCTGAAAGCATTCTACCAAGATTTTAAAAAAATTGCTACCAAAATGTACATTTTGTTCCAGCATTTTCATTAAACCATGAAGATGCAATACTTCCTCTTGAAAGAGCTCTCACCCATAGAATTCGCAGAGATTTGGATTATTTGCAATCTGAAATTGCAAAAACAAGAATTGCTCGTCAAGCACCTACCGATCCAGGAACCGGGGCAGGAACTGGCAGCAGTGGTGGATCTACTGGAATAATTGGTATTGTCAGCAGCGTCCTGAAGTCAATACTTACGGTACCGTTAAGAATAGCACAAACAGCACTTTCTGGAGTTGTACGTCTTACTGAAATGGTGTTAGGTCTCTTGAATGGAATAAGTTTGAGCGTGGATAATATTATTAACTGGTTAAATAATAGTACCACACCTGCTAGTTAGTTTTCTTAAATTTGTAATATGATTTAAGTTAATGAGTGTAATAAATAATATTAAAAGTGGTTCATTAGAAATTCATCCTATTTATTTAGTTCATGTTGTCGTCTTTTTCTATAATAAAAGAAGTTTTCACAGTTTTCTTTTAATTTTGGATTTATAATATTATAATATCATGTATATTACTATTTTGTGTGTTTCTTTCAACTTCTTTGTATTGTTACTTTTCTTTTTTTGTGAATTATTGTATTACGGTAAAAAGTTATCTATCAACAGTAGAAGGTATATAGTACATATTTTTAGAAACACTCAAGTATTATACAAAGGTGTAGAACAATATTGAACCCCTTGAAATTATATTTTTGTACTTTACTAATATATCAAGATTCTCTAAATTATCATCTTTTTTTCTTCAAGGTTTTAGATACTAAAACTTGTAAAGCTTCAAATCAAATACATGTTTTCAGCTTTTTCCATAAATCAGGAACCAGCAACTCTTCGATTTGAAAAAAATCCCGCTCATATAATCCCCAGAGATTTGAAGTCTTTGCAGTCTGAAATCATGAGAGCAAGAAGCGTTCGTCAAACATCAACCGATATTGGCGATCCAGGAGCCGGAGATGGAACTAACAGCAATGGTACATCTAGAATAGTCGACGCTAGTCTGATTACAATGATAACAATTCTTCAATTTGTTTCACGGTGTCTTGAGTAGACTTGTTCAGGTAGACTCCTTAGTAGACTGGGTGTCATTTGTCATTTATAATATTTATAATTATAATATGTACTATAATATTCATAGGTTATATACATACTGTATTTATATTATCTACATTAAAACAAAATTTCGCTGAATATTTTTAAAGTTAACATTTATTTATTTATTTATTATTATTATAATTTAATAGCAATTACTGTGTATATTGGCGTTTAGAAAGTCACTGGTTCTTTAAAAATTGGCACTCCAGCAGTACCTAGGAATCGAAAAATTAGGAACGTTATCAATAAAATGTACGTAAATTGTAACTTTAATAAGATTCTTTAAACAATTATGAACAATAAATGACCAGTTCAGATCCAATAAATTAAATTGTAATAGCTAAACACTTGGCCAAAAATGCAGTACCAGGAATTCAAATACATCTAATAAATGAAACACAAATTAAAACAATTATTTTAATTGGGATTGTGGAGTCGGCGCGTGGTGAATTGCTCTTTGTAACCTCAATACGTACGACTACACGGAATTGTGTACAATCGGCGAGGTCATGCTCGGATCTGAAACTGCTATTGCAGTATTATATTGATACTGATGTTGTATTTAAAAACAGTTTGAGAAACACTGCACTGGTTCAACAGGAATTGCTCCGAACCTAGCTAGGCGTAACAGTATGAACTCATTAACTGTCTAACACGTCTAGACAAGCAAGTCTAATGCTATCAGAAAATACTTCTATAATTTATTGCACTACCTCTTTTAAAGAAAAGATAATATCTATATTATAGTTCTTATAAAGTTATAATCAAGCATAGAAAGCTATAGTTTTAATTTCTGATAGGCTATATCAGAATTATTACTACATTATTCTCTATCTAAGGTTCCGGTTATCGCATTTACTCGTAATTAACGCATCAACGTAGTATTTATTACAAGCACACCATCGGTTTCAAAATTATTCCTAAAGAAATGCCTACTAGATTATGTAGATTCGGAGAAATTCTCTTCAATAGGAACCATTTTAAATATGACGTCTGTTTACTTTAATCTATTGTCTCTGAATGTCTATTCCTAGCAATATAGTTATTTATGGTATAGTTTGCCTAGATACTGTCAAATGTTATCAGATAAGTAGTTAGGAAATTTTCTAAAGGTATAACTTTTTTATAGACTCCATTTATTAAGACACAAGAAAGGAAGTTAAAAGATAAGAAACACAAATAAAATATTCCTTTTTGTTTGTTATACCTATTAAATGCGGTTTGGTACGGCAAGAGTATAAACGGGTTTTTCCAAATTGAAATTTTATGTCTCAGAAAAATACTATTGCTAATATAAGAAGAATTAAAGGAATCTAAAGTTTCAAAACATAAGAAATTTCTTTCTTTGAATTTTTGCTTCCTATTTATATCATTTATTTATTTATGAGTATTTATTTTAATTTGACATAGTAAAATTTTAATATAAATTCCAAAAAATATGAATTGTTTCTATGTCATAATACTTAAATTATATTACTTCAAATAAGAAAAACAAGAAATTGTTGTTGATTGCTCTTTCTAAGATAATTTAACAATAGTTGTTATTGTCAGTACTTGAGTCTAAAGATACTTTAACAAAAGGTATTACTGCCGGTACTTGAATCTCAGAGCTATAAAAACCAATTTCTGCAGACCCAACTATACAAGTGAATAAATACGGCTTTTATCTATGAAGTGCAAAGTAGCACACAAGGTAATAGCCGTAGATATTTTTTAATTTCCGGAATTCCAGATTTTTTAAATCCCGGGTATGAATTTTACCTGGGATTAGATAAGAACCTAGAAAATGCAGAAATAAACTCTTATGCCATAAAATTCCCTTTCTTTGTCTCTTTTATTTTAAAACTTTTCCTGTTTACTGTTGCTTGTCGCTAAGTAGTAAGTCATTCGTAGTTTTTACAAAAGAAAATTTTTCTAAATTTAATGATTCAGCCGAGCAAGTGTTTTTAAAAATGTATTTGAAATTTCAAAATAAACAACGTTTACCCATTAATACGTTGATTCTTGTAAATCACTTTTTATTTACTAGAAAGAATTCCTGGAATTGCACCCACAAATTTTATTATTTCTGGTTTAACCGATAGACAAATATTTTTTGACGTATTTATCAACTACAACTTTGCTACAATTATGTTTCCAAGGCAGAGCTGTTTTTTGCATAAACTGTTTTATTTGTTTTGTACTTTTTCCAGTTACAACCAAATGTAATCCGTAACCAAACTAATTCGATTCGTAATTTTTTTACCGCACTCTATCCTAATCTGTACTGCAAAATAATTAGGGTAATAATATTAATGTATGAAATAAAATGCACATAAAACTTTATTGTGCGTGAAGCGATTCTACATCCAGCATAAGCTTTCACGCACTCTCAATTATAACATTGGCTATCTTACTTGGCGCTATTAATAATAATAACGACTACTACGCATAACCTGGAAGCCATGCCCCAGAAGCAAATTTCCAACGATCCATGAAACAAGTTATCTAAAACGTATTAAAAGGACAATTGTTAAAATGATTAGTCCTTGCAATATCATAAACGTCTTATCAATGCTGTAATTTTTGATTTATGTTATTTTGCTTAACTCGGTATAATTACTGTAATGATAATGATGAAAACAACACCAAGTATGAGATACAACGTTTAAATTTTATAACTGAACTTATATTGACATTAGATATAGCTTTTACTAAAGGCATTGTCAATTTACTGTTAGATAAATTGTACTTTACTCTTGACTCAATTTTACTTATTTTTTTTGTTCTTATTTTATTCTTATTTTCTAACCACCTTGTTAACATCGAAATATACAAGGCGTAATTAAATTCCTTGCATTTAAGTGGCACTGTAGGTTTTTTATCAATAGTATAATTACTTGTCCAAGTAATAAAGCTACAGAAAAAAATTAAAAACTGGTCTACCTCGATAGATCAATGCTATCTTATTTGAGAACCACTGACCAGTAAGTAAATTCTTTTGGGTAGGTATACCATGATTCATCAGATCGCACGACAGCCTTTTGTGAACAACTTTTTTATGATGCATTTTCAACGTTTTCATATGGGAATATTCTTGCACAATATACAGTTTAGCATGGTTTAGCATTTATAAATGAGCTGTTCGTTTAAAAACATCATAAAAGTAGTACCAGAAGAAACAGGGGTTTTAATATTGAACCATACAAAATTTAAAAGGTTCCTAAGAAAAACAACAAAGGTGAGATATGTTGAACTCTCATGAATCTGATAACACACAAACTATTTTTTTCAGAAACCTCTCGATCTTACTCAAACTTATGAACTTTGCTATCTAAACAAGCTTGCGCTCGCCATGCTATTCAGGAATGCTTGTGAAATGTCATACCGGGGTTTCTCCGAATAGTATCATCTGCGTTGCTTATATGAACAGTTAATTTTAACCTACGGGCCGAATAATTGTCCATTAACGATGCCCTCAAATACATTAATTGAAAAACGTTGCTGGTGGTGATACCTCGTCGCATGTGAATAATAAAGTTAAAAAACAACACTTAAATTCTTAAAGCACTAATATCACTAAATAGTACTAAAAACATACCATAGTCTTGTAATGATCTCTTGCTATTTACATATCAAATACACATCATTACATACATATCCATCAGATAGGCATTGAATTATGGGTATATTGCCATAGCAACAATAATCAACAGAAGTAATAATAAATATCTCATACAAGATACACGTCTTTTATTACCTCCTACCATACTAAAGGATATAACTTCTACGATTGTGTACCAAGACCTCTATAAACAGTTTTATCACAATAACTGGTGACCCACGACGATAAGAAAAAAGGACCCAAACAATCACTCCAAATTTTCAACAATTCCATTGCTCTGATTTTTCTGTCTGCCTATATACATAACCTGCACTCATGGAATTCCTTGAAACGGTTATCTGATTATCGCCCATAAGCAGTCGACTTTCAGAAGTTTATTTATATCCTTTTTATTATTCAAATATGATTATTATCATTCAAATATAAGTAACTTATATTTTCTTGGTTACGTTTCAATATGGCAAAGTTCACAGCAGATTTAGTAAAATTTCCTATTTTTGACAGTTCACATGTACAAATATCAATAGTCTTGATAAATCTATATTTTGACTTTTTACATATTGATAATGAAATTCAAAACTATAATATTCTAATTTTAAACTTGCCATATAACATTTTGAAACTCCATTCGAATCTTAATCTTATCATGTTTATTGATAACAATAAACTTTCATTCGAACCATACACCACGTTCATAAACGAACTATTAAGCTATTACTTGGGTCCTTCTTTGGATAGACTTCCTCCATACAACCCAAAACCAAAATCAAATACTATCACTTATCCCAAACAGCTTACAGATTTCTGGTTACAACAAGATGATTCGCCTGAATTTTTTGGACTAGTTAAC
The DNA here is from genome assembly GCA_929113105.1 of Agrypnus murinus. NCBI lineage: Eukaryota > Metazoa > Arthropoda > Insecta > Coleoptera > Elateridae > Agrypnus > Agrypnus murinus. The sequence continues at coordinate 132,611,777 of OV816024.1, forward strand.
TTATTCAAAGACGAAATTATTTCTCCTCATAATTTCATAACCACAAACTGTAATCAAATATCTCAAGATCCGTCAAAAATTCGGGATCCTAACCCCCCATTAAGTGACGATACTCAAAACGTCATTTGTTAATGCAATGCCCTTTCAAATGCAAATGCATGCACTGATACTTTCTGTTTTAATAAACCTGACCATTCAATTCTTGAAAATTCTAGTACTTCCATTACAGAAACTATTACAAATGATTTAATTCCAAAAGTGCATTTATTCCACAACCAAACAGAATCACAATCTCAACAAACTTCCAAAAACATCACAGCAATTAGGATACTGCTTAAATTGAATCCTAACCAATGTTGTTTAAATCAGAAATTACAACCGTGCAACTGCTATTGACCAAACTCAAATTATGTTATCACGCGGATGTTAGCAAATTCCATTTCGCTTACAAACATTATTATTATGTGCAGTGTACCAACTTTCTAGTTATACACCATAAACACAAGTGCAATAGTAACAGTAGTGACATATGTTTTTCCACGCGAGTTTTGTCAACTCGACATTACAAGTAATCCATTGATAACATTCAACTAATCAATCCTGAATAGCATTTGGATCTTCCAAATATATGTGCTACCGGATTAAGGTTCAAGTATTCATTCTTCTTTCACCTAGTACTTCCTACAACCTTAGGAAACTGCTATGAATGCTGCCTACGTTTATGAGATACAACCCAACTTCTTCCATTCCTACGGACAAAATGTCCACTTGTTCACGAAGCACTTTTTATGTTGTTCCTTGGTTTTGTTCACGTTCCTAAATTTTATTTATTTCTTTCTAGTAAGAATTACAGAACGTCCTAACAAGTCATTCCTGTATCATCAAGTATCGTTTCGTTAGATTAAGTTTTGCAACATTACTTCGCAATCAGCAACACATGTTTTTGTCATAAGCAATTGATGCCTGCTTGCTATTGATGCCAGCGGCAAAGGCCTTTCAGTTCTTCGATTATTAGCACTTAACTCTTAGCATAACGAGCTAGTTTTATTGTCTTAGCATGTAAGAAACCATTGAAAAGATGCAAACCACTCATTTTTTTGTAGCTAGTATACGTTAAACATGCCAGTACATACAAGTACGACATTAATGTATGCTATTTTTTTGTTGAGGAATGCATTTAATGCCCTTCTGCATTATTCCTTTTAATATATCTTTAGCCTTTTTTTTACGAGGAATATTATGTAATGATCTCTTGCTATTTACATATCAAATACACATCATTACATACATATCCATCAGATAGGCATTGAATGATGAGGATATTGCCATAGCAACAATAATCAACAGAAGTAATAATAAATATCTCGTACAAGATACACGTATTTTATTACCTCCTACCATACTAAAGGATGTAACTTCTAAGATTGTGTACCAAGGCCCCTATAAACAGTTTTATCACAATAACTAGTGACACAATTGGCAAGGTAATAATTTTACACCTTAATCACTAACACTTTTGATTAAATACACGATAATTTTGTCCTGTACGTACGGATAACCAACAACCACTAAACAATGCTATGGTACTTCGAAAAAGCAATGCATTTTCTGTAGATGCAATGACCGACGTCATCACCTGCTTTTCAACAGAACTTTCTATTATAAACATCCTTTGTTAACGATAAACAATTCTGCAGTATTGGCAAGTTTATGAATCCAGTAATAGATTTTTAGAAATTTTCCTAACTGCAAGGAAACGGAAATTTTACAATGAAAATAGGTTTCTCCATCAGTTTCAGTTATCAGCTAATTGTATGTTCATTTGATGCAAGAAGTTTGATTACACTCCGTATATGTTCGGCGAATTGTTGAACCGATTACCCCGCGTGATACCCTGATTTTTTACAATTTTCTATAAAAACTTTACTTGTACATTGTTTTAGACGGACGATTATTGCGTAATTATATGGTAATTGGTCGAAATTGAAAAATGAAGCTTTCCCATTTAATTATAGTATCCACTTAATTAGACCTTTGGTAGTATTAAGTATTTATTATGAATGTTATAGTTAGTAGTAGGTAGTAGATATCGGTATAATGTAAAATGTAAATAGGCAGATGTAAAAATATGTTTAAATATTTAGTTAAAGAAAATGATTATTATTATCCTCGAGTGGATAAAAGATCTTTATTTACGTGTTTCATACAACGTTTTATCCAGCACCTCAATATTTTAAGTTCAAATATTGAGTTTAAGGCGTATAATTTAGTTTGTAGTTTTTGACAGTTAGAAATTTGACACTCTAGAGAAGTTATTGATTGTCACGTTGGGTAAAATTCTACTTAAATAGCTTATAAATATCAAGATAAAAGCCTTTTTACTTAGTTTACTTACTTCTGCAAGTCTTTTGTAAGATTTAATACAACAATTATATATAAATAAAAGGACAATGACTAATAATTATTAATTAAGTCACTGTTTACTATTTAGGTGAGTACACTAATAGGCTAAACTACAGTTAAATCCAATACGATTGATTGATTAAGTTCAGCAAACTTATTATGGGTAACCCTAGTCTTAGCAGGTGAAGAGATTTAAGTAATTAAGGAATGTATATTTGGCTAGTATTAAATTAGCAAACTAATTTAAATTTTGGAGATAAAGAATACACACCTTTATTGTACCGTTCCTGGTAAACATAAATTAATCGCAATTTACTGCGAAATGGTAAAAATCGTCTGTGTACTTTTACGTATTTTATAGACATCAAGTAATATAAAAGTGGTATCATTTCATTAATTTCTTCAATGATTTTTCAAGTGTAACAACAATTATTACGATGAAACTTTCAATTATCCTTGTGAGCTTTGCTCTTGTAGTTCTATCGTTATTTACGGCAACCTCAAATGGAGAATGTAAGTACATTTTATTTATATTTTTCAGTTTATTTTTAAACTTCATAAATGACTAGTTAACGAAAAAGTTATACTAAACTCTTCCTCATTGTTGATAACATTTATTGTGTAAACTAACTTTAAACTGAATAAGTGATTTGTTTCACGTCTACACCAAAAACTGTAAAAAATATTATACCACTTTTATTTCATTAACTAAATTGGGGTAAATGGAGGAAAGATAATTTTCGATTTCAGTACTTCCTTTAGGATCCTTTAAATTAGATAATCAGGACAAAACTTAAGATACTTTGGATCTTCATTTTTAAATTAAGTAAATTATGTTTTTTTAGTAATTATCAGTATTAATTTTATAAATAAAGGATTATTTATTGTACTTGCATTTGACGTGCATTTCATACATAATAAAAATATGGAGTTCTAGTACGATGGGAAATGTCCATTTAAAACAAGATTTTTAAAGTTAACATAAATGAAATTTTTTTTCAAATTACAATCTAAATACAAATTTACGAATTTATTAATTTCGTTTTCTATAAACTTGATACATTTTGTAAATTAGGAAATATAGTATCAGATGTCTAATACAATTAAATTGGGCACTTCTCAAGAATGAATTATGTCATCCGGAATCTAGAACGCCTTACTTTGTACAATTTATTTATTTATCAAAATAAATATTCTTACTATGAAAAAACAACAAACTTTAATATTCAAATATATTTTCAGCATTTTCCTTAAATCAGGAAGCAGCAGTACTTCCTCTTAGCCATAGAATTCGAAGAGATTTGAATTCCTTGGAGCTCAATAATGCCAGAACACGAATTACTCGTCAAGCACCTACTGATCCAGGAACCGGAGGAGGAAACGGCACCACTGGTATCAGTATATTTGGTATTTTCAACCGTGTTCTGAGAACAATAGTTACAGTACCACTAAATATAGTGAAAGTAGTTCTGCGAGGATTTACATGGATCGTTGGAATAGGTTTGGGTATCTTGAATAGTATCAGCAATACTGTTGGTAATGTTATTAATTGGTTAAACAATAGTACTGCACCTACTAGTTAATTATAAAAATATGTAATGTGACTAAATACTAATAAATAAAAAATATATTTTATTCTTTTGTTTTTGAAACTTGTGTTGTATTTATTTACTTGGAATAAGTATAACCCTAAAAGTATTTCATAGATGACTGATATAGATGAGTTAGTATACTCTATTACTGCATATCACTATTCTACATTACTTGCACTGTAAACCTTTGTTTCTTCATTTTAACCACCATTACCAAACTATCATTTACCATTGCACCATGTTGAGTTAGTTGTCTGGACTTATTTATTTAACATTCAAAAACTTATCGAAAAGCTCAGCAAAAATGGAAGTCAATTTGTCACCTTAAAAGCTCTAACAAATAAAAACTTATGGTCCGACTGGGGCTACTTACTTAATGAAATTATTTTCAAGGCTCGTGGTGTGAGTGTTAATCACATAGGCTTACTAACTTCAGATTAGGCACAAGAATCAATAAACAACACTATAGAAGTCACCATTTAAATTGCTTGTTATTATATTGTTAAAAAAATGTTGCGACGGTAATCTACAATTTGGAAATAAGTTCCATCTGGATTATGGTTTTAAAAAGATTGACTTTTTAAAAACAACAAACAATTTCTTGGGCCAGTCTATAGCAGGTGGTTGTTTATACCTAATTTTCGTTTATTAGAACAAGTTCATGAATCTCAAATATTTGTAAGTAAAATGACAACCTAATGTATGCCAAATATGCATATATGGTTATTCAGACACAAAAAATATCAAAACAAATTAGAAAGGAAGCATAATTAGGAATCCTTTTCTTAATTACACAGTTTTATTACTACGTTAATAAAGAACATGAATGAAGACAGTGTTTTTTTTTTGGAAATTCAAAAATAACTTACAGAACATTCGTTAATAATGCAAAGTGAAAGAACACAGGACAGCTATTGTTGAACTTTGAACTTTCTTCGTTAAATAAATTTTAACTGTTGATGAAATCACGAACGTTGATAATTTGAAATTGAATAATACTTCCTGAGATTCAGTCCACAAATTTGTTTTTTAACAAATTCATCAATTTGTCGAATTAAAGAAAAATTCAATTATACAACAGCAGGGCGGTAGGTTGATAGCTATTGATAAAAAAACTGGCTGCAGAATACTAAATTACCTTTCTGCACACCCTATGCATCAAAAGAGAAATACAGCTCTGCGTCTAAAAAACGAATTTCAAACGTAGTCATAAAAAGTTTCATAAAGAAAACTATATCTATAAAAAATATTTTATCTACGACTGCTTGGAAAAGAACTCATTATGTCATTCATTTGAGTTAGATAATAAAGTTTTTCTATTTTAAGTCTATAATAAAGCTGTTAAAGCACCCAAAATAGCTCATTTGAGTGCTTTAATAGCCCAACTTTTTCAAAGTTGGTAGCATTGAAAAAATAATTGAAAAAACAGAAAATTGACAAAAACTTCACTAAATTTTCTGTGTCAATCAATGAATTTTCAAATGTCATATTAGTGTTTGACTTGTGTTAAACTTTGAAATTGCGATTTTTTATTTAAAAAGGGAATAAAAGACGCAAAATAGAAAAAATAGCATAAAAAATTCGTTTCATAATTATTGCACTCGTCCTTTAGAAAACTCGCCGCAAGCGGCTGGTTTTCTAAATTTGGACTCGTGCAATAAATTTTGCCTTATGAAACTCGTTCTTTAATATACTATTATTATCAAACTGAGTGGGATTATGAAATCATGATCATAATTGCCTGGTTGCTATAGCTTCGAATTCTATGCTGCTCTGATTTTAAATAAAAAATTTCATGATGTACGTCAAAAAATTATTTCAACTTATTAAATAATACAGTTTTCTTCAGCTATGGTCACTCGTAGATACAAATTTGTATCTTAACACGTGCGATAGGCCTATTAACATACTCATTACTCATGCTCTTACTCGACTTGGGCTAACGCCCTCGTCGTGCAACTCAACGTATTCATATGTTAATAATGCCTTTATCTTACTAATAAGATAAATAACTATTAACAATTTAATAAGTAACGTTTATCCGCTCAGTTTAATTAATAAGTTGGTTCACAAAAAGAACGATTGTGGCAATGGAATAAATGACTCAACCAAAAATAACAATAATTCGTATTTTAGACTCACTTACCTTAAAAGCTTATCAGCTAAGCTAAAAATGATATTTTCTAAGAATAACATTTCCAATGCTTTCAAACAAAATAAAAATGTAAGCAAATTATTTAGTCAATTAAAATGTAGAATTCTTCCTGAGATGGCATCTAATGTGATATTCTGTATCCCTTGTGCAGATTGTAACGATAAAGAATTGTGTTACGTAGGGCAAACAAAAAGATATAGCAGTGGTCGAATAAAGGAACATAATCGAGTGCCAATAAAATTACAAAAGGTCATCATGCAAAAGTTGTAATCATAAATTTGACTTTGATCAAGTTAAAATTAAAAATGGAAAGTAATTTAACAAGAAGATTAATAAGTACTTGAAATGCTTCACTTACAAAAAAAAACAAAAATAACACTGTAAACTTCCAGTCTGGCATTCAGAGATTAAGTTCCATAAGGTATATCATAATTTAATTAATTGATAACTAACTGTGTTGATTAATGAGGTTTTAAAAAATAAGCCGGTTAATTTATAAGCATTTACTATTTCATTTTAGAATCGGGATGGCGGTGCATGCCTCGTACCTCATGGGAACGATTACTTTAATCATATGGCCGACATAACTAAAATTTAGTCGAATCTGGCGGAATTCCAACTCCAAATCGGAACATTAGTCGTGCCGGACAACGCATTAACACGGTGTAACAGACAGTTTTTTTCTCTGTTTTTTAAATTTAAGATCACCTTGTATATTGATAAAAATTTTATTGGGTTGTCCTTTAGAAGGCATCCTGTATATTATAAATTTCCATTTTCAACGTTTATTTGTAACGCCATCTAGGTTTAGTTATATTTACTGCAAAATTATCGATTTGTTTTCTTCGCGATAAGTATATTTTTATTATATTTTTCTCTTTTGTTAATTAAATTTAACATTTTATTTACGAATTATCAATTCACTTTGGTTTCCCATTTTCGCTAATCAATATTAAATCTCTGGTTTGGTATTTTCGCGCCAATAACGGACCACATTGATGCCTAAATACAACCGATTAAAAGGCAGCTTGTTGGCCACGAGACCAACACTTGTTGTTAGTTGAAAACAACATTTGCTTTTTCCTCCTTTCTTGTAAAAATTTTAGCAAAGTGAACACGTAATTGTAGATACTGTTTAACTTTGCAAATTTCTTTAGAAATTCCCTTTTGATGGATCAATTCTAGTATAATTAGTGCACAATATGGTTTTATAACTTACTAAAAGTTATTTAATAAACTAAATAAATACTTTATTTTTTAAATTAAATTAAAATTTGGCACCAATAATTTGCAACTGCAATTGTAACTAAACAGTAATCCACTATTTTCCATATGGTTCAAAACTAAAATGGTTGAAAGACAAACATTCACCTTTCTTTCAAATAATGTGCAAATAAATGGTATTGATAAAAAAATTAAAATCCAGCTGCTTGCTTGAGATATGGTAAGTCCATTTAATGCTAGAATTTATAAATTCCCTTCATCCAATTATAACGAAGGTTAAAAGTTGACCAAATCACATTTCCTATACAATTATCAAATATTATTAAATCTAAAATTAATTTAAATACTTAAATTTGCCTAGTTACATCTTCCTATCTTGACAAAATCCTACCTTACATCCTAATTAACATTATCTAAATTATTTTAGATATAAAAAATATCTAAATAGTATCTAAATGACATACTTTCAGATTGCTATGGCAAAATGCAGAAATTTGCATTTTAGCCACAAACTATTTAATCTAACGAAAGAAGAAGGTTTAACGATTTCACTATCTCGTTAACTTGAAACATAATTTCTTTACATTACCATACACCAGTAGCGTGCGGTGAGAATTTAGGCTAGGGAAGCAACCACGATTTTAATTATAATACACCTAGGTACAGGCGCGGATTAACAGGGAGGGAATAATTCCCCCCTCCTCAATTTAAAAATAAGTATACATAGAATAGAAACAAATAATGTTTGTTTAATTATTATTTATTAAAACAATTATTTTTCCAAAAATTTTCCCCTCAAAATACTTCTCTGGATCCGCCCCTGCTAGGTACAATAAAAAAACAGTGTTACAATTATTAAGCTTAAAAGTTTTTTCAAAGAAGAACTTTTACACTTTATACTTAGGGAATTTGTTGGCTATTATTCTTTATTTTAAAAAAACTACTACTATGTATTTATACTGCAACTCGATTTTCCGGTCTTTCTTAGCAAAATACCAGTGCAGGTTTTAATCTTTGTTGTTAAATTTGAAAGTTCTGGTTTTGATCTGCCTTCCTTAATAATTTGTAATTTCTCCCCAAAACTGTATGCGGCAAATTCTTTATTAATAATTTACAAACTGAACAAAAAAGATCGATCCGATTCGGATGTATCGAAGGTACTCGAACCTTCCATCGAAGCAGCTGAATTTGCAGTCGTGACGATAATGCAATTTTAAATTTGCATACAGGCAAACTAAATAGAATTATTTGTCTTTAAAAAAATCCAACTTATATAAATTGAAATAATAAAATGCGACAAAATACAGTCTCATTCGCAGATTTACATTACTTAAGTAACATTAAATTTAACAAATACTAAATCGAACAAAAAACCAAATTATAATAAATAAACATTTGGGCATGAAGCACACTAACAATAACGGCCGAACCATGCTAAGAGCATCGTCTACTATGACCACGCCCGCTGAATCACGCCAAGGCTAAGAGAAGAGCAGTTATAAGCAGTGCTTATATGCAGTGTATGTAACACATTTGAATCGGTATTACCTTTCCGTGTAAGTTTAATGAGGCTAATTTAAAATAGTACTCTAAATAATTATACTTTTTGTTGTACGGAATTGATATTAATATTAATTGATATTAAATATTACAAATTTAAATAAACGATAAACCATAATTTTATAAAAATATTTTGTTAGCATTGGTTTTTATGGTTAATAACTTCTCAAGGGAAGCGTTGCTTCCATTGCTTCCATGGACCGCACGCCACTGCTATACACCTTGTTTGTTTTAGGTCAAAACTTGCATTGAAATGGTCTCAACTTTATTTTTTCTTGCAGAAATATTAGGCAACAATTTCACATTGTTAGTTGAACAATAAAAATTTGCTAAGATTGTAAGAAAAATCAACTTTAAATTCTATCCTTTTACTGTCTAGTGTGTTCTACTGTGTATATTTATTAAATTAAAACCTTTTCTTTGGCTTCATTAAAAATAGTTGTTTAATTAAATATTTTTCTCCTTGAGGTTATGCAACCCACTTAACATATTTTGAATGGTTGCATACTTTCTATTGCATGTCAAATATCATGACAACACAGCCCTGGTAGTGTAATGTCTGGCGTGCCGGACTTTCACCCAAGCGGCCCGGGTTCGACTCCCGGCGCTGGCAGATCTGGTTAAGGTTTTCTGCAGTTTTCCTTAGCTGTAACACAAATGTGGGATTTGCGCTGTTCCATCTATAAGTCGGCTGCAGCCGCACATTGGGCCTACATAATAATAATAATCGCCCCCTCCCTCCCGCACAAGCTTATAGCTTCTGGGGCCTTGGTTTAGGTTATGGGTTGTAGTAATTATTATTATTATTATAATATGTAGTACGCTATTATAGTTACACAAACAGTAACCTTTATTTAAATGTATAACTTGAAATAAACCTTTTATTTAGTTATTTTAGATTGTAATTAGACTAAGATTATCTGCAGTTTATAGACTGCTCGTATCAATGCGGAAATCTTTTCTCTTTTTACAGTACTTGAATTAAAAACGAAGCGAATTAACAACTCAAAATAACGAGCAAATAAGAAGAGAAACGGATAAATGAGGGAAGAAAACTCGGGAATTGAATCGAGACACACAAGATTATTGGTTCTTTAAAATATTAGGTGGCTGACATGTATATTTCGGCTTAATGCCATTTTCAGTGTTAACACTGAACAAATTTGAGGTTATTAATTTTTTTTAAATATGGTGTACTTTATATACTCTAATATGGAATACTTAAATCTGGAAATAGATTTTGTCTAGCATCCTTGGTTAAAAAAATTATGATAATTTTAATCGAATTTTATACAAAATAAATTAAGTATTCACAAAAACTTACAAAGATTTAATTTTTTTTCTTTACTTTGACTTTTATAGTCGCTGAAGGCTTCGGTAATCAATGTCCAACAATTGACACAATAGTCTGCTAACGTAGATGTATCTATATTCTTAAAGCTGTTACCATATTAATTTGGGGTAAAGAGACATAAAAGACTTGTAAATCGTCATATCAGTGGCGTATTGAATGGGTAGGGGGCTAATGAAAATTAGATTAAGAAAGTTTAAAAGAAAAATGTGAAAAATAATTTGCAGCTAGTAGGCTTTGTAGTCTGGTTACTCCAATTATATAAAAAATCCAATTAATAAGAAATCCAGAGTATGGGTCTTCATCTAATATACACTGAGAAAAATATCACTAACTATATTATAGTAAACCGATTTTTTGTTGTTCTAACTTAATTTTAGCAGCGTTAACTAAAAATCTAGGTCAAAATAAACAAACGATTTGTAAAGTGAACTATTTGTTTATGGTCAATCGGTCTTTGGCAGATCTTACTGGGCTTCTAGTAAAATCAACCATTAGTATGGGTAAAGTCAGCTTATCAAGGATTTTACGTTAGCAGGGCTATTTCAGTCTATAACTCAGGCTAAAATAGCTTAAAAAATTGATTTAATCGACTATATAAACAGGTAAAATAAACCAAACCTTACGGTTACCATTCGAAATAGTAGTTTTAACTTTGTAATAAAGTTGAATTTAGAATAATGATGTCATACATACGTACATAAAAACAAAAGTAGCTTTGTTATTTGATATCCATAACATATATCAGTCACGTACAATATGAATTTATGTTTTGATAAAACGTCTGTGGAATTAAATTTTATTTACGAGTTATAAATACTATCAGCTTATGTTGGGTGTATTTGTGAAGTTGCTTTTATACCATTCCTATTAAAAATGCTATATCAACTTTTTAGCGTGCGAAAATTAAAAGACATTTTATATTGTGTCTTTCAAACGCGAGTTCATTTTATCGAGTGCTGTTACAAGTGAATATAAAGTTGATTGGCAGAGGGGTTTTAGGGGTACATAGACACCTTCAAAGGTAAGTCACTTTATTTGTTCATGATACCAATAATATTTAACTGTCTTACAATGACAAGAAAAAAAATTTTAAAATTCGATATCTGACAATGAGTCGGGTCTTTAAGCATAATTTAATTATGTATTTATGTACTTTAATAAATTTGTTCCACAGTCATTAACGCGTAAAATTTGTTACTTTTCCGGTTTTCAAGTCTCAGCGAATTCATAAATTTTTAAAGAGCAAACCCATCGAATTTCTAGGTTTAAAGATTGATTCTTCTGAATTATCTAGTATTTGTTTTTAAGCATAATCTTAACGTATTTCATTCTTTATAAGTTGAACTTCTCACTACTATCCATTTTTTTTTCTAGAGTCCTCTGACTTTGATACCGTATTGCTCGAAAACTACTGAAGCAAATTAAATATTTGAAAAACGAGCGAATAGTAAATTTATTTCTACATGTAACAGTAAAATATCATATTTCTAACTGATATACTTTTATTTTTATCGGACGATACATAATAAAAGGTACCCATTTTTAGGGAAAATTTCATTGAGAGTGAGTTAAATATTTTTTTTCTCAGAAAGTATATCTCATATATCTAGAAATTTTTGTAGGGGTTAGAAAGCAACCTTGCGGTTGTTATTCTATTAATTTTCGGACAAAAAAATGTTTTATTTAAGATATATATGAAAAAATAGCGAACTATGCGTTCTTGTTTATTAATGGAGATAGCGTCAAATTTTTTCCGCTAAATTAACATTTTTCATATGTAGACATTATTTTCTTTAAAGAAATGTTCCGAATTTTAACAATGAAAGTGCAATAACAAAAAACCCGTTTTTTGTCGAAATCGCTTATCATCAAAAATCTTTTTTTTGTTTCCGCATTTTTATTATTAAAATTAGGAACATTTTTTTAAAAACAATAATGTCTACGCATAAAAAGTGTTGATTTAGCGAAACAATTTGGACGCTATCTCTATTAATAAACAAGAACGCATTGTTCGCTTTTTTTTCACATAAATCTTAAATAAAACGCTTTTTTGTCTGAAAAACAATAGTATAAGAACCGCAAGGTTTCTTTCTAACCCCTACAAAAATCTCATAGATATATGACATATACTTTCTGAGAAAAAAATTAGTGAACTTACTTCAATGAAATTGTCCCTAAAAATGGGTACCTTTTATTGCGTATCGTACGCTAAAAACGTACGATAAAAACAAAAGTATACCAGTTAGAAATATAATATTCTACTGTTGTATGTAGAAATGAATTTACTACTTGCTGGTTTTTAAAATATTTAATTTGGTTCATTAGTTCCCGAGTAATATGCTTTCAAAGTCAGAGGACTCTAAAAAAAATGGATAGTAGTTCATTGTTATTGAAAATTAATTATGGCGTTTATTGTTACTAGAGAAATGCCTGACAGCAGTTATCTCCCGAGATTTGATACCGGTTGCAGGGGACCTCTCTGTTTTTATGTTTAACCTATAGCAGTGGAAATCTACATTCCAAGGGACTGCAGTCAATAAGGTTAGTACGCTTTAAAGTATAGTTAGTACTTTAAAATTTAATTATCTACAACGTAAATACGTGATTTTTAATAATTTTTGGAAAATAATCTTTTAAATAAACATTTCTGGACCTGGTCTCTGCAAGGGAGGGCTCTCGAAATGTTGCCATAAGAAATGTAGTATTATAGACTGAACTTCAAGAACTAATAATTACTATTTATTACAGTAACAGAATTACATTGTTCTTTTCAGTCAGCTGCTACGACTGATCTTCAGAACGTAGATATTGGAGACTTGCCATCACCAGTTGGTCAGTTCACCAGCACTACTCAAAGTCAATTTGAGGCCGCCTATAGTTCTAATCCATCCTTCAGCCAGGATAGTATTTCTTTGGATCCTGTCACAGATACAGCATTCCTACACCATCTCCCAGGTCGAAGGGAATAATGAAAGTGTGAGTATGAATAGTTGTGATATTTCAGTAATTTAACACATTGCTTAGGGTAAAGTGTTTCACCGCTGCCTCCAGTTGGTTCAACTGTTTCATGATCACTGTATAACGATCTAAACCTCTTTAAACAGCAATACATATCTTAGAAAATTCCATACCAGTATTTTTTGACCACTAGGATAGTCTTATTTTGATTGACAGTAGGTAATTACACTGGAAAGTTCTTGACAATTTATTTTCATATTTGATTTTTTTGAATTTGAAGTTTGGTGTGAAATCTTCGTACCGAATCTCACACGCGCTTGAATTAGTAACCAGAAATTCTGTCTCGATCAGGAATGTTTAAAGAAAATTATTCTTCATCTGTGACTCGGGGCACTTTTCAAAATATTCCTGACCTCGAGATTGTAAGAGACACCTGTAGGTGGTGAGCTCGAGGAGATAAAGGTAACCCACGCCCCTAACGGTTTTTGTCGTTTTTCTCGAAAACTATTAGGTTTATCGAGATGAAGAAGATTAGGTAAAATAAAGCTTATTTAAATCCCTTTGCCAAAACCCATCAGGCGAGATATCGATATTCTTGGTGCCAGTTGGCTGAAAAATTCGTTTTGTTAAGTTAATTCTTAGGAGAGTACACTGTACTAGTCAATTTTTTAATTCAACCTATTATGTAAAGGTGTTTCGTTTGTTTTGAAATCCTAATCTCCTTTATTTATAAGATCAGTAAAGTTTTCTGGAATGATTTTTGCTGTAAAACTGAAATATACAATTTAAAACGAAACTGTTGCCTTACTGTGGCGCCCGTACAATACGAGCAAATCAGGAATTAAATCGCGTATTTCAATTTGACATCAAAAATCATACAAGAGAAAAATTTGCTCGATACCAAGGTCTTATAAATAAAGAAAATTCGGATTTCAAAATCGGCGAAACACCCTGTACGTATTGGGTTGGATACAAAAATTAACTGGTACAGTGTACTCTCCTAAGAATTAACTTGCTAATACGAATTTTTCAGCCGACTGACACCAAGAATATCGATAACCTCGCCTGATGGGTTTTGACGAAGAGATGCTAAGGTAAAAGATGACTGGACCACGATCGCGTCCGGATCTCAACAAATTTTTCTTAGCTACTTCATGACTAATATTAGACCAAAAAAGTTACGCCCGAATGTTCCTTGAGCAAATTTACTGGTGCAAATTGCTGATCCATGTATGACATACTTTCTTTCTTCGAATACACAAAACAAAGGCGAGGTACGAAAAAGCATTTTTGGTAGGGATTTAAATAAGCATTATGTTACCTAATCTCCATCTCAATAAACCTAATAGTTTTGAGAAAAACGACAAAAACCGTTAGGGGACCTGGTTTACCCTCATTATCTCTTCGAGCTCACCACCTACAGGTATTGACTTTGAGGGGGTGATTTAACAATCCACAAGGAAGCCCTATGCAAAGATCCACTGACTTAACTTGACTTTCCGCTATTTTTTGTAAGACTGTACTATAGTGATTTGACTATTATTTTTTACTTCAATATTTTTGACATACTTATCATTTCTGAAATTTAAATAATGTTCTCTTTTTATTGCAGGAAGTGTATGCTGTAACACTCCAACTAGCCCCACAGGGCAGAACCTTATTAGATCTTTACTTCGAGAAAGGTATCCTAGATCAGACAGCCAGAAAGAGGTTATGCCACCTTATAGTTGACGAGAGCTAAGCGAGGAACCAAGGAAAAAAGTCGCGTCTTTAGATTTACATTTTTATTGGAATTTTTAATTTGTACTTATAATTGTCACATGTTATCATAATTATAATTATTTGGATAATTATTTCCGGATGTTGACTATAATGAATACAATATAATTAATCGTTCTAATGTAAGTTTTTTAAGTAAATATCGTTTTATTTTATTTGTCTTGCCTTCATTTTTGAACAATAACAGTTTTTTTTATTTGTTTCTTTTCGACTTTTTTTGTGTAAGTATGATATTGGTGATTTGGACTCACTATTATTGCTAGTTGGCCATATTTGCTCTTCAGAATTACTAGATTTCCATCAGTTTCTGAAAATATTTTCAGCTATCTCTGTGAGAAAACCTTATATAGCAGATGAAGGTAATACACATTGAAATGAGGCGTAAAAATTGAAAACATTCATATTTTCAATGTGCATTTTCCTCCCATATCATTACAGGGTTTCTCCTAGAATTAGCTTAAAATAAGACTTAAAATTAGGGAGTGGGGGAAATTTGGAGATTATGAAGAGAAAATTAGGTAAACTACCAAAAATAGTGAGTTTAAATCACCCTTGTCATCTGGTAGAAACAACCAGAAAATATAGTAATGTGAACTTGAATCGATGGGTAAACTCAACTAAGCAGAATGGTATTTTAGTTATATGCAATGGTCATGACTGCTATCATATGTAGCTGATTCCACCTTAGAAAGATGCTGAATTAACTTGACATATAGGTATTTTTACTATCCAATATTATTACATCAGCCAGAAAATCCAAGCTAATGCAACTACATCGTGAGTTACTTTTACTAGTCTACTAGGTTGATTTAACTATATGAGCTTCATTTCTAACTGTTTCATTTCGTATATCTAACTATACTATTAAGACTATTTTAACTATATGCAAGGCTGAAACAACCTAACACGGTATGGTAAATTTAACTATTTACCGGTTACTTTTACCATATGGGAGTGTGATTGATTTAACCTTATTGGGTAAATTTAACCAAACACATTTTACTAAAATCGTATAGTTCGTGTTACCCATAAGTATTGTTGTCACTTTTTGTACCATATTTTCGGGTTGCTGCAACTCATTTTTGGTTAATTTAACCTTAATATTTTTTTCAGTGTATGTATTATTAATACTTATATAATAACGTACACTCAATATACTTGTAACTTTATAAATCAATACACTATAACTTTATATATCAATATAACTTTGCGTATCAAGATAACAGTATAAGAAATAATATGTAGAATATAGACAATGCTCAATAGAGTCACAACTAGGCTACTCGATTGCTAGTTACTATACAATTATTATGAATAGATTGTATTCATGAAATATTTTTTTATTTTTTGTTTAAATAAGTATAAAGAACAGTTTTTAATGTTTTAGGTACCGAACTATATATTTTAGGAGCCAAGAACAGAAAGGACTTTTGTGTAAGTGTTCTCTTAACTTGGGGTATTCGTAACATAACTTTATCTTTAACTGTTGTTTTGTTATCAAAATACAAAGCACTGAGTTTATAAATATACTTACAAACTGTAATACTATACATCTGTTTGACAGCCGGAATAGATAACTTTGTAAATAACTCCTTCGAGGAAGTGTGCTTGGGAACTTTACTGATTAATCTTATTAATGTCTTTTGAAGCATATTTATTGGACTCAATGTAGTTTTGTAAGTACTACTCCAAACCGTTATACCATAGTTTAGTACTGATTGAGCTAAAGCATAATAAACGTTTGTTAATAAACGAGTTGACAGTATATCTTTTAACATGTAGAATTTAGAAAAGATTTTCGTAGACTATTGCTTATTTTATCTGTGTGAAGTTCCAAGTTAGATTTTCATCGAAGGTTAGTCCTAAATATTTAATATTAGAAGTTTTATAGATTTTCTTACAATGACATTTTAGATTATTGTGGTTTCCTGAATAACATTTATTGTAGTGAAGTGTTGGTTCTTTATCGAATGTAAAACTATTCCTAAAGGAGAAATTTATATATTAGTTTAAGAATTTATAAACATAATGAAAAATTATCATCTCTGACTGGGATTCGAACCCAGGACTCTCTGCTATCCAGGCAGATGCTCTACCAACTGAGCTACCTGAGACGACTCCCAATTGAAACGACAATTCTTCATATAAGATGGAAATAATGTTAACAACTGAAGTATACTAATTATTTGCTATGTATAAATTGGTTGTTCGCTAATCCGCGACTCATTTTTACCAACTATCACAGCTGAATTAGATTTTTAGAAATATTCTTCCATAGGAATATTTCTTTCCTATGGAAGAATATTTCTAAAAATCTAATTCAGCTGTGATAGTTGGTAAAAATGAGTCGCGGATTAGCGAACAACCAATTTATACATAGCAAATAATTAGTATACTTCAGTTGTTAACATTATTTCCATCTTATATGAAGAATTGTCGTTTCAATTGGGAGTCGTCTCAGGTAGCTCAGTTGGTAGAGCATCTGCCTGGATAGCAGAGAGTCCTGGGTTCGAATCCCAGTCAGAGATGATAATTTTTCATTATGTTTATAAATTCTTAAACTAATTTGATGTATTTCTGTGATTATCACAATTAATTTTCATTTACTGAAATTTATATACTTTGTTTTATTGATATTCATTGACATCCTGTTATAATTACACCATTTACTCAATGTGCGTAAATCAACCGACATTTTTTCAAAATTTATTTGCTTACTATGAGATGAGTATAATAAAGCTGTGCCGTCAACAAATGTAAAAATGGCGCCATTTATTTTCATACAACATAAATCGTTAATACAAATCAAAAAAGTATTGGTCCCAAGACACTACCTTGTGGCATACCCGCTAATATTCTTTCCTCGGAGCTACTTACATTGTTGATTTTCACTACCTGAGTGCGTTCCCGTAGGTAATTCTTAAACAATTTCAACGACAGTCCTCTTATACCAGTCTTAAAAAATTTATTGAAAAGTATAGAGTGGGAAACTGCATCGAAGCTTTATATATGTCTATGAATAAACCTGTTACAAGAAGACCGTTATCCAAATCTGTTATAATTTTGTTAAAAAAATTTATTAACGCCATCCTGTACCCTTATTCGGTAAAAATTCATATTGGTTATATAGGTACCCCGAGAGGGTGTATCTTCAATTAATAAGATTAAACGCCATCAAAGAACATTCAGAACATTAGATTTAGCGGAAACAGTTAAGATGAACGTAAGCAATAAGACCTGAAGGTATACGGGATTAACTTCAGAATCTTATTTAGGGTTGCAGAAAGGTCCCAAATCCATGAGCCGGACTTGCAGGAGTATGGATTGTTAATCCGCCATCTTGTATTTAATACCAAAATGATAAATTGCTGGATCTTTCATCGGCATCAATGTATCATCAGCATGTGAAAAGTAATGCAGTTAGCTACATGCAGCACGAACTATAATCCAGTGACTACCAAACCCACTTTTTAAAAACAATTTTTTATGAAAGGTAGCTACGATTATACATCATGATATTAAGCTTTTTTCTTACACCTTATGAATACTATCGCTATTCAAAAACAACGAATGTTTAGTTAAGGTCTGGGGCACTCAAAAATAGATTTTATAAAACAGGTGTACGCTAGCAAAAAAGGTTGAATATCACTGCTCTACATCATTATTAACAACTCCCCACTATTAAGAGGGTTGTATAAAAATTATGAATTTTAGTTAATACGTTATACTCACTTGTGTACTCATTGTATACTGTATCTGTATATATTTCAAGCATTAGATTCTTAAATGTTTATTACTATAGTTTTATTTTTGCTCCTACACAAAACAATAATGAAACTTTCACTACCAGCAATTAAATCTAGATTTCAACAGCCGATGTAACGAAATTAACTAAGCAAAACAAAAAAGAACAAAGAAAGTGAAAACAAAAGTTTATCATCAACATCTCCAAAACAGTATTATATCGATAAGTGTACATAACAAGAAATTTGCAATGCCTCATTGTCGGGAAAATTCAATAAATTATCTTCAATAAACATTCTTGATTAAAATAAACGATCTTTTAATATTTATAATGTGAATGTTTACACAAGTCGACATGATCTCTGTTTTGTTTTATTTTTCCTAATTGATGGTTTTTGACTGTATTTAGCACTTGATGAAAGTTAATACAGCAAGTTCGATATAAACTTTTGAGAAACTAAATTTTTGTATTACGTTAACAACTGCCTATTTTTCTAAAATAATAAATCTAAGTAAGTTCGTGTTCTTGTTAATCAGCACGTCAAAATATTTACAACAATAATTATTACTACAACATTAGTTTACAATATAGTCTCGTCAGCTGCTTTCTCCCATTTACATCAACATTAAATGTCAAAAATAAGATTTTTGATCGATATTTGCAATGATCCAAATCTATACAAATTTTATTATATAATTGAATTCCAGATCCATATATTATTTGTTAATAATAATCGGTAAGTCTAAACTTCCAATAATTTCCATTTATTTCCATAAATTTTATTAATTAATGATTTTTCCCTTGGCTTCACTTAAGAAATTAACTTTTGCTGTTAGTATTCCTTTATTCACTTTTAAACAATTAACTTTAACACTTTGATTATATAGGTAATCACATTTTAACTTTGACGTTGAAATTATAACCTTAATTCTTTTCAACTGACTTAAACTAAATCTCAATTATTTTTCTTTTCAACAAAAATCTACTTTGAAATGCTCCAGAGGTGCATGTTTCCCTTTCGATGGTTTAGAGCTACTTAATTGTTAAATAAATGGCTTCCTTTATATATATTTTGATAAAACAATTGAATTTTTAACATTAAACAAAAGAAAATGATTTTTCCAAATTTCCTCTAACTTTAATCTATTATACAAATTTTCATTTAAAGAAAAGCTATTTATATCATCCAGTAGATCACAAAATTAGGAATGTGATGATATATAACATTTGGTATAATTAATAGATTATTTATCTAAATTTTGTTATCAAGAAAACAACATATCATTTAACTTAAATAATAACATAAATTTATAATAGCACACTTTTCCAATGTTGCTTGTTTATAAAATTATGTCTTACACCTTTTATGATCTTAATTTTTTAATATTTTTATAGATACTACAAATTACTATGCAGCTCAAATTACATAAAACTACTGCACGTTACAATAGCGTAGCTGTCAAATATGTTTTTCACATATTATTTCAAAACGAACTAATCTTTTTATGATAATAATTAGTACCAATTATGTGGTTAAGATGCTGCTCTATTCAATTCAATAAAACATCTTATCAAAAAGCTTTGAAATTTAAAATTTAAATGTTAGACAAAGATATGACATAAACAAAATATCTCTTTAAATTTTTAGGATTTTAAAAGAGCACTAAAACTTTATTAAGTCTTAAAAAGTGTTAATGATCACCACATTGTTAAATTTATCAGTGAAAACTAAGTTTTACCTAGAAATACATGATTTCATTATATCCTATTTATGTGTAGGTAGTGTTTTAGTGTGCATGTTATTTATACTAAGAAAATATTATTCCCCAATTATATCAAAAAGTGTGGTTATGTATATACGATATACATATAATAAATATTTTAATACGAGTTGTATCTTCGTAACATGGTTGAAAGTTATTAACAATATGTATTGTATATCTTTATCGATGCCGAATAAGATACTGTAATGTTACTTACGGTAAGCCAACCTCGTTTTTTCAAAATGTTTAATTTGCGCTGTGACTGTTGTGGGACTGTGGTAACTAATCTAAATTGGTTTTGAGTCTGCCTCAACTTTTCCAGTAGTAAGGAGAGAAAAAAGGAATAATTTTTACTATGTTACTCCAGACTAACATGTTCATATTGAATCATTAATAACTTTTGGCTTCAGTAATTCGGATTTAGATGATATTTTGCAATCATATAGATAACATATCATAGATTATTTGGCCCAATGTCATTAATGTTGACTGAAGGGTTACTAAGTTACCATACTTTAAATTAGATTTTTTCTCCCACCTAGCCCGTAGCGAACATAGATCTTTAAAAATTAATTACTCGATTTCTAGAACAGCGGTATATACGAACAGCTATACCATACCAAACACACATATATATATATATATATATATATATATATATATATATATATATATATATATATATATATATATATAATTACTTATGCAATCTTAGTAAAATGGATCTTTATATGTTGCAAACACATGAATAATATATGGAGCACCTTAATACTGCTAATCTTATCTAATTTGACTTTAAGATTTCTGACTTATGATTACAGTTTAAAGTTCAGCCTACTCCATTGTAACCATACACTAAATATAATATAGGACGGTAGCATGGTCATTACACTGTAAGCGACTAACAAACGACTAACCATTGAGAAGACAGTTTACTGAATCGTTTGTTAGTTACACTTAATAATATGGTATGTATGGTATGGTATGGTAATCACGGTATGTTTAAAAATCAACAAGCCAAATCGGTAAGTATAATCTATATTTCTTGAGCTCTTAGAGACAAACTCCATGAGAACCTCGAGGACCTCAGCTCGAGGATCTAGAATTCTTTCCATCTCTAATCGTTTTTCCAGCTTCTATTTTTCCCTTTTTAAAGTTGTATTCTACTTCCATCATTTTTCTCGGCAGAAGCTAATCGATGATTCTTTCTGTGCCATTTCTGGTTACGATGATCAAACATAACTCAAGAGTAATTTATTATGCTTTTTGGTGAAATTATAATTTCACATTTAGTTTCGTCACTTAATAACTTTTTGCAACATTGCTAACAGTACTTAAAAATGGATAGCCTGTAACAGATTTTTCTAAACAAACATGATGAATAGAAAGTATATATTGTATTAAATATAAAAATACTATTATAAATACGACTCAGAACAGACAGTGCTTGACTAACTACTTTGGTATTTTAGGTGCATCGATATCAAGACTGGAGCTTACTTTAGAACGCAGTGCAGTCTATATAGTTTTCCTCTAAAAGACATCGATCACAGTCATGATTTTTTTCTAAGTAGTTTGAAAGTTGCATCAATGCATTTCTAGCGAGGAAAATTAACTGCAAACCTGACATAAACGCAAATAAGATAAAGCTATTTTTACTATGAAAACAGCGTACTTAAATTCAAGGTTCGTAACGTACACATAATTTCCAAATTTTTAATTTAATGAATTTATTAAGAAAAGGTAAACCATACTATAGCGAGCAGAAGCAAATCAAGAAATGTAAGTCACCGATAATTGATAACTAGACAATAGGGCCGGTTCTTCGAACTTTCAAATGGCCGGAGAAATAGAAAACGCAAGCCCAGGCAAATTCACTAATTCAGCAACAAGACCAAGTAAATTTATAAAACCAGAATCACCGCTCAAGAAAATTCACCAAGTGAGGAAAAAGAACCTTCAGCTCAGTCCACCCACTGATCTCACTCCAATGCACCAGCACCGTTGATGGAACGGAAATGTGAGATGCGCCTGCGACCCTGCACTCCATATTTTGAAAAAATGCAGGTTTTTCGAAAATAGTTAGGAATCAGACTAAAATCTTCGACGTTCAACAACCGTATACTTGAGCAATAGAATCTTTTAAGCCATGTGCCCCGATCGACCCAATTCCAGGAGTTACAAGATTGTAAAATATGCCTGAGTTTTTGTACACAAAGTGATCCGAAACACTATTGTGCTGTTATAGTTTGCGAAGAATAATCGCTTGAGTATTAGTTTGCAGAAAATGGTCGAATTGTACAATCATCTTTTTTATATTTATGTTATCTGTATTTGCTTCAGTTAATAATAATTCAGTAATAATTGATTATTAATTTCCGTGCTGATTTGATAACCCATATAAACCATTATCTGTTATAATTTGTAAAGGAGGTTGTAGATTACCCTGTATATTATCACTTTCATTATTATTAATACCGGTTGGTATGATTAAAATCACAAAGCATATTAAATTCATAATACAAAAATGCATTATTTAAAATAAAGTATTTTTTTAACTTTTCATCGTTTTTATTGTCATTTCTTAATTATTTTTTGTTAAAGAATTCATAATAACCTTTGTTTAAGATAGCGGCTTTTATCTAAATTGACATGGATAATTGGATAACTAAGCCCACGTTCTTGGAAATTCATATAATATAATAGATATATTTTATAAAGATAAATATACTTACATGATTTGCAAATCTTTACATAATTTTAAGTTTTCTTAAAAATCCCAAGAAATAAAATTTAATAAGGGCTTGTAAAAATAAGTATACAGGGTGATCAGAAATAACTGATATCCTTTAAATGGTAGGTAGAGGGGAGGTAGTAAAGCTAATTTACCTTGACAAGTATAGGTCAAAAACGAAGTTTTCCAGAAAATTAATTTTAAGGTTTTATTGAATTTTGGATCCGGTTCTGCCTTGGATCCTTTTGGATCAAGGTAAATTAGCTCTACTGCCTCCCCTCTACCTACCATTTAAAGAATTACCTTTATTTCTGAATCACCCTGTATAATTAGTTCAGGATAATAGTAGAGAATGCAAGTGAATTCACCTTTATGCCTTTCAGAAAAAGAAATTATTTAATGAGTTTTCACAACAGAATTGTTCAATAAATGTACTTTTTCTACAGCTGCCAAAAAATGATGACTTTTTTCATTAATATCCGTGTGCAAAATGCCATATTGGTTTTGTTTACTTTACAACGTGCACGAAATATTTTTCGCTTTAGAGTGAAAAATATTTCGTGCATTTATGCGATTTATGAATATTTGAGCAATGTCGTTTCCGTAGCAACAAAGAATCTGTCCACTTTGCGCTAAAATAAAAATTCCCTTGTTATTTAATTCTTATATTTCTTTTTCTCTTTTTCCGTTATTTCAATAACGCTGTAGAAAAAAAACATTGTGTGCAATTCGTGCTCGAAATGACTTTGGTGGTCTCGAATGATATTTTGACTCGGCTACGCCTCGTCAAAAGACTTTCATTCTTGACCACCAAAGTAGCATTTCTCGCACTAAATACACAAATAACTATTTATTTCTACGTACTTTACGAAATGTACATTTTTGAAGATATATAATAGAAGTTCCAGATTTTTATGCACATTCATAGCTAATTTAATATCAAATTGATATCGCTGTCAAAATGAAGGCAGTGATTATCGTCATAACAACATTTATAACTGTTAAATTTTAAAACAAATGCAAGTGAGTTAATTGATAAAAGTTAATATTTTTTAATTCTACTATATTTCAATATTACATAAAGTGCAGTTGTTCCGTTAACATCTACGACATTGCCTTCAATATTGACTTTCGACACAGAAATTGTAGAACTCACCAACAAAAAATAGGAGATCCAAACAATTGGCAGATCTATTCGTCTCAACTAACTTCTGATGATTTCCTTAGCTTGATTATAAGTGTAGGAAGAGCTGTAGTAGGGATCATAAAAATTGTTTTATTGACTTTTCGACAGCTTATATTCGTTGCAAATGGAGTGATTGAACAACTAATTGTCTTAATACGTTTTTGTAAAAAATGATGCTTGATCGAAACTGATTTTATTTAACTTATATAGGACATACACGGTCTTCCCCGACGACGTCGAGGACAAGGTCGAGATAATGAGGTAATGTTTACATTTACTGTAATTTATAGCCGGGCTGTATATAATAAAATTATGAATATCGTATTTCTTTAAAACATCAAAATGAAAGAAAGCATTATTGAGCATAATACAATGCGTACTGAATCTCTTTAAAGTATTTCGAAATAGCTGATGCAATTAACAAAACTTTTCATAAGCGGAATAATATTGATATCCATCGGTAGAATTACAAATCAACTCTTTATTAGGGAACGAAAACTCTTGTTTTTTGTTTATTTCATTCTTAATTTAGTTTAAAATGGATATAATTAACGCAGGATTTAGGATTCTGAGTTCTGGTGCGCAAACGATGTACAATAATTTCCTATAAAGAACTTTCCGTAAAAGAACACTGGAAAAAATCTGCTGATTCTGGTATAGGAGAGTTCAATGGACAAATTATTATATAGGTATCAGATATCATTTTATTCGTGTTGTTCATCAAGAATGTGCTGATTCTAGTAAAATAAATATTTTGTTGCATTTGTAGAGACCGTTTAATAAATTCAACCGAATTTGATGTAAACTGATTCTTAATTTTACAAATCATGTTTACAATATGGGTCATAACCTGATAACATTGGAAGATCATTACAATCTGTACTACTAATAATTGTCACCTGAACACTTGATGCCATCTATTTTCTTGTATAATAGGAAATAAGTACTGAGAATTTTATACTTTTTGAAAGATTAATTTTATTTATGTATAATATTTTATAAATGTTGAAATTACAGTATTATTTAGCCAACTTAAATGTTCAATAGTTTTTCATTAGGTGAATCAGTTTATATCAAATTCGGTTCAATTTAGTAAACGGACGTATTTAATAGATGTGACAAAACATTTATTTTACCAGAATCAGCATTATGATTCATGTAAATAAAATGTAGCAAATGCTTTTACTACTATTAATAAAAGATGACAGATATGATAAAAATCCGCAAATTTTTACCATTGTTCTTTGGTAAGTGATAATCTTCCTTTTGGTTTCGGAAAATTGTACATCGTTTCCACACTGGAACTCGGAATCCTAAATCCTGCGTTAATTAATTATATCCATTTTTAAACTAAATTAACAATGAAATAAAAAAACTAAAGTTTTCGTTTCATAATAAAAAATTGATTTGTAATTCGACCGATGGGTGACGTCAAGGTTATTACGTTTATGAAGACTTTTGTTAATTGCATAAGCTATTTCGAAATACGTCTTGATCATTATCAATAATGCTTTCTTTCATTTTGATGTTTTAAAGACATACGATACTCATAATTTTATTATATACAGTCCAGCTATAAATTACAGTAAATGTAAACATTACCTCATTATCTCGACCTTGTCCCCGACGTCTTTGCCGACGTCGTCGGGGAACACCGTGTATGTCCTACATTAGACATGAGTAGCAACACTTAAAAAGATAATAAATGCGAAATAAAAAATACCATAACAATAAAAACTCAAATTAATGTATAAATAGCTTATATTATATTTTCAACAAGGTTAAATTACAACAATATAACGTAATTATATTGCAGATTTTTTATAAATTCTTCAAAAGTTATATTTTCATTGTTTTATGATACTGTTATTATCTCACAGAAAAAAATTGATTTTATCTGAGCAATTTATTACTGCATTCATGTAAATAGCTATAAACTGGCATAGTAAATGACGCATATAATTTGTGCTTGCAAATTAGTTAATTCTTAACACTTTTGATAATAAGTATAAGTGAATAGAAGCAATCTGAACAACCATGAAAATGATCTTTTCCGTAATTGTTTTCTTCTTAATTATTTCTTCTCAACGAATCTGCACTGAAGGTGAGTTTCATTGTTTTTTATATCAGATTAGTGTAGTTAAATACTTTGTTGAAATTTGATTTGAAATAGTCAATTAGCATTGACCACTCTTAGCAATATTCGCCAAAATTCTCCTTTAGAATTGTTTTTCTGCGTTTCGTTCTATGATTAGGAAATGTTAGTGAGACAATAGGTAAACTCTGCGAACAATGTATCACCATAGTGTCTTACACTACCATACGTGACAGGATTGAAACATTAGTGAAGTATTCTTTAAAAACGAGATATAATTAGGTCATTTTGGCTGCACTAGAATATTGAAGATCATGAGCTAAGTCGAACAAAATAAAATTTTGCAGAACTGGTACTATAAACAACAAAACTGTCATCATCCAAACAATCTTGATACTATGCGAATTTTGTTTTGTGCCTAACTCCAGTATAATTTTGACAACAAACTATGGTAGTTCAAATATGTTACGGCAAGGAATTGAAGTAATAATTAATAAGTTAAAGCAAATACTTTACTATTATTACTAATAGACGAAACTAATTCTAAATCATCTAAACTAACCTAAGATCAACATACTAGGCAACAATTATTTTGTCAATCTTTTCTATGAGAGCTAAAGCAAGTTTACAGTTATACCACATTTATTCAACTTACCCTAAAAATTAAGTTCACTTTGAAATACTACAACTTTGATTTGACCTGCATTTGAATAAGTAAGATGAAGAAAAAGAAATAGAAGCCAGAATAATCAAAGGGGACAACGCAGTGTAGGCTTTAAGTGTAGTGTTGAGATCACAAAAGGTGTTGCGTGGCGTGAAGCTACGAGTGTACAAAACAGTGTTACGACCTGGCTGTGAAATGTGGGTAGTGAATAAGGTAAATCAAGATACACTAGACTAGAAGTGTGGGAAAGAAGTGTAAGAAGACTGGCAAAAGAGATCGAACAAGTGTTGTATGGAGAAGCAACAATTAGTCAGTTTATTAAAGCTCAAAGGTTAAGGTGGCTGAGACACATACACAGAAAGGTTATATCAGGCCAAAAAGAAGCGTAATAGGAAGTAAGTTGCTCGAGATGGTTGCTAACAAGATGGTTACAGATGGTAACGAAGACTCTACATGAACGCGATCTGCGATCAATTACAGAGCCGACCTTACTAGGTTTTAACCGAATCTTTATAAATTCCACCGTTAGCAGGAATTTTTAATACAACAAATTATCTGAGGAAACATGTTTTAATTCTTCTCCGTTATAAAAAATTACGGCATTCTTGAACGAGGGAATTGACCTATGCTCTGACGCGCAACGGTACGAGAGCTGACTGACCTCTGACAGCATTACTTTATATTCCAGATATTATTTGCTTTGCTAAAACATTGCGATGTGGTTGGGCAAAGTAACCCGCTGGTTTAATCTGTTTTAGTAATTGGCACCAATTGGAAAATAAGAGTGTAAGCAGCATCTAATGTTACCTCGGCTGTTAAAAATGTCAGCGACTAACGCTAGGGTTTTACATTTTAACATTTTGTTTGTCATCGATGAATACGTACACCCTAATAGCGGGTTATAATTAAACATTTCGTTATGTTTTAAGTGTCATGGTATAATCAAGTCATTTAAAGAAAAGTAATTGTGCACATTTTTAGTTATAACCCGTTAGAAAAGCAAAATAGCAAAAATAAAATCAATTTACACTATTACAAAGGAGAATCATTAAGCAAGGTATATGCTAGAAGTGGATATAAATATTCCACATATGTGCATAGTTCGTATAATAATCTCCCTTTAGTTTTTAATGTACCTATTGTTGAAAATTAACTTAGAAAGCTACAAATCGACATAAATAATAATAATGAATACACATTAAGCATCACGTTAGCACTTTTTAAATAGAATCAGTTTGTGACGCTACCGAATCTGTCAAGCTCATCTTATCAGCTAAATTACACGAGGCAAGCGCGTGATCCGGGATAGATTTATGCCCAGATTCTTCATTTAATTTACTTTTGTGTCAACATTTTTTAAAATCTGCTGGGACAATTTTAATAAAATGATCTAATAAAATTTGTTTTGCACTTTAAGACTCGAAGGCACGTCTCTGGTCTTTGTTGGTAGGATGCTAACTTGATCGGAATGAATGAGTGAGTGGAATAGAATGAATACAGTTTTTTAAGTGTTTCGATGCTCAGTTATGAATTACTTACATGCTTATTATTCTATTAGTCATATTTGATTATTATGCGTTAATGAGGCCTCTTTTTTAATATGTGTTTTTTGCAACCTTTTTCTTTTCATCCTAGATTCAATTTCTATTGTCAATATAGGTTCATTAAGAAATTACTATTTGCTCAGGGGTAGAAAATAAATAAAACAAAAACTATTATTCATAGCTATAATTTATGTATTGGTTATTCTATCAGGTCTTTTATGCATAAAATAATAAAGTGATATACGTACTTTAGAATTGCAGGTTCCTCCATCTATTGAATGGGCACCAATCGCCGCAGCCGTTGCTGCAGTTTCAGAAAATTCCTCAGAAAATGCTTTAACTAAGGAGTCGCTGTTACTTCCGGTACCGCAGTCAAGAACGGTACCTACTATAATTAATACAGTAATAGCAACAATAACCAGAATATTGTTAATGCCTGCATATTTAGTATATGCTGTTGTAAGTAGCATCAAATTTGTTATTATCCTTTTTATTAGGATTTTTCTAAGTTTTGTTTTATATACGATAAAAGCATTGATAATGATCTTAAACAATGTTGTTAGCCTATTATACTTCATTTTAAATATATTAAGAAAATTACAATGGCATAAGTGATGGTGGTTGGTAAGTACCTATCCAAGTGGTAACGAAAATTAGTGTAAAGTTAACAATTAGTACAGTAAATATGAATAATATTCTACAATATATTTATTTAGTGCACTATCGTGTAGTGCAGTGGTGTTCAACCTTCACTTAAATACAAAATCCATTTTAAAAACCCTCATCGATGGCGCCCTTCTAGAAACTGCATACTCAGAAACTATTTCATACATAGCGTAATAGCGACAATATGTATCCAGATGTAATAATGTAATGTCTAGTCTAATCTAGTGTGTAATGAGTCATACTGATCTTTAGACAAATTAAATTGAATAAATTTATGGTTTCAAACATCTAAAGACGATGGAAAATATTAAATCCAAGCTTATAAAAAAGGATTAGTAAATCGGTTTTGTGGAACTCGTAAAGGAGAACAATGGCGGTTTGCAAGTGTTTGTCTATACATCAGAACAATTCTAATATTAAACACTCAATGATGGATGATATACGTTTTATGCAAGTTGAAACGATTGTTTCAAACCAAAACTATTTAATTACAATAAATAATAATAAATAGTATGTTTATAATATAAAGTTAATTAATTTTATTGCAAATATTATTTTATAAATACGTTTATTATAGTTTTTATAGTTATTTACGTGAAGTGCACTAACCTAAAAATTAAATATTGTTGTTTTAAATTTTCTATAGCTTCACAATTTCAGAAAAAAGCATTCGTGATAAAAATACACACATTTCCGTATTAAGGCACCGACTTAATACAGAAATAATAACTATTTCTCCTATTTTGAATAGATTTCTGTCTACTATTTTAAAATTTATATATTTTTCGAGTATTATACCCACTGAGATATAAAACTACAACAGCTGGAAATAGCTACAGCTCAATATTCACTGCTTAAACCACTAAATGCTAGTGCTAGTGATAAAATTAGTTTGTCTATAAGTGTAATTCCAAAGTTAACACGCTGGGATCTCAGATGACGCTCCAAGTGGATGGTTTTTCTCAAGCGTCTTAAAATAATTTTTTAAATTTTTACATTTGACGATATAATTTTAAAATATATATATATAAATTAAGTAGCGTTCACTAATCTACACAGCCAAAGCTCCAATACAAAAAAGAATCACGTAAATTGGCCCAGTAGAACTCTCAAACGAACTAGAACAGAAATGAGCCTTGTGTTCCATCTAAATTGTCTACAGACTTGTGTTGTAAATATACAGGTTTCGCAACTGACGTGTGCAGGTTCACCCTTGGCAGTTAGGCAACTTTGCCCTTACTGTATGGAAAAAAAATTATTTTATTTGATTTACAGTCTCAAGCGTTTTTTTGAAACTGTGTAGTCATGAAATAAAAGAATTAAAAACGTTTCACGATATTTATTAAGAGTAATATTTTTGTACTTGACAATTGTTTCGATATATATATATATAAATATTGTGAATCTTTAGTGATTATTATAATTTAATTAATTTTATTTCCTCTATATACTAGTAAACAAGTAGACAAAGCAAAACATAATGATCTCGACAACTAGAATCGCAAAACAGGACCCTTTTGATATGAGATCAAACAAATAATAGTGTAGCTGAGATTATGCAAAACGCATGAATGTTAAATTTTTTGTTTACTTTATCCTTGAACTATGCAAACGTTTGCGTATCATTCAAGTTGTAAGTTGAACACTACTGAAATATCTATGATTATAATTTAATTAATGTAATGTAGAGCACACATACACTATCATCCGCGATGCAAAGGATGACGTTTCCGACGTGGTCCGGATAATAGCCCAATGTTTAGATTTGTTTTAATTTATTGCATAAACACGTTGGGCTTCGAGATTGTTTGTATAATAAGATTATACGTGTTTATTTATTTAATACGTGTTTATCAAAATGAAAGATATTATTGGCGACTAGCGACTTCATCGCCGATGATAGTGTATGTTCAACTTAAAGTAATCATTAGATTACATTAGTAATGTAATATAATGTTTACAGTACTATTATTATAGATATTACCTGCGACAGTTTTTGTATATATTGTGACGTTACTTTTGTATCGTGCAAATTTGTTATTTATTCTTATATATCTCAGATCTCAGGGTCGAATTATTTGATGTTCAATCGTAAAAATTACCTATAAAATTACTTTATTCTATACCTTAATATGAGACTCCTATTATAACCTTTCAATATGGGATTCTGTTATTGAAAAGTTAAATATTATCAACAAATATTTAATTTTTTTTACACTCATGCAGTGGTTAATAATTTTCAATAGATAAAGTTTGGTTATGAATAATAACCATTGACACATATAACTGAAATGTCAAACCTGACAGTTATCAATAAAAATATTTCTCAAGAAGGAATAAGTACGTATAGCATATATTGTTTATTAGCTCTTTATTGTTATAAACCTTTATTTTAGGATTTAAAAATGGAAAGAAATCTTACCCTTGTCAACTTACATGTAAAATCTTCTTTAGGTAAGTCTTCCTTGTATGGCCATCTAATAGTTTCTTAAAATTTTGACATATGTATTTTTTCTCCTCTTCCAACAATCACCTCCACTTTCACAACCTATAATTTCCACAATCTACACTTTCTGCCAAGAACCGTGATCACCGCCGTAGATTCAGCAGACCTCACACCACCGGACTACTGGACTGCCTCATAAACTGCTTTCGTGGTTTTCTTCTTATCTAGGACCCGAATGATGACTGCCAGCTCCCCAACACCTCAGTAAGTATCTTCTAATCTCTTTCTTATGATTAAGTTACCTTAATAATTATTTTCTTTTTCTGGAATATGATGACGACTTCAAATCTTCCACACCTTGATGATTAACAAACCCAGCTCAAAGACAGTTTTTTTTTAATTTTATTTTTTTCTATCCATCACACCTACTGTCTCATAATACCCTTTAATTTTGTTTTCAGTATTTAATGCTCTTACTCTTCCTTTATTCAATAAAACACCGGACTTTCCTTTTATGTTTTAATTTAACAAATTTTCTTCTTGGACTTTATCAGTTTACATTTACTAGATACACATTTATTTTATTTTTCTCTTATATAATCAAATTTCTTCTTTTAGAAAACTTTATTTATTTTTCATACCTAACTCAAAAAAGAACCCCTTTTTTATTATTATTATCTCCCCGAGATACCTCTTTTTTCAACTATTTTATCTGTGTTTTTCCCTTTTATTAAAATACTCCCTATCTTTGGTAATTCTTTCAGTTTTCTTATAAACAATGTCTATAACCATAGAAGTGAATGAGACCTTATTATTGAAGTACAGGGAGAATTTTAAATATGCAATAGAAAATCAATATACCTTTAAACTATTACATGATTTTTAATTTTCAGGTTGACTTATGGCTAGGATATCCTCTCCTTTTATTATCCTTGTTCATTTTAATATTGTATCAAAATACCATAATAAATATATGCTATTACATTCTATTTCATTATTTTACAATAATATAGTAAATTTTTGTATTCTTTGGATATCATTATGACTTTGTATGTAAGTTTATCTGTTTTGATTTATTTATTTATTGATCCTTAATAACCAGATCTGTGCAATAATGATTTTCAAAATTTATCTATTCTTATGTATATACTCATATTAAATTTTCTAACACACATAAACGTGAACATCACAATATGTATTAAAGTGTAGCTGTTGTATATGTTAATTTTAAATGTTATGTGTTTTTGCTATTTTAAATGTTTTTAGTAATATTTTAGCAATCTTATGGTTAAAAAGAAAAACAGCTTGAAAAGTGTAGTACTGTGTAGTAATATATCTATTAATATTTTGAGAGAGATATTTCAATTTTTAATAAAATTTAAAAAAATTAAAATTAATGTGTTCTATTTTCTTTTTTCACGTAGGATAAATAATTGTTTGTAAATAATTGTAATTTACTTTTTTTTATCATCTTTTGTGCTGGAAAGCTTTCACATTCTCGCCTAGGTACACCCACTAAGTACTATTATCAGTTGAAATATTATTTTATATTTCAATAATTAAGCATCAAAATCGCACGCTTTGCAAGCGAGCTGTCAACAAAAGATATTAGTAATTTTTGTTAGCGAGTCTTTAAAACAAACTGTTAATCGGGATGCCGCTGCTGAAATCCACAGCGAATAAAGCAATTCCGACATCATATGTTGTGTGTACCAAACAACTGACTAGAATTCATCGAACAGCAATTCCGCAAGAAACCTTAAATTTCTGTAACAAATCTTGCAAATAAATAAATTAAAAATTGTCATATCTACTCTTAGTTATGTAAAGTCGAAGAAACAACATCCATAAAAAACACACAACAACACCATAAAAAACCATACAATACATACAACACAAACCATAAAAAAAAGTGTTTCTGAATATACAATATGGAAAACTTTTTTATTATTAATTTTACGAAAAAAAGTTATTCTTCATAAAGTTCTGCATGTTCTAAAATCTAAAATACAATCATCAGATATCAAATTTTTTCAGTCGTATACGAGGTTTCTCAAAAAATATTAATTTTGTCCAACAGTAAAGTAAATTTATTTTTGAAAATATCGGAAACTTTTATCTGTTATCTCTTTATTCGTTACAAATTTGATAACCTTTACGTCTCTTAACCTCTATGTTGCATTATTTTGATGATGCATTAAAATAAATGATACATAACAAAATAATTTATTTTACAATAATTATCAACTACATAAATACAGTGCTAATAATGTTAATTGCGTAACAAACGTGTAATACCTAGCTTATCATCAATTCACTATTGCTTCAACGTTTCCGCCTTCTCTTACAATACAGGTTTCCGTTCTAGAAGAAAATTCCCTCAATACATTTCTAATTATATTCGGAGTTACACCCTGAATTGTTTCCGTAATAAATGTTTCCAAATGTTCTACGTTTGTGAATGGCCTGTGTTGATATACCCTTTCTTTTAAGTAACCCCATAAGAAAAAATCTAATGGGGTTAAATCTGGCAACCTAGCTGGCCAAAAAATATCTGAATATCTATGAATTAATCTTCCATTAAAGATATTTTCAAGGTATTGCCTTACTTCCAGCGTACTATGACATGTTGCGCCGTCCTGCTGGTACCATACCTGTTGCCGTTCATGTCTTGGAAGATCACGAAGAAAATCATGCAACTGATTTTGTAAAAAATTTAGATATCGTTGAGAAGTCATAGATTGTCGAAAAAAGGGCCAATTATTTTATCTTTGTAAATGTCGCACCAAACGTTAGTTTTAAAATAATAAATAAATAAAATAAAGGAGACAAGATATCTGAAATTTGAAAGCAGTACATCAAAAAATCAGCAGGTGGTGGGGTTAGTGAGCTGAAAGAATATTATATGTAAAAAGCATTGTTATATTTATTTTATTAGATAAGAAGTCTTTTATCATAACAATAAATTTTTGTCGATATATCTTTACATTTTACAATACAGTTTTTATATGTTTATTTGGCAACATATTTTTTTATTTGAATGAATATTTTTCAAAAGTACTTTTGGTTTCATAATGATCTAAGACAGCAAGGCAAATATGATGCTATTTTTTATACAGCGTGATTCAAAATTGTTCCGCATCTTTTTAAATGCGTATTTCTCTCATGAAAATAAGAAGAAAAGTTTATATTAACGTGGGTTCAGAAATGTACCATAATATGGACCAGAGCAAGCAATTCAGTCTCCACCAGTGACGAAGAGTTCCTTGGTCCATATTATGGCACATAAACGTATAGAACTGTTGCGTAGTTTTCAGGATCTAATTCGCAAGTCGTTTCAAATAATTTAAAGAAATCGTGATTTTGTTCCGATTGATAAGAATGCATTTCAGGACCTATGCTAATATCAACTTTTCTTCTTATTTTTAGGAGAAGAATACACCCTGAAGAAAATGCGGGACAATTTTGAGACACCCTGTATAAAAAATAGGATGATATTTGGTTTGCTGTCCTAGGTCATTCTGAAAGCAATAGTACCTACATCATTTTTTAAAAACATTAGAAAATTATTCGCATGTATAATTCAGATTTACTTTCACTATAATGCTTCAATATAATATTTAGTCTAGATTTATCACTGTTCTAAAAAAACACTATTTCGACATTGGAATTTGTACCGACTAAACACATTGCATGGCAAATTCCACTAGTATTTTTTTCGCCTACCTGGTCAGAAAGTGCTTACTAAATGTCCTGATTTGAGGGCATTTAAGGCTTCTTTGCGGGCCTCTTATGTCAATCTTTTTACTGCCCTCTTATGTCAAATACATAACCTCTACTAGATGCTACTAGATGAAAGCACGATTTATTTATGTTAAGTTGGAGATACTGTAAAAATTGTAATTGTTTTTAAATTATTTTTTTAATTTAATTGTCATACTTTGACCTCTCCTGTGCATTATCCTAAAAAGTTTTTAATCAAAAAATGAAATCATTAGTTTTTAACATTCAAAATATTACTCATTCGTAAAACTTTTAGCAACGGAATATGACGGAAAATTTAATCTCAAACATATTTTTATTTTATTTTGACATGATAATCGTCTTTATTGGCACTCAATTGCGGGCGTAATTTGGCTTTTTTAGCCCGAGGGCGTATAAAGTTGCTAAGATACGTTTCTATAGAGTTCTAACAATTTTAATAAATAATTATAACTATTACATTTTTTTCAAAATGAAATGTGCAATTGCTTGCAATTATCCTTTCCATGAAGCAAAATAAAATAAAACGTTGTATGTACCACGGGCATAATCAAGATAATGGCCCTCGCGAAATTAAAAGCCCTCCTTCGTCGGGCTTTAAACATTCTCTCATGCCATAATCTAATAGATTATGCCCTTAATACATAAATAACTATTACTTAACTTTTAAAAATATAAAAAACATACGTCAAATTTTTCTAGGCTTCATAACTTTGATTTTCATGTCTTCGTCGATAAATTTGTCGTTTGTTTTTTTCTTTTCACAGTGTCATTGTATGTATAAATGGTGGTTGTGACAATTAATTAATAAAAAGAAAATTGTGATTTCAATCAATTATACAATGATAGACAACAATAACGATATTATTGAAAGCGATGAGTTCAGCTGTACACCACCTGAACTTCGAGAACAAGCTCCTGTCTTTTTATATATTTTTCATTATTATTTATTAGTGTTTACAAGTAAAGCCGGCTGAGCTGAGCGGCCTGATACAGCAACAACTCTGTCTAGGGGCCTAGCCAGTACTAAAGACTAAAGTCTATAACAGTGCGACCGTGCGAGACCCGAGCTGCCCGCCGTATGCATAAAATGTAGCAAATGCATTTGCTATAAATTGATCTAACTCATACTAATTAAAAATCATATCCTGTCCCTTTTATTTACCAATAATAATAAAAACATTTACTATACGGCCATGTTATATGTAGTGTAATGATTATTAGGTTAATTTAGTTAATAAATTACTAAAAACGTCTGGCGTTATTTTCATTTTCATTCATACCCTCTAACATATGCCTATTTAATTTACTAATAAGTTACGTTACTGTTTAACTTTTGGAATTCTTTTTGAAACTTTCAAACAGGTAGGCGAAAAACTTTTGTATGTCGCTCGGACCGAAAAGCATTTGTAGCCCTAAGTTGTCCGCTCATCAAACAACTGCGGGCTACAAATGCTAATTTACTGCCCTTGAGACACAAAATACTATAAATCTTAAGGGAATGTGTTGCACTTGAAAGTTTTTAAATATTGCTACGATAATTCGAAGCTGTGTTTTACGTATTATTATTTTTCAAGCCGGGTTAAACAATTCTTCCCACTGTTTCTGTATTAAGCAAATCGCCTTTTTTCGAGTTTTCAAAGCTGTGGGTATTGTACGTCAGTTTGGACATTTATAGATGTTCGCACCTCCTTCGGTTAATTCTTAACAGAGATCAATTACATTTTGTTAAAACAATATCATCCATCATAATTAAACAGTGTTTAAAGTTAACTGAAGGTAATGCAAATGATCATTAATATTTAAGTATTCTAAAAGAGCGATTGCCTGCAAATAATATTTTATATTCTGTAATCCGTTTAACTATATAATAGTATATTATTATACGAGTTGTATAAGACGGTCTATTGTAGCACGAGTTGTTTGGGACACGACGAGTGAAGCGAGGAGTGTTCCAAAGGAACGAGTGCTACAATACGTCTTATAAAACAAGTATAATATACTATTTTTTGTACTTTGCGCCATTAATTTTATAGAAATTGTAAATTCAAGCTATTAAAAGCATTGCATTACAATCTAGTGATTTTTGCGTTTAACATGTGGTAACACTATAAAATGACTTTTCGCGTTTTGTGAGGTTAGAAGGTGTCAAGATTAAATGTGTTTATATGTAATATAAAACAAATGTTACCAATCTTACAAAACAAATAGTCTCCAAAAACGATGTTATAATAGTCTCTATTATGAAATCGTTTTCGGTGTCACAATGAGCCCATTGTGAACGCAAGTACAAAAAAATCTTTGTGTTTCAATTTCCACGTATTTTTAAAACTGTATATTGTATATTCATTGAACGACTACGATAACACTGTGTTGTCTGTTTTAGTTAACATGAGTGGCAGTTTTTATTGTTACAGACAAGTTAAAACGTTGTTTAACGCCACGGTTATTTGCAGTGAATATTCTACATGCGACACTATATTGCACTTTCTTTGGTATGCATTACAAAACATACTATGGTAAATACAACCATCAAGAAAATCAATAATTGAAAAGCATGATTGAAACATATTTATAGATAGTTTTAAAGGAACTAGAGCGTAATACCAACCACTATCTTCTTAGAGCTACACTCAAAGAAAACATATGTAGAAATAAACAAAACAAGACGAGAAATAAGAGTATTTGAGGGAATCACAGTATCAAGCGGAATTCTGACGTAGACTTCAAAAATCTTTCAGTATCGGTAACTGGAATCTCACATCAAAATCTTCAGATTTAAAAGAGTTATGGAACTTCAAAAGGAGTTACTGAAGTTTACCAGGTCAATCTGAAGGATGAACTCAGACAGGGACGGAAGAAAATCAACATTGTTATAGTCAGAAGATATAAAGTTGAAACTTAGTACAATGAAAATAATGTGGAAGCACCTGACAAAGAACAATGTACAAGACTATAGAAAAGTCTATAAAATATAAAAACAGAAAAATAAAGTAAAAACACTAATATCGAAGGCAGGAAAAACTAGCAAAGCTTTGGAGACAAGATGGAAACAAATAGCCAAAAAATATTGCACATATTTTAAGAAAACTAAATAAAATACTTGACTTAACCGGTTTAAGATGTAGGTACTTATTTTCCGTTTTAATCTTTTTTTACGCAGTACCCTCTATTTTTTATTATTTCAATAGCTTGAACAATCATGTTTAAAAGAAGATAAAAGAAGTATACGTCTAAGGTTAATTATTAACGAGATATTAGCGATTAGCCTTTAAAGCATGTTATGTATACAGAAACAATAATAAGTATAACTAAAGTGAAAACGTCGGTCAATGATATTACACATTCAGGTACTGACATATTTACACAAATGTTTGTTTGTTTGTTTGTGTTTGTGTTTGGGCGAGGAATCATGATGGCGGAGCATCCGTCGTACCTCATGGCACCGATTGCTATGATCATTTGGCCGACCCTACTAGAATTTAGACGAATCTGGGGAAATTCCACCCCCAGTAGGGATCTTTATCGTGCCAAACATTGCATTGACACGGGACCTACAATTTTACTTCCTATCCGAAAAAAAGGCATGTTTTAAATTTTTCTCCGCTATGAAAAATTACCAGTTCGGCCGGGGATCGAACCTGCGATCTTTGGATTATGAAGCAAACATGCAAACCACTAATCCACCAAAATGTACTTGAACAGATATTGAACATTTCTTATTATTTTCATGGCCGTGTACGACCACGTTCACTCTACTTAGTATTACTGTTTCTGTTTACATAACCTAGGTATTTGCTTTAAACGTTACTATTTCGTTAATAACTATTAACTTTACGCCTATTCTTGCTAAATATTATTTTAAATATAATTGACCAAGCTATTGAAATAATTTAAAAATACACGAAGAAAACACCCGTCAAGACATGACGATCAAAAGGGCTAATTTATGGAAGGATTTCCTTAACAACATTCGTTGTGTGATTACAATCCTTCGGGTTTCCAAGAGTGATTATTTAATATTAATATTTATTAAATAAACGCAATCGAACAAAACAGTTGAAAATACTAAGCTTACCATTCTCAAACGAACTTTTGAACTCCTTATTTAACAAATACCCCCGACTTATCCCACTTCACCAACAATCCCGATTTATCCCACCTTTCTCCCTTAGTTACCCCCGTCTTACTCTTTTTTGCGACTTACCTCTCCAACTTATCTCTTTCTCAGATTTACCCCTCCTTCCCCGGCATACCGTCGCACCAGCTTATCACCCTCTTTGACTTACCCCCTCCGGCTAACTCCCCCTCGGAATCCTCCCTCGACTTACCCACCCATTCTTACCATAAAATTCTACATTGGATTCATATATCATATGCTTAATATACCAGCTTTCTAAACTTTGTCGGTCATTTTGTCCATGTTCTTTAAGAGGTAAAACATTAGTTCGTAGACATTCATATTCTGCTTTATTAACAAATATCCCAATCTGCAAACATTTATACTCACAGAGTCAGACAGAGATATCGAATTTCGTGAAAATGCTCTACAGCAATTACTATAAAACTCGACTGAGAACTGTTGGTGGCATAGTAAACAGCTATAGGGAGGATGTTTAGTAACAAAACCTGACGAAGCAAGCGCTGTAAGTAGACAGTCGGCCTTGGGCATATTAAAATGCATCGATTATAAATAATGTTTTTAAATTAAAAATATAAATAATTAAAAATTCACAAAACTAAAACTTCACAGACTAAAAATGGGAAGGTTTTAAAAATAAAACGTAAGTAGTGTTGACTAATCTACAGAATCAAAACTTTATTAATATAAAAAAGAATAAAGCAAAACGGTCTTGTAGAACTCGTAGACGACGTGGAACAAAATTGAGTCGTGTTTTAAATGTATAGATTAGTAAATAATTGACCTATAAAATAAAATTCAATATGACTGGTGTATTTACTATCGAAGGACATAAGATTTTCGTAATCTAAAGCAGTGTTAATGGGAAGACGAAAAGTTTGATCTCCATTATAATAATCGTCCCAGTTATTTACAACAATTTGCAAATGTATCTCGCCATGATTTACGCCAGACAATATAAAACAGCTATAAATAAGAAATTGCCATCACTTAATATTTGAGGGTATCAAAGGTGGCAATTTCCAGATTTCGAGATATTTTTGAGATATTACCGAAAAACGCCTGTGGCTATCTCAAGACAAATATATTAAGACTTTAAATGCAGTATTGTTGTTTCAATAGATAATATCAAAAAACATTAACAACTTTACTTCAAAAGTATTTGATAAAAATAATATAAATGAATGGAGAATGTCGATTTTGTTTCTAAAAGGTGGAAATTGCCATCTTTGTTACCAAGATATTATAGCAAATGTGTAGTAATTATTAATGAAACCATGCAATCAATTTAATCTGTTTTCAAAAATCTTTATTAACGTAAAAACACTTGTTTTACAAAAAGAAACAGTAAGCTCAAAACTATGCTTAAGATAATATGATTATTTATTTATTTATTTATTTATTTAATTTGAGCTTCCAACAGAAGAATCCAATTACAGGAAGCAATATAATTGAAGTATATACAATAATTAGTGTCAACGGCACACAATAATAATTGAAATAAAAATATAAAATAAACCCTAGTTTAAAGTAACATTAATTCCACAATTTAACTAAAAATAAAAAAGAAAGTTTAACTTTAACTAAAAATAAAAAAGTTATTTACTATATAGTATGTACATAATAAGTATGTACATAAGTAAATATTAACAAGTAACAGAATAACAACTTAAACAATATTATACTTATCAGGTAATAATATATTAGTTAAAAATTTCCTTACCAAAATGCAACCACAATATTACATTAATTTAATTATCAAATAAAGAATACAATTTGTATTTAAAGGAAGTGTAAGAGCAGCCAAACATATCGATTCTATCTGATATAGAATTGTATAATGTACAAACTCTATTTACAGGTGCTGACAGTGCATAATTGGTTCTGGCTGACTGTATATAAAAAGTATCTCGTAACCGCGAGTTATCACGAGGAACTCGAAACATAATTTTTTCAAGTAAAAACGAATTATCGGCAGAATTATTTAGAACTTTATGAAGATAAAGTAATGAGGCTACGTTACGGCGATTTTCTAAAGAAATAAAATTAAATAATGCTAATAGTACACTGTAGGGCAAGAAATTAG
Source organism: Agrypnus murinus (assembly GCA_929113105.1). Lineage (NCBI taxonomy): Eukaryota > Metazoa > Arthropoda > Insecta > Coleoptera > Elateridae > Agrypnus > Agrypnus murinus. The sequence continues at coordinate 132,653,634 of OV816024.1, forward strand.
GATATTCATTATGCACTTTATTGTATAGATATCTTAAAAATTTAGATTGTACAACTTCCAACACATGCTTTTTGTAATTATGTGTAGGAGACCAAACCACTGATGAATACTCCAGATAAGTTCTCACGTAAGCTTTGTACAATATCACAATAGAGATAGTATTTTTAAAATGATGGGTATTTCTGATAATGAAACCAAGATTCTTATAGGCGCATTTGGCAGTTTCCAGTATGTGATTTTGAAAAGAAAGTTTCGTATCAAAAATGACTCCCAAGTCTTTATGTATATTTTTTGTAGTCAAATTCTCACCGTTTATATTATAGGTAAAAGTTACGTAGTTTGGTGATTTGCTGTAATGCATTACAAAACATTTACCGACATTAAAGTTCAGAGAATTATCCTTGCTCCATTGATATAAATTATTTATATCTGCCTAAAGTTTAATTACCAGAAGTTTATATTACACTATTATTAGAGATTCTAATTCCGGAATATATTCACAACCAATCGTACTTTTATCTTCAAGAATTTTAGTGTTCCCCTCTTCTTCTTCAATTATGGCAACACCGATATTATTATAATATGTGAGGTCTTCTATTGCCGTCCAGTATTTCGCAAAATGTTTGGTCAACAGTTTATTTACATCTTTTAATTTTAATTCCTTCACATATTGCCCTTTTTCTATTTACTCTGGATTTATAAATCCAGATGTTTTCTTTTTCTTTGTAACAGCCTTATACCTACCTAGATTACTTTTATAATGTAATTCTCCTCATATGGGGACATTTTCAGATTGGCGACGTTTTAACAGGTACTATAGCAGGTTAAACCTGAAAATACTACATCTATGGAGATTTCAATTTTTTTTTCTAATAGGCAACTTTAAATATACCTTTACATGGAATGTTTTCGATTTTGGCACCACCTTATAATGTAGTTTAATAGAGCTTGAAAAGACGAACAATCTGAGATATATATCTCATTTTACCTAAAATTAGAGATTGTCGCCTTTGATATTAGTACCCTCATTTGTACAATTTGATTTCTTTCCATGCTTTATTTATTTATTTAATATAAAGTATTTACTGGAATAAATCCCAAGAACAAATACTTATTTATAAACATATAGAATATGTAACTAACAAAGGTTAAGTGAAAAAAAACATTTAAGAAGTAGAATTCTCATTAATTATAGAAATATTATACTTATATATGGTATTATTATTATTGCATTTTGTTATTAATACATTTCTACGCAACTTAATAACAAATCAAACGTTAAACACTTTAATAATGCAAGTGTAAGCTTTTATAATCGTAAATAGTTCCAAAAGTTGCCACCGTTGGAAATTTAGATGGCGCTGCAAGTGGATGAAAGTGTCTCGTGCGTATCCAAATAAATTTTTTATATTTATTTATTTAAAAATGTTAAACTTAAATAAATGCAGAAATTAAGTAGTGTTGACTAATCTACACAAAAAAAGCTTCAATATAAAAGAGAATCACGTAAATCGGCGTAGTAGAACTCTCAAACGAACTGCCATTAAAATAAGCCTTGTGTTTTAAATATATAGTGTTTCATAAAAAGCGAAAGTATCTACAAATACACATATCTAAATCAGAAGTCAAGTATATTTTATTTAGCATTTTTCTCATAACCCCATAAAACTTTTCCTTTATTCTTTTCTTCTACCTCTCATAATAAAGAAGCATTTTAACTGGCCCCTAATTTAGAATCAACCTGCATTGATCCATTAGCCTTTGTTGATAACTGAGAGTTTTTTATAACACCACGGTCGGAGTGAAAATTAGTTTCTGGTAACTCTAATGCATTAACAATATATCGAGTGTTTTTTTAAATTTGACGTCAACGTAGGCTGTGAATAGTCGATTGTGAATTATTGGACAGAGGTTGGATTTGAACGTTTTGACAATGACATTTATTAATACGATCAAGATCCGTTCACAATCGACTACCCATAGCCGCCTTCGACGTCAAATTTAAAAAAACACTCGATAGTAACCGCGGATTAGCTATACCAATATACAGTACAGCACACTTTTCTACATGCAAAGTCACACACTTTTAAGATAGAGAGACTGAAATCATCTGGCCCAGGAGACTTACTTTGTCGTCCAACTGAATTAATTTAGCGTAAACAGCATCAGCATCAATCACGATGTCCTCAAGCGAGTCCCCTATTCTAGGTAAAAGTCTTAGTAAATCCGGAATGGGAGTAAACGACGCATAGAAAGTGTCTGCAGAAATATATGCAACCTCTTGTTTATTATTGGTAATATCTTCGATCTTTTTCTTAACTGTAGTATTGAAACTTTAGTATTCAGAATGATTTGATATATTTGTAAAATCGCTTCGGAAAATTACTGCTGAAAATTATTCACGGTGTATGATGTAATGATGGTCTGATCGAGTTCTCTTAAAATTTCTCTATAAAGCTCGCTTATGTCTAATTAACCGTTGTATATCGTGGTCAATCTACGGTTTCAACAGGAAGGTAGAATTATCTTAGAAGATCTATGGGCATTCAAGAGGTTTTTAATTATAAGGCAGAAAGCGCCCCAATTTCCACGTGCACTGGGGTGCGACATAATCTGAAACAAACGTTTTTTCACCAAGATAAAACCACAAAAATAACTATAAAAGCTATAAAAATACATCATACTTACTGTAACTGAAAACTCAAAAAAATATCTGCCACAGCTTGAGATTTAAACTCTCTCTTTACAAATTGATTAATCAAGTCGTAGGTATTGGTTTCACAGCTGTATAAATTGTGAAAAGGAATAGATAAGGGTTCAAACACAAATAAAAACTTAAAAGGGCGCCATCTGGTTCTGAGCTTAGTTAATGACTAATTAACCATTCAAAGATGTTAATTGAATAAGCATTAAAATTTATTAAATTCATTAACCAGAAAATGAATAGAATATTTAGTTAAAACAAAATTTTGTTTACTTAAAATTGTTGAAGAAATGAACTTAAGCATTCATAACCAATATGGTTCCGTTTTTTTTAGATCATTCAGTTTTGAATTAATAACATTTATTAACAGGAAAATAATTAAAACACAACCTTGCATAGATAAAAGTAAAACACACATCGTATATTTATTACAAGTCCACCCTAAATTTATTAGGTTATAATTATACCAAAATTAATCAATAAAAATTCACCTAGAACTTTTCATTAAATTATGAAAATAACTCAAAAAGATTTGATTAAATCGACCACAAATAATGTTCAAAAGCATTAACACAAATATTAAAATTTATATTGACTGGTCTTTTTCTGGACAAAAATTTATACACAAATATATAAATGAGATTAGACAAATTAAATCAATTCGACAGTATCAATACAAATGATTTGTAATTACATTAAAGTTTAAAGCTTTTTAACAACCGACGAGAGTTCTATTGATAATAGAATTTAATGAGCAAAAATTTATAATGAACTTCTATTAATTGAGAAACAATAACAAAAATGACTGCAAATTCAAGCAAGAAATTTACCTAAATGAATAACACTAAAAACAATAGTCACAATACCTTTTATTTTTGGTAAGTCACAAACCAAAATCAACGAGATCAAGCAAATGGAGATCAAACTGCATAAAATTTGACGACAACGTCACAGTAAATGGAAACTGGAAGATTGGGATTTTTCTTTCATACATTAAAGATGTACAAGATAACCCTCGTAGAAACTGGATATGGCGAATTATAATTTGCAAATTCACCCCAAACGGCAGTAACAAAATGCAACCAAAGAGTTCCATAAAAGATTTGGCTATTAGTTTTGATAACCATTTCATAATTTCATTGTTTTCAATAAAACAATACACATAACCATTAATTCTGAACTGAATTTAGAAGGCACACAGCACGAATTATTATTTAACCGAAATTTCGATTACAGAGAAAGCGTCTGTAAATATTAACTTATTTCTGTACAATAATTATTTAGACGAGAGTACGGTACTGTAGGCTGTCGTAACTTTGTTACACAGTAATAAGGGAAACTGAATTTCCCACTTTTCTGAAGCACAAACATCCGCGAAAATATTTAACGGAATAACTAACTTTTGTTAACCACGAATTATTGGTTAATTTCCGAACACTTATTTAAACGATAACTATTACATGTTGATTTTAATTAAATGCACCGACCATCCGAAAGTCGGTAATTGTTCAAACTATATGAAAAACTGAATTTAGAGTTTTCTTTCAAACTCCATTTTACTACAACAAAATGGCATTTTTAACACAAGATCGAACGTACGCTCTCGGCGTGTGATTTTGGGAGACAGGCCTCGTCTCAACATCATCTCGCGCTTATATTAACTCTGCTCAACATTGCTCCGCGGACCGACATCTGTTTTTAGGCGGCAAGGGTGCTTATTGCTTGCCCTACTATAGGATTCACGACCTTACGTGTAAAAAGCAGTACCCATTCTTTCCCGCTGAAAACACACGTGTGAACTAAAACACGCTGGCTGTAGACGATATTCATACACTGCATTGACTTAAAATTTGAAGCGCAAAATAACAGACAAAGGAAAGTGTATTTAGAATCGTATACACTCAAAATGTTTACCAAAATATTCCAATATATGAGTTGACTAAGCGCTTCTCATGATTTCTTTTCAAGGTTTCTTTTTGAAGAAATTGATATTATTTTTAGAATGCCAGGTCGCAAGATACGAAAAACGACATCAATATGACGTTACATTATTTCATTATAGCAAATACGAACCAATCCTTTCTTAAAAGGTGCCTTTTATTTAAGATGTTTATTTGATGACAGGCTAGTTTAAATTAAGCGACGTCCACAGGACCGAACTTAGGATTTTTAACAAGAATTACTACCAAATTCTGTATACTAAATACCAGTGGAAAATGTACCCGTTACAAATCTCATTCCAATTAACAGGAGACAAACTACGATTTAGCTAAACTTTTAAGTAACTGAAATTTTTTTGACAAGCTGTGGTACTTAATTGAAGATCAAACTTAATAATGGAGTAATCCGATTTGAATAATGAATAATATGGTAAATATGTCAAGTTAGTGATAAGGTCAATTTCAGAGACAATAAGCAAATCTAATGTCGAAGGTTGTTGTCCGAGACGATACCGTGTCGGTTCATTAATAACTAGTTAAAGGTGCGAATACTGAATAAATTCGAGTAATGACTTACCTCAATGACTCGTTGCCAGCAATGCCATTAGGCCATTCTAAATCAGCGTGATTAAAATCACCAGTGATAACCAAGTTTTGGTATAAGTTTGACAAAGTAGAGAGCTTATCTATTATAAACTGTATTAATTTATTTACGAGTTTGATTTGTTTATTTACAAAGTTTAATTATTTTGTAAACACTAAAGAAAACTAAATTTTTAGTACTAACTGTAATCAGTTTTTATTGCAAAAATTAGTAAAAATAATAAATAATCAAAACTAATAATCATTCCCCGAGTTTCCAAAGTAGAATCAGATTGGGCATACAAGCCAGGCATATTTAAACATTAAAGGCCGGTTTATTCACCTTCAGGTAAAATTCCCAGTCGTTGCCGGTCAAATAAATTAAGTTTAATAATAAATACAGTTTGGGTATATTCACAGGATTATATCTTGAAAGTAGTTAGTGGAATGTTTATGCGAAAAGGCCCAACTCTTGCACTCGGATAATACATGCAAGAGAAAGATGGGTAATTGACAGAATAATGTGTTAGAGAGAAAAATTAAACCCATTGACTAATCTACTTAAAAGGAGGCGGGATTTAAAAAAATCTGTAATTTTTCACAAATATTTTCTAAAAATTTTAGGTAAACAGATATTAATGATATATATGATCTAAGGTTCTATGCTTTGACAAGGGTGTTTCTTAATTTTTGTTTTTAGTACTGACTATATCTATGTTTCAAGTTTTTTCTTAGTTTGTAGTATTTTTATTAAAACTGAATATTTAATAACTTAAATTTTAACGTATTTACATTAATAAATGCCTATATTATTACTTTATTTTTATTTATCGCTTACATTAATTTCTGCGATTATTTAATTATCTAAAATACTCCTAAGCCTCAATTTTTTGATGATTGTTTTCATTATTATTTTCGTTTAGTTATTTTTTATGAAAGGTAAAGAATGAAACATAAATACGCTATATATAGGTAACTTTGTTTAACTAGTAGATGCTTCTATTTAAAAGGACTATTTTAGAAAGTGTCAAAGAAATTTTGAATAGAATGAGTAACAAGAGTTTTTACAAGCGTGTTTTCAAAACAAGTTTTACAGAATTTAAATATCTTGCCCAGGTAGTTGTCCATCTCTGTTTAATTCGGTCTCTTTCGTACACAGTATAAGGGGTATTTCGATTCTTAAAGCAGCAACGTCCTTACTCGGGACAAGACATTTGCTAATGACTGTACCTCCCCCTCTTCTATCTAAACGATCATACCTATAAATTCACAGAAATTAAATATTCAAATTAAACTGAAAATCAACCCATACAAATTAGTACCTGAACGCGCAGTCACATCACCACCCAGCGCAACTAGAGTCAGTAGTCAAAACGTTAATAACCAGATTGCAACGATTGACGACGATAATAAACATCAAGAACTAGAAAAGGTGAAGTTAGCATTAAAACAAAATGGATTCTCGTCGACAAACATCAAGAAAGCGTTAACACCAAGAGACCCAAAACCAAAAGAAGCGAGAACGTTTCGGCAGAATTCCAGGAATGCAAGGTTGCACAGCAGTTTGTTTCTTTTGGATTGTAGCTTCCCCAACTTTTTGATGTCTCGTAGAATCTCCTCTCCTAAAACCTTCCCGTAAACGGTAACAATGTTACACTTTAAGTTTCCGCGGATATTATATGATACTGCACTACTTTTCCGGGTTTCACTCCGCGTATTCACTATTCGGCTTCTAGAGGAACCAGACAATGGTTGACGACGTTTCGACAAGATCTCACTTGCTATCTTCAGATCACTTCTCTACTAACTTCGCTATGCTTCGCGTGGTTACAATATTTAGTCTTTATATACGGTTACGGTGTTGCTCATGGTTGAGGTCGGCTGGTTTTTAGCGCGGCGGCTGCGTGTCATTGGCACCATTACCACTCTGACGTACTGGAAATAAGTAGATACTTTTCTCGATAGGTTTTCCTATAATAAATGATCCGTGCCTTAAAAATGGCCAGTTGCCTCATTAACTATCGACAAAGAAATTGCTAATACTGACTTCCTTCTTCTTAAATCTTGAAAATTTTAAATAACCATAAATAAGAACCCACAATGAAATTCAAGTAGATTCCCTAATAAATTACAGGAAATCTCTACTTAAATTCTAATGTAAGGTGTTATTAGAAATATTTACTAAGATTAAAAAGAAAACTAAGATGGTAAAAGGCAAATAATTATTTTCTTGCCAAATTAAGGTATAATGTAGGTACAGTGGAAGTGTAATAGCAATAAACCAGAAACATATGTCAAAATCTAACAAGAGAAAGAGTGTTTCTATCTCGTGCCATTTTTTGGAGATGCGCTTTCGAAATTTATTTGTTGGTATCTTTTTTTGTGCATCTACCTGAAATCTTCTCGTTTTGTGCGGAATAAAAATGATGGCGTTCATGACTCTTTATTTAGTGCGTTGTTAACCTGCTCATATCTGAATATCAACTTCTTTAAATTCTTTTTATAAATAGCACTTTATGTATGAGGTTTGAGTATTCTTGTAAAACATTAAAAATGTAAAAATTTTATTGTGCATCAGGTTTCCTCACAAAACGAGAAGGTTTTACGGCTTAAGACGAAAAGATACGCACGAAATGCTCACAAATCATTCAAATCTTTTGTTCTATGAGGTAAAGGGAATAACAGGTAAGTGACAGGATTTATATAAACTCAGTCTTCACACATATACATGTAATTACATTTTTCCTGTTTGTAACGAAGTATTGGTGTTTACTACTGACATTTTTCTGAAAATTTGTTTATACTATGTACATTGTACACATACATAATTACTTTGATATCATTGAACAATAGCAGTACGCTCAAACTTTTTTACAACTTAATCCAAAATAACAATAAATTTTATAATGCATAAACGTACTTTGTTACCTTGCCAAATATATGACACACATAAATGTGTATTTGCTTAATGAGTTATAAAAAGATGACCCGTTTCATCGTCACTATAAATCCATTTCTATAAAAAAAATAATCCTAAAAAACAATGTTACTTCATTATACGGTGCTCAGTTTAGGGTAATTATCTCGAATTAATATTAATATCAACAAACCATTTTCTGAAAATTATAAAACTTCTTCAAGAGATAAGCTTGTAAGCGTCGCAATTCTTTCTTATCTACAAAGCAAAATCAGATTTAAACAAAATTACACAACACATCCCACAGTATCTAGTCATTGGTAACCTGTAAACTATCAAAATGAATGCAGTGACAGTTGCACGTATTTTTTGCATTATAATAATTTCTTGTACTATTTCATTAAGTGGAAGTGCAGGTGCGTATGTTTCAATTTTTGTGTATTTAAAAAGATATAAGTACAAAAAATAACTAGTAGTTCTGTTACGTAGTTAGTGTGGGATAAAATGAAAAACAAAAACAGCACAAATTAGATTACCCACCTTGAGTTTATTTGTATACATTTAAATATAATTTATTACAACTAACATAAGACTTAAACAAGATATTAAATTTCAACAAAACAGTTTTAATAAAATAATATCATTGGTTTTTCAAGAAACAAATCTTAGTGTCGGGTATAATGACATATAAAATCTTTTATTTAATTTTGCCTTAGTATATATCTATATATATTCACAAATTATATGTTAAGGTCCAAGTGTACCCAAAAACGTGTGTTATTTGTTTCATAAATAATATAATAATGTGATAACTTTGGTTTTAAGTTAATAGTCTAGGAATGTTAAAAACTTGCTTACCTAACATGTTTTGGAAAAAAAATATTTTTATTTAAATTATTTCACGTTATACGTGAAAAATTAATTTTAGAAAAACTGTACATTCAAAATTAACCAAAATAATACCACTTATATTTCATAGTATTTGAACTATTTTCCCAGAATTTTAAGAAAATCGTATGTCTAGCGACTAAATTATTGCCAAAAAACCTGCTTTTTGCCAAAAAAAACTGCTTTTTTGGCAAAAAGGAGGTAATAGTTTAGTCCCTAGACATACGATTTTCTTAAAATTTTGTGAAAATAGTTCAAATACTATGAAATATAAGTGGTATTATTTTGATTAATTTTGAATGTACAGTTTCTCCAAAATTAATTTTTCACGTATAACACGTGAAATAATTTAATTAAAAAACTTTTTTTCCAAAACAAGTTAGGTAAGCAAGTTTTTAACATTCCTCGACTATTAACTTAAAACCAAAGTTATCACATTATTATATTATTTATTAAACAAACAACACACGTTTTTTGGGTACACTTGGAAGGTAAGTACATTAGTAGAACATTTTATACATGGATATCAATAAACCCATGTTGTTTAATAAAATATCACTGTATCTGGGAGATACAACAAACTGATTTTTCATTCTTCCCTTTACGAAAGTATAACTTTCTATATTGATAAGGCAACCGAAAGCGAAAGTAAAACATGCGAGGTGGTTGCTAGGTATGAAAAACTTTCGATCCCCGGACAGCTAAGTAAAACTGTCAATTTTTTAAAATATAATATTATAAGATGGCTGTTGTCAACATTACCTTGATAACAATACTGTTGTATATACCAACATTATTTTATTATTATTACTGAATCATCATTTTATTAACTTATTTACGGTGGTTAATAAATGTCAAAGGGAGAATGAAAAATTTAATACATTACACGCTGCGAAAGCCCTTTCAGGTGCTCAGTGTTTTTAACTATAGTGGATTTCATGAGCATCGCCCATATCTCTGCACAATAGGATAATAAGTGTTATAAGCTTACCTGCTGTTTCCATTGTGAGTAACATGCTGCCGTCAACATCAAAGGTATTTAAAATTACAGTAGAAAAAGGACGTATTCAGGTGAATTCTTGTCCAGGTTATACTTAAGTTGTTGGAAAATAAAACAATTTGAAATAAGTTTAAAATATTGTTTATTGCACTTATATGTCCTCTTCGGAAGAATCAATTTCTAAATTGATTATTATTTTATTTACATTAATTTTAGAACTAAAATTATTTTCTATTTTTATAGCATGGTTTACACAGCTTTTCCAGACATCGGAATTAATTTCTTTAACACTGTTACGTATTAAATCTACTACCCCAGCACTTAATTTAGGTTGAGCACCTCAAAACCGCATTCTTTTGCGTAACTATCTATCACATACGTCTTTTCTGCGTTTATTGTTTTCAAAATTCGTAGTAACTGAGTCTTTGTGTAATTCTTAGGAATTAGCACGTAATATTCTTGCAAAAAATTAATAATATTACTTTTTCGTGAATTCGTGTTTGGAATTTTTCGTAACTGTCGCGAATGGTAGCTTGCATTGTCTAAAACAATTACGCTGTATGGTTCTAATCGAGGAATTAACATATTTTTAAACCAGTCTTCAAACAGGTCAGCGGTCATGTCTTCGTGGTAGTCGGCCGAAGTTTTTAATGTTCTTTGCAGAGAGCAATAGACACCCAGGAACCCATCCATTTTCTGAGCCAACATGCAAAATTATTATTCTTTTATCACGTACAGTAGGTAAATTGATGCGACACCATCCAGATGCGTCCACAAACCTTTTTTAACAACGTCATGGGAATCATTCCAGGTTTCATCTAAATAAACGATCTTTCTCTGTCCTCTGAAGTTTTCAATTTTCTCCAAATATTCGACCCGCATGTCGATTAATCTGGGAGATTCCATGATTGCCAAACGTCGGTTTATTGTTTTAAAGGCAAATCCCAGTTTATTTAATAGCCTGTACAATGTGCTTCTGCTGTAAGGAAACTCAATGTAGTTGTCGTGAAGAGCTTTTAATAATGCATCAATACTTGGAATCTCATTGACCGCATACACGTCGTAAATTTTCTGACATTAATTTTTCTATACCATCATCTATTTTTCGCGGCTCGGCCTTTCCTTCGAAATCCCCCTGTTTTTTATAAGCCGTTTTACACGATCATAGCCCACCTGTCACAATCATTTCATTAAAGCAGAGTTAGATTATGTAGGCTAATTATGATACCTAACCCAGAAAATTCCGATGTTCTTGTAAGGAGTCCTCTTCGATTTTTACTTTCTTTTAATAGTCTCTTATATATGTTTATTATAACTTTTTGAGTTTGTTCAGTTAGTACTTCACTTGACGCAATTAATTCACAGTCACTAATTTCATTTTCACTTTCACTGTTTTCCGTTAACTCACTCTCAGTATCAATATTCATAACCATATCGACATCAGTATTATCCTGTAGTATATGGTTATTTTCAAACGGTCTCCAAAACTGCGTCATAATACATAAATCTAAATACATTCAAGATATCAAAACTCCGAATACTTCCTGACTTGTACGCGTTTCTTAATGAAACTGAATAAGTGGAGACAAATTCTTGAGGAACAAGTCGTGTAAATATTGGGTTTTCCGAAAATAAATATATTTTAAGTAAAATCTCCAGAATTAAGGCAATCCTTTCTTGGTATTTAGGGTAATTATTGTATCTATTATTATAGACGAATCTGGGCAGATCTATATAAGTACAGGAACTATTATAATACCAGAAAAAGTTTACTTCTGTTAATTCTAGGAATTCTATTTAAGCTCTTAATGATGGTTTTAAGGTATTACAGTTTTCGGAAAAACCTAATAATTACATCCTGTTCTTCAACGTTCTTTTTCCAATTATTCCAATTTCTATCAATGTCTGAAAGACTCAGTTATAAACAATAATAAAAAATAATCAATTTAGAAAATGATTAATTTGAAAACAACATATAAAGTGCATCACACAGCATATCTTAAACTTATTTCAAAATGTTTTATTTTCCAACAACTTAAGTATAACCTGGACAAGAATTCACCTGAATACGTCCTTTTTCTACTGTAATTTTAAATACCTTTGACGTTGACGGCAGCATGTTACTCACAATGAAAACAGCAGGTAAACTTATAACACTTATTATCCTATTGTGCAGAGATATGGGCGATGCTCATGAAATCCACTATAACTTCGGCTATGCTGACGCTTCGCCTCGGCCAATCAAAAAAACCTTGCACCTAAAAGTAAACTTTCGCAGCTTGTAATGTAAATAATTATTACCTTATAAGTTATAATGTCGAAAAGATCCAATGAATAATTATTTTTGTTAACAAAAATTGTTCTTTGCTGAAAATACTATTGCATTTATACCTCATTAATTTCTTTAACAAATAAGTTATTTATTCTATGAAACGAAATATAATTATTCTTATTTTATCCAATTTTTTAATTCATTAAGTATCAATTATTTATGTCACAAATATATTGGCATACATTCTACTTTGAATTTATAATAATTTTCAACAGTACGTATAATACACTTGGCAAATTTGAACGAGGTCCTGCTGCTTAGCAGCGGCTTTGTGTGTATCAGACAAGAATGGGAATTTCTACGTCGCGCTGATTACCTAAAGTTAGCGAGGTTATGTAAAAAAAATTGCATAATTTCTAGTGTTGCCAACTGTCATGCTACTTACCAAAATATCCCTAACAAATTTTATTTAAAACTAAGTAATTTTTTTAATTATTTAATAATGAAATCATACAAATAAAAAAAATACTATAAAGTATACGTTTCATAAGACGTTTTAGCGCACTTGTCCTCTTTGGAAAACTCCCCGCTACGCGGGTCGTTTTCTAAACTCAGACGCGTGTGCTAAAAACGTGTCTTATGAAATTAATACTTTAATATACTATTGTTGTGGCTTATCAAAGTGCATGTTTAAGTGCTACTGCACAGTGATAGTTTTCTGAATAATATAGTACATATTTAATAAAACTGGTGAGTATGTTTACTACACTGAACAACAAATTTAAAGTCATAAAATTTTTTGAAAAGAATTATGGTGTACGTTATATACTCTAATATGGAGCACCTAAATCTGGAATTAGATTTTGTCTAGCACCCTTGGTTTAAAAAATTATAATGATGATGGAGATCATTTTTATCGAATTTTATACATAATAAATTAATAATATTCACAAAAACTTACAGACTTTTTTCTTTTACTTTGTCTTTCATAGTCGCTGGAGGTCTCCGTAATCAATGTCTATCAATTACCGACAATAGTCTGATCTAGATATAGAATATAGCATAGATGTTGTAAATTTTTAATGCTGCTTCGCTAGTTTATATTTTTGCGAACGATAAATTTGGGGTAAAGGTACATAAAAGACTTATAAATCGTAATATCAGTGGCGTATTTGAGGGGGGGCTAACGGGCTGGAGCCCCCGAAATTTTTTGAGTAGTCCGGGTCATTTATATCAAAACCTAAGTATTTTGACTCGGGATTTTTATAGAGTCCCCCCCACAGAAAATTCCTAAATACGCCACTGCGTCATATGTCTTCAAAATAAATAAAAATAGGATTAATAAAAGAGAACTAAATAAACAATTGTAATTGAGTACCGACAACAGTGGTTTAAAATATGCGCAAGTATCAGAAATGAAATATTTCAAAAACGGAGGGTGCTACAACAAACTAATTGCACTTCTGAAGACGGAATTCTAAAATACAATATATGCGCCCACTTTCACATGAAAAATCTTTTCACTGTTGTACCGTGTTATCTGTCACAGACGTTACTGCTATTTTGTTTTTGTATAATAAGAAATGAATTAATTTCATTGTTAGAGAACATAATCTAAATGAACTCTTCTCAAATCTCCTGTGCAAAAGTTTGATAGTCCAATAAAAGTGGGATTTTCAAACAAATGTTAAAAATGGTCATGATAACTTAAGTGACATTATGGTAGCATATGTGACTAGACACTTAAAATGAAATTTATTGAATTGTTTGTTTTCATTTTTTTCTTTATGAGATAATTACATAAGTTACTAGTTTAAAAACTACCATAAAATTGAAAAAAAGGTAAAAAAATGCACTGCTCTTGAGCTCTTGCCTGATTTGGGCACAATAAACCAGTGATGTCAGAATCAAGCCGCTGTTGCTGTTTCCCCTAACCAGCCGTAGCTCCTACCATGCCTTCTCGGCGGGCTATCTTCGGCCGACTGCGACAGTGTTCGTTGAAGTACATGCATTATCTTATCTCTCCAAGCCTATTGTAAAAATTATTATTTACTCAGCGAATTATTTATAATACAATCTTGAAAAGAAATTAAAAAATTTAGTAAAATAGCAATTTAATAACATATCCACATTGCATATTAAGTGTTAATCTTAATATGAAAATAATGGTCACTCGAAGTCGACATAACAAATTAATTTTTAATCATGAATATTTCATATCGATAAACGAATTGTTATAAATCTAATAAAATGTTATTGTTCAATGGAAACCACGAGAAAGTGGTGATTTCATCCATCAGGAGAAAAACGTAAAGAAATGTTTCTCTTTATGTTTAGTTAGGTACAGTGGAGTAGCTAGGGTGGGTGTCACCCGGGGCAGAAGTAATGGTGTAACCCCTATACTTGTAATGTAAAAAAAATTATAAATCCTATATAAATATAAATTAATGAAAATTTAGAGAGTTACCCAATAACACAAGAAAACAAACAATACCACAAAACAAAAACAATAATACAATAAAGCGAATCAAGTTATACAATAATAAAACAATTAATAAACTCTTTTACGACAATTTTCTTTTACATTTTAAAGCAGCAAACTCATTTATAACATCTTCAAAATCAATTTCAGATGCTTTTCATTTTCAATAGACAATAAAGCTAAGCCGGAAAGCTTCGACTAACTCGTCGTTGATCTCAAATTGTTTTTTAGAGTTTTGAGAAAGTTACTTTTTATTTAAGCTCCATTAAAAGAAAATCTTGAACATAAAACAATTCTATAAACTGGAATAACAAGGGATTTGGAATACAACTGTAGAATAACAAAAGTGATAACAAAATAAACAAAAAATATATGTTTTGAACAGCGCCCGCAGCGGAAGAAAGGCGTACCACTCTTAAAACCGCGCGAAATTTTAAAATTTGGTATTCGTAAAACAGACAAATGTAAATAGAAATTCATAAATTGTTCAAATTATACACATGAATACTGAAAAGTGATATATTTTCTATAGCAGAAATATCATTTTAAAGCTAAAATTACATATTATTGCTATCTGATAGTAAATATAAACTAAGCAAAAAGAAATGTTTTTCTGATTTTGAAACATGCACTTTTTCTGTACAATAAAATAAACAAAGCTTAAACCTTCAAACAAAAAGTTGACATTAATTAAACTAGTTTAGAACACAAAGTACGATACTAACTGTATATAAAATGCTCAAAGTTGCCGGCTTGAGATCTCGCTCTTTTTAAAAATTTAAATTTCAGGTCGTAAGTATTGGTTCTGCAGTTGTCTAATTTATAAAGGAATGGATAAAGGTTTCAAAACACAAAAACATACACTAGAAGAGCGCCATCTGATTATGAAGCTTAATAACGATAATTAAATAGATCACATAGATCAAATAGATCAAATAAATCTAATAAGTCTGTCTGAAATCACTAATTAGAAAATGAAATCAGACCGATATAAATTTAGTGCAATATATTAATTAATTTCAACAAAGCCAAAATTTAGTTTAATGATGATATGAATAAAAACTTTCATAATTAAATGGTTCTGTCTTACTGGTTTTAGTTAATTTTGAAATCATATTTATTTTAGAAAACACAAAGAAAAAAATGAAATGTAAAAAGATTCAAATTCAAATAATAATTCCCTACCTAAAAGCTCTTGACTATTAAAATGAATAAAAATTGTATAGAAATTACGTATAAATAAAAAAACAGACTGTAGAAATTTTACAAAGATCCAAAGAAATTCACATAAATATTTAACATTAGAAAAAAATACATAATTCACAGTACCTGTAGTTGTCGATAATTCACAAACCAAATTAACGCTAAGTTGCACAAAAATGACTCTTGCACATACCAAAATAATTACTGTTGGACGAATGGAGAAACTGGAATGTTCGTAGATTTTTGCTTCCACATTATTCAAGGATGCAATGAATTAACCCTCGTAATGTCTGTATGAGGTGAATTATTATTCATGAATTCACCCAAAATAAGGTAACTGAATGTAACTATAAAACTTCCATAAGATTTGTTTATTAAATTAATTTTAAGAACCATCGGCAAATGTTTGTTATTTTTCTTAAAACAACTCACTTATTATTTAAATCCGAACTAAATCTATAAGGCACATAACTCGGATTTCATAATAAATCCGAGATTTCCATCACTGAAGATAAAGTCTATAGTTATTGATTTTTTATCGGTATTTCGGTACGAGAACTATTTTTATCGATAAACTGTATTAAAGCTATTACACTTTTAATAGGAAAAACTAGATTTCCTGTTCTTTAAAAACACAAACATCCAGAAACATATTTAACTGTATAACGGTACTTTTATTAACCGCAAATTCTTAATTATTAATTAATAATTAATATCCGGAAAACTAATTACACAACGGTATTTTTGTATTAACTACAAATTTTCAAATAACTAGGCACAGGAATCCGACCCCGGCCGTTTTCTATCAACTGTACTGTATCGAAACTTAAACTACAGTGTCTTGAACCCGCAACTCAAGTCAAGTGTCGTCTTTTTTAAAACTGAAGGTTATTTTATTATATACTCAGGATTCTGTAGGGTGCAGATCTGCGTATACCAATCAAAAAAACGCCTGACCCGATCTGAACAAATCAGGGCTGTGTAGTCCACGTGGAGTCAATAGAGAAAATTTTCTTAGTTTTTGCTACTAGACTTTGACCTTGAAAAGCTAGATACTACGCATTTTGTATTTTCGCGGACAAATTGTGCACACAGATGTTATTTTAATAAAACTAGCAACCACATCAAGTTGTTTTTTAAACGCATATGTAAGTTAGATCTACCACGAAACATATTATTACTTTTTTTAAGTATTAACAAAGAAGCCATTTCGACCAATGTACAGTTGCGATCATTCGCTAAGGAACGATGAGATAATCACATTCGCCGATTTTCCAGTTTTTTGTACAATGTAAGCGTAAGTTTATTAAAATAGTATACAAGAACATTTCATTTTGTTGCATTGTAATTGCCCAGTCCACAAATCAGGTCGAATTACAGCGTACATTGTATAAAAAACTGAAAAACCGGCGTTCACTATTTTCTCAGGGGTCCTTAGCGAATGATCGCAACTGTACACGTGCATAAATAAAATACAGGAAGGAATAATTTATTACCCAAGTTTTTTTATAATTCTAAGAAAGTTTGAAACACAACCTTTTTAGAATAATTTTTATAGGATTATTTGCACCAACTGCTACACAAGTTTATATTTTAAGAAGAACGCAAATTTGCAGAACCGGACTTAAGATTTTTCAGTAAATATGTAGACAAAACTACATTTGTTCAGGACTGATAAAAATATACCGTTTCAATTTTGAGAGCAAAAATTCAAATTATTAAATGTGTTTAAATCACAAATTCACTAAAATAATTCAGTCGGTGAAATGTGTCATCCCTAGAATAGTGTCACCCCTAAAATGGTGTCCGGACGGGACGGACCGCCCCCCAGCTACGCTACTGGTTAGGTAATAGAATGTAAACCAGGAATTAATTAAGAAAGTTAGCCTCCAATAAAATAATTGCGGACAACTAATTTTAACAAAATAAAACAGAACATTTCTTTACACTTCCAAAGGGTATGGGATAAGATACAGATTACCCACGGAAACAAGAAAAATGGAAATTTTGCTGGTTTCTCGGAAAACTTCAACTTTCAGTTCTCTATAATTATGACAACTGAAGACTCTTACTTTCAAATGAAAAACATATCGCATTTACAAAATAATTCTATACAATATTGAATGCATTAAATAATAAAATTAACCAACTAAACGAACAGAATTAGAATTATTACAGTTTTTGTTTTTTGCATGTTTAAATGCTTTATGTTGATAGTTAACAATTTAAATAATTCAGAGAAAATTGTACGTACTACTCACTTAGCCAATTTTAAGCAAATTTGTTAATTAACTACCATAAGATGCATAAGGGTAGCATTTGATGTACCATGATTACCATAAGATGTACAATTGTCTGTTTTACGAATTCCAAATTTTAAAATTTCGCGCGCTTTTAAGAGTGGTACGCCTTTCTTCCGCTGCGGACGCTGTTCAAAACATGTATTTTTTTGTTAATTTTGTTATTACTTTTGTTATTCTACAGTTGTATTACACATCCCTTGTTATTCCACAGTTTATAGAATTGTTTTATGTTCAAGATTCTCTCATCCTATTATTTTTAATGGAATTTAAATAAAAAGTAACTCTCTCAAAACTCAAACTTCTAAAAAACTATTTAAGACCAACGATGAGTTAGTCGAGGCTTTCCGGCTTAGCTTTATTGTCTATTGAAAATGAAAAGCATCTGAAATTGATTTTGAAGATGTTATAAATGAGTTTGCTACTTTAAAATATAAAAGAAAATTGTCGTAAAAGAGTTTATTAATTGTTTTATTATTGTATAACTTGATTTGCTTTATTGTATTATTGTTTTTGTTTTGTGGTATTGTTTGTTTTCTTGTGTTATTGTGTAACTCTCTAAATTTACATTAATTTATAGGAATTATAAATTTTTTTACGTCTAAGTATAGGGGTGACACAATTACTTCTGCCCCGGGTGACACCCACCCTAGCTACGCCACTGTACCTAACTAAACATAAAGAGAAATATTTCTTTACGTTTTTCTCCTGATGGAAGAAATCACCACTTTCTCGCGGTT
Organism: Agrypnus murinus; assembly: GCA_929113105.1. Taxonomy (NCBI): domain Eukaryota; kingdom Metazoa; phylum Arthropoda; class Insecta; order Coleoptera; family Elateridae; genus Agrypnus; species Agrypnus murinus. The sequence continues at coordinate 132,672,662 of OV816024.1, forward strand.
TCCATTGAACAATAACATTTTATTAGATTTATAACAATTCGTTTATCGATATGAAATATTAATGATTAAAAATTAATTAGTTATGTCGACTTCAAGTGACCATTGTTTTCATATTAAGATTAACACTTAATATGCAATGTGGATATGTTATTAAATTGCTATTTTACTAAATTTTTTAATTTCTTTTCAAGATTGTATTATAAATAATTCGCTGAGTAAATAATAATTTTTACAATAGGCTTGGAGAGATAAGATAATGCATGTACTTCAACGAACACTGTCGCAGTCGGTCGAGTGCGGCCGAAGATAGCCCGCCGAGAAGGCATGGTAGGAGCTACGGCTGGTTAGGGGAAACAGCAACAGCGGCTTGATTCTGACATCATTGCAATAAACGCTTTCTAATTAATTTAATTAAAATTACATCAATATTTAAAACTTAATTTTTAAATTCTACTGTGAATGATTAATGCAAGTGAATGCTCACGTAATGCTTAAAATAAAGCTAGTTGATAGCGTAGTTTTTTTACTGTGTACCCAATTATTAGTTACAATTCTTATGAATACTTAACGGTAATTAAAGTGATTTTATTCCTTTCCACTATAAACCCGTACTCTTTATTACAATTTTTTCTTTGAATTGTATTAGAACTACCAAAATGCAAAACTGCTTTAGAAAGGGTTTTTCCTTTTTATGGTTTAACAAATTCGTATGGATGATAGATTTTTTACTTAAAAATAGTACAAAATAATAGAGCACAGCATGTCCAATTGTCCAAACATAACACAATTGAAAATCGGGTATCGAAGAACAAGCAGATTACAGTTTGGATTTTCGTTATCAATAAACGCAATAGGGTCATTCCATGCGGCCTATCACTTATGAGGTAGCAATCAAATAACGAACATAACTTTCATTCATCAATTTGCTAAATTACGCAGAACTTCGGAAATATTCAAACTGAAAAAATTATCAAAACTGCTTGCACGCCTTTAAAAAAATATAAATATCTCGAAAAGTATTTACCCTAGAACAAATACTTTTTTTATATTGCTCACTAGAAGACGGGCTTTTTGGACAGCCTAATAATTTTTTGTTATCAAATGTATTTTTATTTTTTTCTAAACGAAATATTTTAAAAATGCAGAAAAATCGGTGTGGTCACATTTTTAAAAATCTGAAAAAAATTGTACAGATTCTTTGAACATTTCTGTATTTAAATGCAAAATGGCAAGCTGGACGTTTTAATAGTTTTGGCAGGGAAAATTTTTAAAGATCGCGTTGCAGACAACCGGCGCACCATAGATAACGGTCAACCGGCACAAACCGCATTCGCTACCTTCTAGTTAGTAATAATACGGTCCATATTACCAGCTTAAGAGCGCGCTTCATTACGTGCAGAAAGTGTCGTTTCGGACCAATTTTCGTTAGAGTTCACACACCTTCAGGAATGAGATGAAGATTTGCTCGAAATCTTAAATTGTAGATAAAGGATAAACCTAGGGCTTGACATATTTTTCAAGGGTGGATATTTTGTAATAATTGATACAGAGCCCTTCAAACTTCGGCAACTTTAGGTTGTTATTTTCTACAAGTTTAAAAGTTCTTCGAAAATTAAAAATATGTCATGCCCTTGGAAATTCAATGGAGAATGTGTTTATGAAAACTGCATGTCGCTATCAGCTTTGAATTTTGTGATGAACTCTAACAAAGTGCGCCATGTTCCTGACAGCGATTTATACAGGTACTCCTAATTTTAGGCTACCCAACTGACAATTGCTGTAAAAAAACATCCAAGTTGAGGTATTTTCCCACTAGAGGCGCTTCATTCGTATTTGTAATTCGAGCAGTTGTGATGTTTATATAAAAAAATTCTGACATAGAAAAAAATACAGGAGATAAATGTACATGTTTTATTAGAACTCTATTTATAAGTGTATAATATTTCGTTCATTCTTTTTCTTCTTCTTTTTTTTTCTTAATAGCAACATTGTGCTTGCAATTAAAACTAGTCTTTGGCAGACTAACCATTAATTTTTATCTCATAAGTCTTAAGCTAATAAATTATCTGCTAGAGTCTATCCATTGATGTTATCTAGGTTTTTCTGGACTATTTGCTCATCACTCACTCGCGCACTATGCTCTGCTTTAACACTTTACACAAGATCAGATGGTTTTCTCCGCTTCAATCTTCGGACACGGTGTTGGTAGTCCAACAGTTGAAGAGCCTCTGAGTTGACGTGGAGGTGGAGTCTAGCTTCATGCTTGCCAGCAAACCTTTTTATTTCTTCCTTAACGGTTGGAATCTGAAGATCTGTATGAATGTCTGTATTACGAACATACCAGGGGGCATTCACTATGTTTCTTAATACTTTATTCTGAAATGTTTGAATACACACTTGATGTTAGAATCACTGGCACAGCCCCATAGCTGGATACCATAGAGCCATATTGGTTTCAAGATCTGATTGTAAATCAGCAATTTGTTGGAGATTGAGAGTTTGGAGTTTCTTCCAATCAACCAATAGTGTTGTCTATATTTTAATCCTAATTCCGCTCTTTTCTTCTTAACATGTTCCTTCCACCTGAGTTTAACGTCCAGATTCATGCCAAGATATTTGGCATTCATCGAGTACTGTACAATTTTTCCATTAATATCTAGTAGTTGTGGTTCTGTTAGTTTTTTGTTGGTGTAATTTACTTGAATAGATTTGAGCTCGTTGAGCTTAATTTTCCACTGTCTTGTCCAATCAACTACTGCGTTGCTTGCAATTTGCAGTTTTCTAAGAGAGCTTTCCTGGTCTTGATCTACTGCGAGTAGTGCAGTATCATCAGCAAATGTGGCAATGACTGCTTCTTCCATCACAGGTAAATCGCTCGTATACAATAAATATAGAATGGGTCCTAGGACACTGCCTTGGGGTACACCCGCTTTTATTTCTTTTAAGTCCGAGTACTCATCTTCTTGTTTGACTCTAAACAATCTATCAGATATATATATGATGTTAGGATGTCAGCATGTTGTTTTGGTAACATTTTGTTTAATTTATAAATTAGACCTTCGTGCCATACTTTGTCGAAGGCTTTTGCTCTTCTTAGAAATAAATTTAGAATTAAAATATTTTTATGGGAATTTTAATTATTAGATATCCTTTTGAGCACATACGTAACGTATTTTGTAAGAAGTAAGTTTTAATTAGCAATTAGTAAATAGTTAAAAAATACAACAAAAATAAATGTACGGTATAATTAAATAAATGGATTTATTTATCCATCGCAAATTTCGTTACAGCATAAAAAATTAGATAGAATAAGTGAATAACCATGCAAGGTCTTTGTTTCAGTAGTTAAATTTGTCTATGAGGATAGATTCATTTCAGTGCTTGAATACTTTTATTTATGCTAGAGGCGAGACTTTATATGTATTTTTCATATAGGAAGGTAGGTATTATCTAGTATTACTGAAACTGACTTAATAAAAAAGTATTAATATTATCCGTTATTTTCTTCTAAATTGGAAAATCGTCCAGAAAGTTCCATTTCATATTTTGATATTATTAGCAAAATCTGCTATGCTATTACACTTTAGACACGAGTGGAAAAAGTAAATTCAATAAATAAATTACCACAACAACAATTGTTGTTGTGGTAATAACAACAATGGTTGTTCTGATAGACGTTCGTTCGTAATTATAAGCCATTCGGTCTTTGCATTACAATTTTGTATTTTTATCATTTTTTAACCCCTTTAATAGGATTTGTAGAAAAAACAATGTATGAAATACGTGCTAAAAGTGAAATTATTTTGTTCGAAGAGATGACTAACTCTGCTGGTGCGTCGTGGTCAACATTTACTTTTGACGCTTTGCTATCATCATGATTTCAAAATAGTCAGTTAGGGGGTGTAAAAATGTTAAAAAACTAAATTTTCCTTATGTTGGGATATCTTGTTCAAACTAGATATGTGAACGTAAAATGTCGTTAGAAACAATTTTTTCTTAATAAAATATTTTCCATATTTTAACAAATAAGGTCATTTTTCGTTGATTTAAAAAATTGCGAATTTAACAGATACCTACCTATAATGCCACCTGTCACCTTTGACATGACGTATTTTATATTATTGGAAGCAGAGGTTGTTGCCATGCATAGTTGTTTCCAATCCGAATATTAAAGAATTTTCTCATGTGGAATGTGGATCCAACTTTACGACACACACTGTAAACTAAAATCTAAATTTTTAGCTTCTTTTTTGATAGGAATAGGGATCCCACCAATCGCTACGTTAATATTGTCAGTTAAGATGTATTAGTGTTTATTCGCAAAGAAGATAACAACTGATTTTTGAGGATTGATAATTAAAGAGTGCTGTTGTGACACCATATCTATAGCATTGAGATCGACGTTAATATCACGTATAGCATTTCGATGTACTTACTTTTACGATACGATTACGAATTACTTAGACAAAAGGAATATAGAAATTAAGAATCGTCAGCGAACATTTTCAACTTACGTTTTAACATATGTATGCGTGAAAAGTGTAAGTATAAATTATAAAGAGAATGGATCCCAATATAAAACCATAAGGTACTCCTCTTACTACTGGTGAAAAGCTAGAAATTCCATTGTTTATTGCTTGCATTGCATTGTTATACACTGTGCACGATTGCCTAATTGTTTATTGCATATAATGTTAAATACAATAACGCTATAAAATACTATTAAAATATTCACTAAAATATTTAATTATAAATTATAACTGTCGTTTCGCTAGTACAGTAGCTTCTTCAGATAAAGACTGGTTATAACTAAAACTAAAACCAGTCTTTATCTGAAAAAGCTACCGTGTAGCGAAAGGACAGTTATAATTTTTAAATAAATATTTTAGTGAAGATTAATAGTATTTTATGGTGTTATTGTGTTTAATATGGATCTTCATCAAGTACAGGCCGAATCAATGCAATTGATATTATGTTACTTTTTTTGCATGTCGCAAAGGTTTAAATAGTATATTACATTACTAGTGTGGAAAGTGAAACTTTTCGTACGCACGAGGCGTAGCCGAGTGCGGAAATCACACGAGTGCAGAAAAGTTACTTTCCAACGTGTAATGTACAATATTTTTCCTACGACCTTCCAAATTTCAAATGTTTAAAAAATTTTGATTTTTTAAAATTTTCAAGAATATAATTTTTGAAGATTTTAAAGCAAAATTTTTATGGTTAGGTTTAACAGAGAAAATCACACTTAAAGCTAATTTTCTTAAGCCATTTATTTTTAGGATATAAAGTTTAATTTTTTAAACAATTTAGTTTCACAATATGAATAATTATAACGAAATTTCTATCAAAACATTTCCAGAAAAATAAAATTAAGTTATCTTGACAACTTAATTTTATTTTTCTGGAGCTGAATTATGACAATTGTTAAAGTGAATGGGTGTTTGTTAACATTTTATTTAATAGATTCTTTTACTAAATATAAATTTCAATTTTAAAAACTCATATATTCATAACTTATTTAAACATAGTATAAAATTAAACCTTGGGTTTAGCAGCAAAATTAATTAAATGAATTACTATTACAATTTATAATATAATAATTTCAGAGGCACATAATTTATTTTTTATTTATATTTAATAATATCTCCATAATTAACAAATATAACTTCAACTAATAACACAATGCCAGGTGTGAAAGAGGTTGCCTAACTAAATTATTTGACATTACTCTTATTTTCTCCCATTTGGCATCGCTGATTTTAATCTTGGCAAACTTGCTTCAATAATTTTCATGTATTATAGTGAGGTTACGTTAGGGTGTAATCTATTAGATATTTCTCTTTGATAGCTAAAATAACTAATTAAACATTAATTAAAGTTATATTTATAAGAAAAGAATAGATACATAATGGTTAAAATGCTTCTCAAAATTGGATTAAATATTAATGTCGTCATTTTAATGTAAACAAAATTCATGGATTTCTAGATATTGCTTAGCGTGACGTATTTTCATAACACACACGTGTGTTATGTTCCTAACATACGCGTGTTATATGACTCACTTTCTTAATATCGGTAGCGTTTGCTATTGTTCACTTTCGTATGGGGTCGTAGGAAAATAATCTTTTCCTGCTCCTGAACATGAGTCGCCACCTAAAAGTTTAAACTACCAAGGTATTTTATGTTATACACTTCTCCAAGAAATTAACGCACCACCAAAAAATAACCAAAGGTTTGAAGTTAATTTGTGTCTGAACCATGCGTCCGATTTCAATGATTTCTTTTTTGTATGATACGTTTTTTATTTAAAAACATCAATGTACAATTGTTTTGTCAAAGAAATTATTTTTTTATGAATACAGTGTGTACCAATTGCGACGTGTTTTTTTTATAAAATTTATAACACCCTGTAACGTTTAACAGTTACACCAGCAAGTTAGAAATCATATCGTACACTAGCCTTATCGTTTCTTAACATTTTCGTTTTTTGATTCACCTTATTATCCTATTAGTACCGGAAAACATAATTTTATAGCATAACAGGATTTACGTAAAGTTAATATCAACATGTCCATTGTCCATTATTTTATTAGATATTTTATATAACATATTATGCATCAGTATATGCCAAGGGATGCTGCGTAATCGTATGCATTTAAAATACATAGGTACTGTTTTAGAAGTTTGAAACCCCACTTCCAACGTTTTAAGGTATCAAAAATTCGAAATTTATAATTCCAATACTGTGTAATTTCAAAGATAAAGAGCTTTACAGCCCAGCGATGCGGCTTTGAAGTCTCAAACAGAAATCTTTCAGAGGTTCACAATTACAAGTTCAGAATTACAACAGTTTTTAAAGCATTGATTATAGAACTTCGTCTATGTTTTAAAATCTCAAAAATTATAAATTTCGGAGATATAATATTCGAAAACTTAGAAATTGCAGAATGTTACAGTAAATACCAATTCCGTTGGCTGAAGATTCTTGAAACGAAACGTCATTTGTCACGTAGTGAAAGGTATTCCTAGAATGCTACATTCGGGTGTTTTAAAGTCCAAAAATGAAGATTAAATCTAAAACCGACATAGTTTTAAAATGTAGTTTAAGAAGTTTAAATTGTAAAGTCTCAATCTTAAGGTTCTAAAATTCGAAATTTCAGAAATTTAAAATTCAAGTCACAGATGTCACGTTTTAGCTTTCCACTCTAGTCACTGCATCTAGTCACCTAGGGCAGCTGGTCAATCAGAGTAACGCAAACCGCCGCCATATTGGGGCGGAGAAGAATGATTTTTAATAATGGGCAGATTAAAACCACGTTTTACGTGTTTGACATATTAGAGGTTTGATCTTTCAGAATAAGAAAAACCTTTTAAAGTAAACGTGGATTTGATTAAATTCAATACAGAACAAATAATGAACAATTTCGTGCTTCGTTTGCCCCAATATGGCGGCGGTTTGCGGTACTCTGGCCGACAAGCTGCCCTAGGTAACTAGATGCAGTGACACTATTCAACTCATATCCGTAGTTTACATTGATATGTTCTGAGCGTCATTATGTTGGAAACATCCAAACATTCCATTATTGTTTAAAATGAAAACTTGGAAACTAAAACTTTGAAAATTTAGATTATCGATTTAGATTAGAAACTTGGAAATTAAACTTTGAAAGTCTCAGTTCTTGATATGTAATCTTTAAATGAATGAAACTAAAATACTGATCTTTAGAATTTTAGAGATAATGAAATTTCGATTCTTTGAAACTTGGTTAGTCGATATACAAATTCTGAGGTAAATAAATAATTCTGAATAAAATGTGTATTCTATTGTGAGATCATGCGGTGTTTTGTAATCTGGTGTACCGTGTACAATTTCTTCCTTGAGATTTGTCTCTTGATTTTATCAGATGGAAGAGGCTGTACATACGTTTTATAACATCTGCTTATTTTATTAAGTTATTTATCTTGCAATAAAACACTTTTATGTAACTAAAGTTTGTGAGTGAAGTCCTCTAGTGGACTTGAGTCACTCAAGTCCACCAGAGAACTTCACTCACAAATTGAGTCACTTGAGGTCCCCAGTTGCGTTTAGCGGCAAATGCGTCTACATAAACTCCCCACAGCAAAAATATGTTTTCAAAATTTCAAAGTGTATCAACTTTGTATCAATTTTCGAATTTGCCAAAGCTGCCGCTTTTCAAATAGATTTTTCCGAAAAATGGCAAATCGAACACTACAAACGATGCTTTGGAAATCATGAAAAGTACAAATCCATTGTTTTAGTGATTAGTCATTAGGAGGGAGAGATTTGCAAGTAAGAAACATCTCGACACCCCTCTTCCATTGAAAACACATATGATATTATGATTTTCCCAATTAAGGCAAATAATTTGTTGATCTGTTCCTTGTAGGTTTTTGTCATTTTCCTGTTCGTTACAAGGCATCGTAGCAACGTTATTCAATTCTAAGTTCTTACATTTTCTACATATATTATTAGATTTGTTTCTTCCACCAAGTTATACACATTTCTGTTGTTTCTTCTTCACCACTTGTTATTTCCAGCTGTTCACCTTCTTGTACATATTTATATGATGGGCTAATACTGACATTTACGTCTACTGAATGACTTTGTAATTTTTGGAGTAACTCATCAAGATCATCTTCAGTTCCTAGGGATTTAATGATTTCATTGAAATGATTTGTAGAGGATAGTCTAATTTTTAGGTCTGTACCAAATTTTGCCTTGTACCAATCCAATGTAATAATCCTATGGAAGGAACAGTTTCACTGAAACTGTTAGAAATAACAGCCAACTGACCAATTTGTGTAATTATTGTCCTGCAGTCAGGTTGGCAACATATTTTTGACATCCTGATTGCTTCTTGCTATAATACTGCCTTGTGATTAAGGATGGCGCGGTTGGCCATGAATAATTTCCAACTCAGGCCATAGTTTTACTAATTCGACAATTATACAGTTTGGAAATTCGCGGTCATTGTCGCTTTTGTAATATGGCTGGAAATCCAAATTCAAGGAAAATTTTCAAAAGCTTCTAAGCTACTTCAACAGCTTGCTTTGATTTCAAAGGACGTAGGCAAATAAATTCTGTGGGATGGTCCTAATAATTTAGTAACAATTTCTATTCTTCATCTTGGCATGATTGCTAATCGATCAAATCAACTTGGCCCCGAGAACAAAATTCTTTTAAAACTATAGGTTTAGTAACCAAATTTGTTTGTTTCGATTTTACTATTTCTTTTCTTAAGACAAATTTCACACGATTATAGAATTATTCGAAAACAGGTCGTGGAATCTGATCTGATTTTAAAGCAAAAATCATTTTATCTCTAGCACCATGGCCCAGTGAAATAGGTGCCGAATACAATATTACAAATAAGTCTTCTTATGGTGTCACATAGATAATATTACCATGTTTTCCGCGGAATAACGCATTATGAAAAGCCTACGACATACAAATATATTTAATAAATATTTTCTCTTAATTGTTTGATTTTCTTGCTCAGAAAAATAAATACGTATGTATTCCTTAGGCCACCCTGTATAGTAACCTCTAACTGTGTCTTTTAACAAAATGTAACTATTGCATTCTATGCTTTTTTTAATTGAAACTTCCACTTGCTGAAAAATTGATTTCCACTAGAAATCTTTTATTTTAATAATAGCTAGAAGTATGTATTTTAAATAGCTTACGCTATTATAACTTAATAGTTGATAAGCATAATAGCAATAACCTTGACATCCATAGGTGGAATTAAACGTAAACCCTTTAATAATATGAAACTAAATTAATATTATTAATTTATTTCGTAATTCTTAATAATATAATAATAAATACTTTTAATTTAAGGAAAGAGATTTCAGTAGACATTCAATAATGTCTTTCATTTTGATAAACAGAAAAATGAACAATTATAACTGACGCTTATAAAAATGAAAATGAAACCTAATATGTTTAGTGTTGTTTATAACACAGTAATTTACGAGCGGCTTGGTCGGAATATTTGGGAATTCCAATGTTGAATGTCATATCTTCTGTCTGTAAGGAAAGAACCAGTGTAAGATGGGTTATCTAATTAATTTTCTTTTAAGGCGCAATGGAATTTGTAGTTTCGCGTTATCAAGCGTGCTCTTAACTCTTAACCTTAACCTCTCAACTAATGTACATAAGATAAATGTATATTTGTGTGGATATGATTATACCTACTAATTAGTTAATTACTTAAGTATTTAAATCGATTACTTCGGATGTGTTACATAAAGTACTTTTCTTGCGGCTGTCCAAGACCATAAAATATAATGCAACAGCTTTTCTAATTTAAGTTTTAAGGCCAGTTGGGGCAATTGGTCCATAGATATACAATTCTTTTGCTTCAAACTCTTTATCTCATATTTTATCGTGAAGTATAAGTTTAGGACCATGTTTTATAGTAACTTTAATATATTTCCAAAAGAAAATGTAAAAATAAAGCAGCTCTAATGCCAACTATTGCATTTAAAAATATTTTTTTAAAAACATGTCCAGTGGTTCCAGTTAATAATAAATTGGGGTAAATAGAATCATCGTCTATATTTTATATCCACATTACTTTATAATATGTTCTGGGTAACTGGGACGCCCTAAGGATATTAATTAAAATGTCTTCAAAAAATTAGGGCTGCAGTAGGAATAGTTCAGGAATTATCGCAGTCGGAAAAGTGTATAGGCCTATAGGGTAAAGTCGATAAAACTAAAAATTCACGTAATTCTTGAAAGTGTCTACATTGCTAAGTGCTGGGTATATCTTAGCCAAGCATTATGAGGACTTTACGTGATGTAAATCTAGATTTCTCTATATGTTTTTTGTCTCAAGATTGACGTCTTACTATAAAATAAAGAAAATAGCGGGATAACTTTAAATTTTTTTAGATAACTTAATTTTTTAGATTTAGATACACTAACTATACTGAAAATAAATCTATACCGTAACAACAAGAACAAAAGTATAACTAACTTATAAATCGAAAACTTGTAGTAATAAAATCCATTTATATTATTATTGGAATTTTACAATTACGTATAGACTTTTTATAATTCACTTACTTCTAATAATAAAGTAAATTCATATAACAAACAATACAAACAATCTTTCAGTTAATGGATCTCAATTCCAATTGCTGAGTAAAAAAGTCGATCTATGATTAATCAGTTTTAAAAAATTGTTAAATTTATTATCCATCCATCCACTTATATTTGAAGCAACCGAAACTGCCAATTAAAGGAAATCCTGCGCCTCAAGTGGAACTTTAACCACAACCCTTTGTTTACCCTTGAATCCTATTGTAATAACCTTAATCTCAATAATTAACCAAAAAAAGTAGGTATCACACTTTGGTTTCAATTATTAATTACTGATACTTACGTTAACAGATCTCCCAGCAGAGACATCTTAGTGATTCGAATTATGATCAGATGTCGTTGGTGTTAATTGCAAAGGCGTACTAATTTAGAATATAACACAGGAACTATTAAAAGATAGAAGGCCGCCACCCAGACAACAAAAATTAAACTTCTGGACGTTGCAATAACTACCAAAATGCATCGAGGAGTGTAGTATTATTTATTATTTTCTTCGTTTTATTCCATCCACGCTACCACAACCAATATCATAACTGTTATCTAAAGCCATTTTACTATTAACATCATTAAATAATTTTGTTAATTTCCATAAAGAACACTTTAACGTTAATCGCTATTAACCCAGCTTTTTAGCAAATTTCTAAGTTCTTAAAAGCGAACTAGGTTGCACCATTTATTCCCTTCGTTAACTTAACTTCATATTAAAATGAAACCCGTGACATTATCTTAACATTTATTTTAATAAAAAGGGTTAAACACTAAAGCCACGGTATTATGGTACGGAAACGATAAAAACTCATTTAACAACAAAACCACCTAAAAATGGCAATTTAGCAGAAAATCTAACAAAACGCCCAATTAAATCATTAGCGACCCTGGCCAAATGCTCAAGAGTGCGTCAAGCGCGCCCCTTCGATGTCAGTCACTTAACTTGACTAAACATCCCTGATAAGGTAAGAAGCTTGTCTTGTTTTTTGGTAACTATTAGGTGGGGTCTTCTGTTCTAAAGTGCTTTGACCAATTGCATAACAACATGGACATCACGTACCGCCAATAATAAATTTAGCTAAATTCCCTCTCTATTATTTTTATTAACAATTACGGACGCTATTAAACCATGATTTGAACAAACTTATCAAAATGCATCATTTATCCGTCTAGTATGCACAACTTACGTATCTAAAAGCTACATAAACTTTTGAGATTCAAAGAAACTTGATACAGTATACAGAATTATTTATTCAAAATAAAATCATAAAATACATTAAGTTTCTGTTGTGTCTAATTTTGTTACCTAGAAGCTAACATTTTGTTCACTTTTTAAATGAAATTAAGCAGAATTTTAAAGAATACGTGACTAAAGCATGTTGTTAACCTGTGGGAAATAGATTTTGTTTGTGTAAGTGTTGACTTAGTTACAACTGAATACTACGATTACATTACATTAAATAGGATTGTCAGCGTTTCTAAATACTTTTTGAAATACATCTGCCTGTCGCACCCACAAACAAAGACTTTATGTTTTATAGACCAAATTAAATTTAAATAAAGCGTAATCACAGTTCCATCCCACTATCAACACTCTTTAAAATACATTTTTATTTTTAGTTCTGTATAATTAACCTTCATAATACCATGGAGTCGCTGAAGACACCACTCTATTTGAAATTGTACGAGGCTTGCTCGATATATATTGCGAATTGACAACCCTGCTTTTGCTAGGTGCAATCTGACATTTGCAACATAAAGTTTGACATTTTTGACGGCATACGTACTGAAAACGTTTTGTCATACGGACGCTATTTGTTTTATTTACATTGAGTTGAAAATTTCCTCTCGGCCAAAAAATGGAATTAACTCGTGAACATTTTGGTGCTATGATTTTCTACGACTTCCGATGTGGATTATTACAACAACAGTGCGTCGATCAACTTAATTTAGCTTTTGGTGATGAAGCCCCACACAGAGCAACTGTATATCGTTGATTCAATGAATTTAATCGTGGTCGTAGTTTTCTGGCAGATGAATCTAAAGAAGGTCGTCCAAAATCGGTTGTGGTGCCAGCAAACATCGATGCAGTGCACGAACTGATAAAGCAAGATTATCATGTGACTTATCGTGAAATTCAGGCATCCTTAGGCGTTAGCATGACTAGCATACATTCGATATTGCATGAACATTTAGTCGTGAAAACGTTGTGTGCAGGCTGGATTCCACATAAGTTAACAGTCGCTCAAAAAAAGACTCGTGTCGATTGGGCGAAAGAAATGCTCGAGAAATACAACCACGGTGCTTCAAAAACCGTTTATAACATCGTCACAGGTGACGAATCTTGGATTTATGCGTATGAGCCCGAAAGTAAACAGCAGTCGACTATATGCGTATTGATATTTTGAAAAACAATAAAAAAGTTTCCAACACTAAATATTTATTTTTGTTAGATTTTCGCAATACATATCGAGCTGCCCTCGTATATATGTGGAGCCGTCCTTTTTAAATTTACAAAAAGAATAATGACTCTGCATAGGCCAGTATAGTTTAAGTTTTGGTGAAAATGATTTTTGTAATATATGTCGTTTTTCACAAAAATTAAATAAGTTAAACATAAATAATGCCACTGGGGTGACCCCTAATACTAAGCACGATGCATTGAATTTAGAATGTTGTTTTACCCTATGTACTAATGCAAATTTTATCTAATTATTTTCTTACATCTGCTTATTAAGAACTTAAGTTTATTTGAGAACATTATGGAAAATCATTATTACGTCTTAGCATATTGAGAATTCAACAGCTTTGTAATTTGAATATAGGGATTCTCCTAGTTATTTTTTTCTGTGCGTGTATTGAGACTTTGTAGCAACAGCAGCTTTGTTGTTTAATTATTCTGTTTAATCATTCAGTAATCATGGCTAGAAGTAATTCAATTCGCGTAGGTGATAAAGGTGCGAATGAAACGTTCTAAGCTTGCGCCCAGACCATCAACTTTTCTTAATTACACTACCTTTCATGATAATATTTAGATTGTTCTTTATGGCAACCCTTCTGACATAAAATGGGCAACAACCTAGTTTTTACCTTTTTCCCTATATCTTTCATGAAAACTCACAATGTTCTTCCGTACCCTTTCTCGTTCGCATGGCATTATTACTTACAATAAATTTAAAAAATTACTTAGTTTTGTTCGCAGTAATTAACCACAGCACACTATTTTAAAATATCAAAATGACAATCATGGCGGAATGTTACGCATCAAGATGGAGGGCGTATTAGATACTATAAGAAATTAAAACTACTGAAAATTGTATCCTACACTGTTTTCAGTAGTTTTAATTTATTTTTGAGAGATAATACTATAAACTATGTCGTTCGATGGACTAATGCAGAATGCAAACTAAAGTATGGGATTTATGGAAAGATGTAAATCCCAAGCAATGTTTTATTGGTCTGTTGATATTAGCAGTGGTTTGTAAATTTCATAATAAAGGGATTACAAATTCATAGAATGTTGAAGATGGATGTGCTATATTCAACAAAATTATAAATACAATTAGGTTTACCGCATTTCGCAATGTCTCCGTTTTGATAATGCTGACGTCAGAAGACGAAATTGAGATCCAGATAAACTACTTAGCACCGATTCGAGCTCTTTTTGAATTATGGCTACTTATCCTCCAAAATGAATACAACATAACGGTTGACAAACAGCTGCTAACTTTCCGAGGAATGTGTCTCTTCAAACAATCATCATCAGAGTAATGAAGATATAGTATAAGTATTTGGACAACCTGCGATGGTCAAACCTAATACATACGTTTACAATTGCCAGATGTACAGTGGTAAAACAGGTGACATGCATGTATTGATATGCATTCTTACTTTAAGCTTACTACCTAAAACATTACAGTAAGCCGTTGTTGAAACATTGAGTGCTTCATTCATTAATTTGTCCGAACGTCAGGGTGTTCCGTCCCGCATTATTTTTAAGACACGAATTGAGACGTATCTCAATTCGTGTCTTAGTCGTACTCAATTAGCTATTACTCGTTGAGTCGTACTCAATTAGCGCGCATTGTCTGCACTTGCGCTAACAGTAACTCACTAGCGAGAAAGAGGTCACTATCCATCCTCTACTAGCTCTCCAGGCTAGTACCGGAGCAGTAAACGCGCTCACCCGTCGGCGCCTTCTCCAAGTAGTAGGCCCCTCGTCCAGCTTCGGAGTTTCCCCCAACTCCTATAGAGTTGAGGACCACTGAACAATCGAATCCAACCTCCAGTGTGGCAGGACTTGGTTTTTTAATGGTTTCGCCACCCCGATCTACCAGTTATAGGCTTGGTATGCCCTTGAGACAGCTTCGTTTATAAGTCTACATGTTATAGACTCTTGGTATGTACCCATTTCAGGGTGAAGTTTCTTGAGTGTCAGAGGCTATATCTTCGCTTCAACACCCCTTAAGTGTAAAGGTTCTAGAGCTACTTCAGGTCACAGTACTCTCTGCAAACAAGTCATAGGGTGACCCCAATTAGCTTCCGGAACACGGCTACCTGGTGGCATGCAGTTTCTCATTAGCCAAAATTTACCCCCTTCTAACCAGGATAAACCTCACTTCAATCCTAGAAAGGATCAAATCCACCCACACCGGTCTTCATGTTAACAGAGCTTCTCCTGCAACTTTTAGAGGTATTCGTCAAGAATTCGTTACCGACTTTCTCTACCACACATTCTGTTATCCCTGGTAGGATGGTAGGTGTATTGGGTAGACTGGATACAGTCAGTCCGGTTGAACGCCGTGTGGTCTGCATCGCTCAACCAAGCTTGGTACAGTACGGAAGAATAGGCGAGAGCTTTTTAAGGAATTAGTAGCTTGATGTAGAAGAGACTTATATTCAACTAAATGTGGGCATGTGACCACCAAGACGACGCTATGTTAGTGTCTTACTGCCCGAGGAGAAAGATGGACGCAAGGAAAAGGTGAAACGTGACCCACTTTGTCTTCAGTAAGATTTTATTAACATAGATTACTTTGATAGATTATTTTTATGAATGAATGATAATCAAAGTAGTAACAGTCTTCCGATTGGTCGATATTTTATCTATAATTATGTTTTTAAAAATTTTTATCATTCAAACTTTTAATTAATTAAGAAAGAAATATTTACTCGTATATCAACAACATACCCACCACATTTAGATACTAACTAATATTCAACATTAGAAATATGCAGAAATTTCTGAACAACAGTAATTTAGAAATTTAGACCATTCTACTCTGAAAAGAATCTATGTCAGATAACTGTTAATTTCATCATGGTCATAAAATCATAATAATCTAAGGTTAACTATTTCCTCTAATATTAGTAAATAATAGAAATATTCAATACAATGTTATTGTTCGCGTTTTATTTATTTATGTTGTATGAGAGTTGAACGACAATTATTAATACATCCTATATATTTTATAACAAATATATTTATTGGTGTCAAGGTTGCAATATTTTTAATACAATACACCATCAAATCACTCAACTTAGATATAAACTATTTAGTTTTAATATTTTATTGATATTAATACAATAGAATATTCTGTCATTGTTCTAACCAAAATATAATATCCAACATAAATGCAATTCACGTGACAGGCAATCATCGGTACCCTAAGAAAACAATTCTTATCATTTCATCAACTCTTTCAAAATACAATTGCTTATTGTTTAAAGACTTATGTAGTTAATTGTTCAATTCTATGTAATGTATGTGCATAATCACAATTAAATAGAGTTAACTCGCTTTATACGTATAATTTCTATGTAATCTCACCAGCACGACAATTACTACAACTAATAATATTTAGTTATTTCCGCTGAAATGTGAAAATCAAAATCTATAAGAGTTTAGATATGTAAAATTCTTTATATATAATTTCTTTAAATACCTGAGTTTTCAGTAATCTTTTTTGCTTGTTTCAGCTATTAATGGGGACTCATCAATTATAGCCCTTGAACAAAGACAAGCGAGTAACTCAGGAAATGGAAACCCGAACACGCCTGTAACTGAAAACCCTGCAACTGGTCCAGTAGAAGGAAGCAATCAAAATTCTTTAATTAATTTATTAATGGCAATAATTCCAGATGTTGTTCGTTTTATGTTTTGTGCTACTATTAGTATAGATATTAATTGCATGATACACAATGGTGCCAATATTTTAGGAAAAATTGGTCAGTTTGTTGCTTAAGAAGAGTATTTATTATTTGTCGTGTTGTAAAGAACAGATTCTTAATAAAGGTTTTTCAAAAAAACAACTCCATAGTTTGGTCTATTTTAACTAGTACATAAAATCTACATAAAAACGGTTGCGATTGTAACAATCTTGTAACAATTTTTACAAAAGCCCTACACTTGGTCGCTAATTTGTAACCTACTTTACTTTACCAAAAACAAAAGTACTATCTATGCCTCGGCTTAGCATAAATACCATCAAATGAGAACTATCTCCCTCTTTTGAAATTAAAGCAGGTCATAGTGGATTGGAACATTATCAAATTTATAGAGATTTGTATATAAGAGCGCCAGCATAATTGATTTAAATTAATAAAAGGGTGACGTTAATACGGAGCTATAGATCTTAAAATGACTCAGTCACAATTATGCAAGTACCTAATTTCGCACTCTGTTATTACACAACAATAGTACATAGTAAAAAGTAAACAAGAAACAACACAAATAATCCATTCCTTTATTTATTTATTTATTTATTTATTTCACATGAGATTATTAGATAGTAAAGAAAAGAACTGGAAACCCTTCAGTTGTCGTTCAAATAATATCTTAACATGCATTATAATAATATTACAACTAAGTTAAAAATACTTGAAAAATTTGTACTATGATCATTATTAGGTTTAAAGCTAATCAAGTATTTCCTAAACATTTACTTATTCTCATATCGAAAGTTTTCTTAAATTACAATTTTAAAATTTCTATCCAAAAATATAATAATTCATAATCTCTTAAATTTTGATTACATGAAGTAATTAACGCTTCCACAAAAAATTGGATATAAAGAACCCATCTGGTTATTTATATAAACTTAATTTGCTTTACAAACATTACTTTAAATAACTCGTGGAAGATGTCCACCAGGTACACCAGGTTATTCTGAGCCTTTTTGGAGAAGGTTTCCAGTGATTCACTTGTGGGGTTTCAAAATACCAGGGACTGCAAAACCATATCCGCCATTAACATCAAACAAACAAACAAAGGTGAAACTCGTAGTTTCAGCTATGGAGATTAAACAACAGTATACGTTTTAAAATCAGCCGATTTTCTTAAAACGCCAACATGATTGCAGGTCTGAATTAATATTCTCAAACTAAAATGTGAATCGATTTTCTTAAAATAAAGTCCGTATCGACTTTTTCAGACTAAGATCCGTATCGAATTTTTCCCTATAAACAATAATCGATATTGTAAAGAAAAGTTTATTGATCACATCAATAAAACAAGAAGGAAATTAATTAAGATAAAAAGATGACTACCTTCCGAATTTCGGAGGATTTCTAAGATGGACGACGAAACGTTGACAAAGAAAACTTGCATTCTGAAAGGAAGATTTACTTATTTGTAAGGTAGCACTATAACTATAATACACTTGTAGCGAATTATTTGTTTATTATTTTGTTTCTCCTAGTAATAACCTAATTGCGTACCACTAGGTTTGAGAAATAAGAAACACTGTTTTGCACTAACTATTTATTATTCCAAAACAAGTGAAACTGAGAACATCAACAATTAATAATGCTTAACTAATTGTAATGGGGTGCATTAGAACCACCCGCTTGTTAAGATGTCTTGCTGCGTTCTGAGGCTGGCGAGTTCGACCTGTAAAAACAAAGAAGCAGCCCTCGAACACATATGGTAATGGGGCGGGGTGGTCAACGAGGAATTCTCAACATACCCCCCGCCTTCAAAGTAGTAGCTTTCGAAATGCAATAATTCAAATAAGGAAACATAAAATACAAGCACAAAAAACATAATATACCTATATACAAAGGAAAACAAATTCTTAATATAAAAACACAGTTTCACCAGACATATTTAGTGTCATAGTTTAAAGCAATAAAGTAACAATATACAGTTATTTGACTGACACTTTGAGTTAAGCCTGGAAAGCACAATTTCACTCTGAAATATTACACTTTTCACTGACACATCGGCAAAGGACAAATCTTTGAAAATGAACGTCGTATGACACTAGTGGCAGTTCTGACAGAGGCAATTCGGCTGATGCCATCCTTCCCCGGGTGTAAGCTCATGACCCTCCCGATATTCCATCGAAGTGGCGAAACGTTGTCTTGTTTTATGAGAACAAGCGTGTTCTCTTGTAGCTCTGAGTGGTTAAAGCGCCATTTGGTCCGCTGCTGTAGTTCGGATACGTATTCTTTGCTCCATCTAGACCAAAGGTGTTGTTGGAGCTGCTGGAACCTTTGATATGTTGATAGTCGCGGTCCAGGTATATCCGTTAGATATGGATCTGGGATTGCTGTCAGCGGCCGACCAATCAAAAAGTGAGAGGGAGTGAGAGGCTGAAGGTCGTTTGGGTCAGACGATAGAGGAAACAAAGGACGGGAATTAAGTATAGCTTCAATTTGAATCAGCAGGGTGGATAACTCTTCATATGTAAGGAGCGCATTACCTATTACTCTCTTTATGTGATATTTACATGATTTAACTCCCGCTTCCCATATACCCCAAAAGTGGGGAGAATACGAGGGTATAAAATGCCATTCATTCTATTCCCTCAAGTGTTGCAGCTGCGGAAACGGTAGCACTCTGTTCAGCTAAAAATTTCCCTAACTCTCTAAGTTCTGATTTAGCACCTACAAATGTAGCGCCATTATCGGAGTATATTTTGGATGGCCTACCGCGACGAGAGACAAACCTTCTTAATGACAGTATAAATCTTTCAGTTGATAAATCTGTGACCAATTCAAGGTGTAGCGCCTTAGTGGCAAAGCAAATGAAAAGGCATATATAGGCCTTCATAGTTTTGCAACCACGGCCTTTGCGGTCTTTGATTACGAAAGGTCCAGCGTAGTCAACTCCCGTGGTAGCAAAGGAAGGTGCTGGTTGTATACGTGACGCGGGAAGGTTTCCCATAATAGGATTCGTCAGTTTCGGTGAAAATCGACAACACCGATAGCACCTATGTAGTTTGTTTTGCGATATTACGCCCGGAAGTAATCCAAAACCTATCTCTGGTGGTAGCGATCAATAATTGCGGACCAGCATGCAGTAATCGTAGATGCTCGCGTGACATAATAGGTCTTGCCAGCTGATGATTGCCTGATATGAGGGCAGGGTGCTTTTTTGAAAAGGAAAACAAATAGTTTTGCAGCCGACCACCTACACGTATGATTTCATTTTCATCTATAAATGGATTTAAACTATCGATATTACTGGGATTTTTGACAGTTTTATTTTGTCATAGGTATTTAAGTCACTGAGCTTGGGAGAGGCGTATTAGCAGCAGCTGAGAATCTTGTAATTCACAGAGAGAAATAGGACCAGACCGCCTTTTCGGAGCTGATCGTAAACAATTATGTTTGAAACGTTGGCAATACGCTACGAACCGTTCTAACCTTGTGAGATCCGAAAATCTGGAAAACAATAAATTATGGTTTTGATCAGATTGGTGTAAACAACGAGTCTGCCTCTTGAGCTCTGGTAGGTCGTGAGACCCTAAATCAGTATCTGGCCAAGAAGATTCTTCCTCATGAAGCCATTGAGGACCACGCCACCAAAGACTAGAAGCCTTTAATTGAGATGGTGGGATGCCTCTAGAAGCCAAGTCAGCAGGATTTGCTATTGTGGGTACATGTCTCCAAGAAAAATTAGCAGTCAACGCTTGTATATCCGCAACTCGGTTAGAAGCAAATGGGGTCAGGAGGTTAGGATTCGTCTTGAGCCATCCCAGGACAATAGTAGAATCAGACCAAAATAAGGAACGTTCAAAAGTAATATTTAAAGCCTTTACTACTTGACTACATAGTTTGGCAAGGAGGGCTGCTCCACAGAGTTTGGGATGAATATCTGATTCAGGCACTCCAGATAGCACCCTAGGATCATTGGAGATCCACTTACGCAGTTTCAAGCAGCCTGTGCTTAGAACCTTTGGCAACTCTTGGCATATATTCTGAGCTTCTGGTAGGGTGTCGGCGCCTGTCAAAAGATCATCGACATAAAAATCTTCCTTAATAACTTTTGAAATGCCAGGAAGGCTACCCTCACACTCGATTCCCAATTGGCCAGTGGGCCAACCATCTGTATACTATTTAGAGATTGTCCGCTTGAAGAACTGGCTGAGCCATTAAATACTACTCGAAGCTTAGTGGTAAGGCTTTCTTCCTTTAACACCCCGTGATGAGGAAGATAGTAAGAAACTTGGGTAGGAGCAGGACCTGCGTGAGACATGTGACCAAGTTTCTCGTATTCATACATGAAGGCTACATAAAGATCGCGTAAATCTTTATTTACTAATAGTCTCCTTTCCAGTGAAAGGAAACGTTTCGTGGCAAGTTGTAGAGAATCACCCAGAACCGTTGGGTGCTCTTTGAATGGAATTGATACGATGAATTGTCCATCTCTAGAACGTTTCGTATTTGCGACGTAATGTGTTTCACAAAAACTTTCCCCCTCAGAGAAAACCTTTTCTGCAGGGTAATGTTCAAGTTTCCAAAAACGGGATAGCTGGTCTTGTAAATCGAAATGAGTAAAGTGGCACTGGGTTATGTGGAAACAATCGATGTTTAAAGGACCGGATACAACCCATCCCAGCCTTGTGTTTTGGAGAATAGGAAGATCAGGACCCAATCGAATTTGTCCTTGACTTAGAATATTCCAGAAGACTGATGATCCTAGCAGAAGGTCTATTTCTCCAGGGTGGTTGAAACGAGGATCGGACAGCAAGATGTCATCTGGAATATTGAAACTATCCAAATTGACATAAAATGAAGGCAGAGTACTGGTAATCTTGTTCATTACCAGACAGGAGATCGTTGTTTGAAACGAGCAGTCGTGCGATTGAAGTTGTACTTCACAAACAGCACGTATTTGTGAAGCAGCCTTGTTGAGACCTGTTACGGTCATGTCAACGGATTTGAGGGGAATTTTGAGAAGCCTACATAACCTATCGGATATAAAGTTTGATTGCGAGCCCGAATCCAGAAGAACTCGCACTGAATGGGCTTTACCAGTGACGTCATATACTTGCGCAGCGGCTGTAGGCAGTAGGACGTGCATCGACTCAGAACAAAAGGCAGTAACAGATGCATTGTTTGTCGCATTCAGTGATTGATTTGAAAGACCTGGCTGATTCGGAAAAACAGCGGCAACGGATTGACTGATATCAGTAAGGGGTTCCTCGTGTATGAGGGAATGATGTTTAGAACGACAATCCTTGCATGTAAATCTTGACTTACACTGAGCAACCATATGACCTCGACTAAGACAATTGTTACAAAGTTTCAATTCTTTTACCTTGTTAATACGATCACGCACTGAAAGCTTAAGAAATTGATCGCAGCTATATATAAGATGAGGTTTTCTGCAAACTGAACAACATGGATTCTTTGAAACAAATGCCTTAGTGCGGAGCTTTGGTTTTTCAGCAGTGGGCTTGATTTGTTTTAATTCTAGGATTTCTAGAAGATTGGCGGTATTTTTAAGGAATGTTTTAAATTCATTGAGGGAAGGAATCTCTGACGTATTGTTTTTAAAAGATTCCCATTCTCGTGAAGTTGTTGCATCAAGCTTAGTGGCAACAACGTAAATGATAATTGTTTCAAGCAAGGTTTCCGTATCAACTAAAGACTTCAAGCAATTAAAATGTTTGAAAAGCATATCATGAAGATGACGTAATTTAACGGAAGATTCCTTTTGCAATGACTCCATATTGAAAAGCGATTTTATGTGATTATAAGTAAGCATTCTCGAATTATTATACCTGTCGCAAATGGTTTCCCATGCTACTTGATAGTTATCAGATCTGAATTCTAATGATTTAATTATTTGAGCAGCAGTGCCAGCAAGGGACGCTCGCAAATAATGAAATTTTTGAATGGTCGTTATAGACTCATTCTCATGAACTAAATTATTGAAAACTTCACGGTTTTCAAGAAAATCTTCTATATCCCCTGAGAACCTTGGAATATTTACGACCGGCAGTTGAACAGAGTTTTTGTCAAACGGCGGCGTTTGCCGATTTGAAGCCGAGGCCAGAGGACTACCTAAATCGTTAGTTAAATTTTTAATATGGTTTTGTGGGCGTGCTTTCAAAACCTCTTTTGCTAAAGATATGCTATAGTAATAAGAATTTTCAAATTGTTCTATTTCTTTCATTTCGTCATCAGGTTTATCTGAAATTAAGTCTATTTGATCATGCACCTCGACAAATTCCGCTAGTACATTTGAAATTTGACTTAATCTATCCTTTAATTCAATAGCCCGACGATCAAGCAGATTTGTGTTTTGGTTTTGAAGTTCCCCGTATATTTTTTCGATATACGTCCTAAACCGTGTTAATTTAGCTTTAATATTACCTCGTGTTTTGACAAGCGATTCCATTTTAGAAAGTTACTATTGTAAAATTTAAGCAATAATTAATATAAAAAATTGTTAATAACTAGTAAAATGTAACACTGGATAATTTTACAAAAGAATAAAATGGCAATATGTGAGTAATTAATTTCTCTGAATGAAATAAATGTATTTGATTTTGCATGAAGAGCACAACCTTGCTGACCCAAACAAAAAATAGGATGATGAAAAAAAGGAACTCACCCTTTTCGGTAGCTTGAGGGTCGCTCGCTTTGTTTTAGCCGCAATCCTGTTGGTGGTAAGTACAGCTCTCCACACGTCCCGAAGGCTGTTCTTTCGTTGCAAACAAAGACGCTTGTTGATTTTGATCAACTTTCTTGATTTCTCGCGGGTTCAACTCGCGATCTTGAAGAGAGATTGTGGAAGAAGTGAGAATCTTCACACAAAACGGTTGCGGTTGATCGCAGTTGATGAAAATGCGGCTCGGAAGGACCAAAAAATGTTGCGAATTATTTGTTTATTATTTTGTTTCTCCTAGTAAAAGCCTAATTGCGTACCACTAGGTTTGAGAAATAAGAAACACTGTTTTGCACTAACTATTTATTATTCCAAAACAAGTGAAACTGAGAACATCAACAATTAATAATGCTTAACTAATTGTAATGGGGTGCATTAGAACCACCCGCTTGTTAAGATGTCTTGCTGCGTTCTGAGGCTGGCGAGTTCGACCTGTAAAAACAAAGAAGCAGCCCTCGAACACATATGGTAATGGGGCGGGGTGGTCAACGAGGAATTCTCAACAACACTCTTCATTCGAAAATTACTTTTGTTATGCGTCGTACATCTCTAATTTTTGAAACAATACTTTGAGAATGAATAACATGCATTTAGACACTGGTTTATGTAAACATAGCACTGACGACCAAAATAAGTACGTAGCGACTCTAGCGAATGGCATTGCTAAAAAAAGACATAAAGGAATGTGTATTTTTAATTTTATACAAAATATCATAACAAGTTATAAACACATAATAAGTTTTATCAATATTCACATAACATCTTTATAATAAAGCAAAATAAAAAAATAAAGATTAAAACAGCCTTGGAAATTAATACTCTGATAGAAATTTTCTCTCAATTCTCTGTCTCTCAGATATTATCTTTATATTCATCTAATTGGAAATCGGCTAAGTATTATTATCACATGCTAAGTATATTAAATCACGATTCATTTCCATATTTAAAAGTAGGTTAATCGATCCGCATTTCAAGGTCGAAGGTACGATTTTGTTACACAGTAGGAGGAAAAGTTGTATGCACTACAGGGAAGAATATAGAGTGTTGTCCTGGTAATTATACAAAAGAAAAAACACACTTATTTTTAAGTTATACATATAATTTTTTACCGTTACCGGAAGTAAAATTAAATTATTTTTTAATTTCATTTTAGTATGAACGGTACGACTAACTACAATATGCAAACTGATTGCATCTATAATTTAATTTATTATCTTCAGTCTGGCCCTCCATGATCGAGTAGTAAAGATCCTACTTCTACATCAAAGGGAGATGAGTTCTAATCCCGGTTCTCGACTGCTACTCAATTTTAAATATTTAGTGCAATCGTATTTGGATTCGTTAGGATAAGGTTATGAAAGTTGTATGAGTAATATAGTATGGGGGAGCGTAATGTACTTGCGATAATAGTTCCAAAGCATAGGATAGAAAATTACTTTACAGCAAATGTGAAAATGGTAGTCACGTCATTAGATTTAGAGAGCGTAAGGTATTTACCTCGTTTCGTTTATTTAATTCGTAAGACCATGTGGAAAATCTACTATGGACCACAAAAGAAACAACACGACGAGGAGACAATTTTGCTGAAAAAAGAGTCATAGCATCAAAAACAAGTTTATTCTTGTGCCAAACTTCTTGTCCGATGGCACAGATAACATGCTTTTGAAGATTATAATTGTGGCTAGTACGCTGATAACTTTTCTTAATCCTAACTAGTTAATACACTATCTTGAATAGATTTGCAAACGGAATAGCGGTGGCAGAACGAAGTAGAAAGAATCTAGGCAAAATTTGCTGAAATAGTCCATAACGGTTAAAATAAACACATGTCCTGAAGTGAAACGAGGTAAAGGACCTACTATGTCGATGAATTCCCAAGATTTAATAACCTGAAATCATCGAGTCATAAGACTTTCAGGGAATTTTTGTTCCACTTTATTTGGTTAACACACTGTATGAGTACCAGACTTACGGTATCTGGTAATGTTTGGTAGTGTAGCGACTAGCGTGTAGCCCTAAGTTTTCTCCAATTTTCTTTAGCTGTAACGCAATTGTGAGATTTGTGTTATACCGTCTGTAAGTCGGCTGCAACCGTAAGTTGGGCCTGCGAAATAGTAATACTCGCATCTCCCTCACGTACAAGCTTCATAGCTTCTGGGGCCTGGTTTGCCAGGTAATGAACAGTAATAATAAATATTATTAGATTATTATTAGTTCCGAGATCTGAATAAGCGACTGGACATTGTAAATATGGTCGTGCTACGTTGTTACTCACAAAATGGGGATTAGTAATTGGGAAACGGTAACAACCTTTAACCGCAGTTAAATCTGTCGGCTGCCAGCTAACTAGTGTGAGGTCGTGGGTCTCACAAGATGTCTTCTGTAATGGGCGCCAAGAATCGTCTAAAATTGCTGCAGTATTTATGGACAAAATCTGAAACGAACAACGCATTTGCGACTACTACCAATGTGGTCGACTTTTCCCAATATTGAATCCTGATGCCTGTAGATAAAAACTACAAATACCACACATATAAATAATAAGTATTCAAGTGAGATATACAGTGCTTTATTAACAAATAAACAAATTATCAAGTAAGTCAATTGAAACAAATTAATCAAGGTGAAATAGCCTTGAAATGGTTTATATACAATAAGGGTTGTCAAATGTTATTGTTGTTGCAAATAGTTGCTACAATGTAAGTGACTCACGATACAGGTGAGTGTTCTTTGCACTGACGAGGAATGTCACCAACCAGGTCGAACGTAGCGTGATCGAACGAGGCAACAGCAACCAAGTAACTGTACGTCAGCAAGCTCAGCGTAGTGGTGTTTTATCAACCCAAACATACAACAAAGTGTATGAATTCATGAATTCACATGAACAAAGTGTATGTACCTAACCTAACCTAACCTAACCTAGAAAGAAAAAAAGGTCTGTAACAAACAAAATTATTACTAGAATGCACCAAGCAAACATTGAATAAATACCTTAGATAAAAGGTGACCTTCTGAAATAGTTATACCACTCCCAAATGCGGCTAACATCGATTATATATTGAACCCTGATAAAGAATTATAGTATAAGAAACTGAATGTAAAGAAAAGCTAAAACAACAAACCTGCTCGAAAACGGGCTCCTAACCTCTAAAAAGAATTAGTGGAAAATCTCTTACGGTTTCAATAAAATTGGAAATTACACCAAAAATTAATTGGAGATCTGCACAAATGCAATTCCTACTTCACAACATAAAGGGAAAATTAATTTAATGGTGATGCCACTGAAATATTGTCCTTAAAGAAGAAGCTCCACAATCGAACGAAAAAAAACGAAGAGAAGTCTCAACAAGGAAGTTAGTTCCAAACAAAATGGTAATTAAACGGAGAAAAAAGACGAAAATCCCTAACGCTATACAATATAACACAGAAGCATAGCTATACAGGGTGCTACGAAATTAGCATGTAACAACAAATAAGATAAAAAGAACTTCAAAAGTGCTAACGAAACTTCCTTCGTAACTGTTAATACCAAGGTTCTTTGACAATTATTTCAACCATGGGAACTGCTCGAGAAAAGGCATCAGCAACAACGTTCTCTTTCCCGCGCCGCTGCACGATGTTGAAGTGATATTGTTGAAGTCGAACACTTCAACCAGCTAGGCGTCTACAGAGAAACATAATTTGTTATTTTAAACTACTTCCTCAAAATTGGTTATAAACAAAAATGTTTTAAACTTTCTAACCCTACTTAATGCAGTCAGATGTAACATTAAGAAAGAAAATAGACAATAGAATGATATAAGTGTAAAACAAAATTTATTTTTTAAATACACAGGATTCCTAAGAACTAGCAAGATGACAATGTAATTCAATCGGCAACCACAACCACGCACGCCAAAAATGTCAACATAAACGTGTGACGTGCCTATAAAATTTAAGATTGCATGTGTATCAATCGATAAACCGACAATTAAGAACGCCTTTTTCACTCTAGAACAATTTAAATAAACAAATGAAAACATTTATCAAGGTATGTTATCCACTACTGTTCTAACCAAGTAACGCCCTGTCGATGTGTTATAATAAAGTCAAGTATGTGTGCAGTAGGGTCCATTAACGAATCAGCGTACAAACATGATTTGATATTGTTAATTACTTCTAACATAATCTGTAGCAAAAACATGTAAAATAATATTTTAATTTGTACAAAATGTAGGATAAAACAAATATTTAGAATAATCATTATACGAAGGAAGTACTGAAAATTATAATTAGTATATAGTATACAGTATAGTATGAAACAGAGCTTTTTTGTTACTCTATAATTCCAAATACTAATTTAAAAGTCCCGCAATGGACTGCCACTGAAACGTTATAATTCTCAACACAAAATTATTCTGAATACACAAAAGACTCAGATTACTCAGTACTTACTATAAAACTCATAAAAACGATACTTACGTTACTTTCTAATGCTCCGGCTGAGAACATCTAAATTTCAAATTATAGTTAGGGCGTAGGTCTGATTTCCACAACTTACATAATATAAAGAGGAACAAGGGTACTATAGTCATAATAAAACAAAAGTTGAGCGCCATTTGGTTGCAAAATTGTTACTTTAGCATTAGCAACCAAAAAGAAATGCTAAGTATATTGATGGAATTCAATAACTAGTCATTATTAGTTGAATTAGTTTTAGGCAAGATTATTTATTTCATTGACTTTTGCAAGTAAATGGTCTCACCTCATCATAGTATGGTTTGATTCAAATATTAATATATTTCTAAATAACATAGTCTTTTGTCTCGAAAGATAATAATAATAATAATGGTGGTAGGTAAAAAAATACCTTAATAAGAATTTTTATTGAAGCAAGAAAATATATACGCAAATCTACAAGTAGTAAACATTAAAGAAAGAGAAAATGATACAAACAGTTTTATATAAACTTACTCTAATCAAACAAGACATCCTTTAGCCCTTGATACACTGTTCAAATGTTATCAACTCTTAGGACCTTCAAAGGGAATCGCGAACATAACGATGCCCTGATTTCACTTAAACACAAAATACAAAACACTACACATGATCATAACTGAAAACAAATATAAACTCTGGATTATAGTAAAGATGCTGAAACAACAAACTGGACGTTCTTAGTGGATATCACGAAAATTATTTCTGTATTGATTCGACACTAATCCACAATACTAAAATTCTTAAATTGCAATAATTCCAGTAATTGATTTAATAGTTACAAAATTTATTCTTTAACCAAATTTCGTTATTTAAAGATTGTATCGATTCGACGTAATTTTTGTAGAACTAACACAAATTTTGCTAATCCACTGTGTTACTATTAAAACGGAAAATGCCCAAAAGTAGGGATTATTAACGTTAAAATTCCGAATGCCGTAACCTATCTTCTTAAATATGTGACAATTATCACTCTTAATTAAACATAAGTTTGTTAATCAAAACAAGAAACTTTAAAATTCATTTCCAAATCAAATTTTCTTCACAACTTTTTCTTTAAAATCCGGTAAACTGAGTTATTTACGTTAAATTTATTAACATTAAAAACTTTAAACGATAACTTGAAGCAAGGTAGCTTCCTGTACTGTACAATAATACACAAGACGGCATTAGCACAAATAATTAGTGCTTTTCAAACTGTAACTTTATTCCATACATAAAACTTATAATTTTAGGAACGCCGAATATCATAATAATTTGGCCGAGGGTCTCTCAAGAGAGGACCCCGGCCTTGATTCTCTGATCTGCACTGTCTAAAGTTCTAATTAAGACTGACTAAACTAAAAAAGGCTTCAGTTTTATATAATGACAAATAATTTTAAGATGGATACTTCAAATTGACCAATAGTGGAACAACTTCCACAAGCCAGTCAAGATTAATATTTCGGAACAAAAAGAACATTCAAGAAAGAGGGACTTTACCCATAATAGAAGTCTGCAACGTTTACAATAATATGATACACTGGGATCGACAGTTTGTTTATCCAAAACCTACTAAAGAGCACGTACAGGAAAATCATAAATTAAAGTCAAATGGATTTTATTAATGTATTTTTCTATTAACAAAGATTATAAGCCTGAGAACGTTTTAAAATGATCGTTTACACCAAAACGAAAACTTTGCTGGTTTTTTAAAATATTGTTTATAAATACACAGAGGTGACTCATTTATAATTGAAAGAAAGCATTATTTAGCTTAACGTAATATTTGCAGTTTTGACGCATTCAAATTTGTTACCCCGGCTCCATACATGCGTACAGTTCTTCCACTCGATCTTTACCCACACGTCATAGATCTTATGCGTACGAATTAATAAACAAGAATTTCTAATAAAATCAACGACTAGTTTCATATTTTTGACATTTTAGCCAAGTTCACAACCATTAAGAGTCGTAAACTTTCGGATAACCTACAATTTTTAATAAGTTAGTTGTTCCAAAAAATAGTTTTATTTTTTACTTTTTCTAATTACTGAAAATGTGTGATGATCTTCAAACTACATATTTAGTAAAACTGTTTTAAGAGTGAATAAAATGTACTTAATAGAAATAAAAAAAAGCATAATCTTTTCAGATTCTTCTTAAGCAATTGATTATAAAAATGAAAATGTTCCTTTACAATCCCACTGCATACTTTGTGCATGCATCATCTCTCTTTTTAACTTGTGCAAGGGAATGGACAAATTGATTTTTTACAATAAAAGGATAGAATTTACCAAAGAATCATTAATTCCTTGGTACGATTTTCTACGATCTATGAAATTATACTTTTTCATTAAATGAATCATGCAGTTCTCACTCCTTCCCGCACTTTTTAGTTTTTTAAAAAAGCAGTACTAAAAATAAATTTTTCGAAAATTTTAAATTATCTCTCTCATTTTATATTGCTTTTTGTGCAACCTTTCAATTTTTAGAACTGTTAAACACCAAGATTTTATAGAATAAATTTGTAATTACAAATAAAAATTATTTCGGTTTTAAAATATTTATAATGCTTTTAGCGCCATCTCTCGAGAAAGCATTGCATTACCACTTAAAAAATGTACTTTATCTTTTATTCTTTATTATCTCACGTAAGTAATAAGGATGTGAACATATGAATTGTCTTTACTAGCTACACATAACTGATGACGTGTGGGTAAAGATCTAGTGGAAGAACTGTATACGAATATTCGTATGCAAACACGAATATTCGTGGGTGAATGTTTGTTTGCGAATGTAATCGAAGAATTCCCTACACACTTCACATATTGTAACTGAATATTCGCGACAGTGTGTAGAGGCCACCATGTTGGGGTTAACCCCAGCTCCACACATGCGTTATTCGTGGACGAATATCAAATATTCGTACTCAAATACGTGAAGTGTGGATAGAAAATTCGTATTCGTATACGAAAATTTGCTATTCGTCCATGAACACGAGCACGATCTGTCTTGTAGCGGTAAATAAGCGCGAGTCAAAGGGATCAAACATTAGTCTTAACCCCCACATGGTGGCCTCTTACCCCAGCTCCACACATGCGTTATTCGTGGACGAATAGCAAATATTTGTACACAAATACGTGAAGTGTGGATAAAACATTCGTATTAGTATACGAGAATATGCTATTCGTCCACGAACACAAGCACGATCCGTCTTGTAGCGGTAAATTAGCGCGAGTCAAAGGGATCAAACATTCGTCTTAACCCCAACATGGTGTCCTCTACACACTGTACGCAAATATTCGGTTACAGTATGCGAAGTGTGTAGGGAATTCTTCGATTACATTCGCAAACGAACATTCAGCCACGAATATTCGTGTTTGCACACGAATATTCGTATACGCATGTGTGGAGCCGGGGTTACACACTATACGAAAATATTCGGTTACAGTGTGCGAAGTGTGTAGGGAATTCTTCGGATACATTCGCAAACGAACATTCAGCCACGAATATTCGTGTTTGCACACGAATACTTATAAAATGGTATTTATTAAGTTAAAAAAACGTAACGTTACAAGTATAAATTAAAATTAAAAGTCGCACAAGATGTAATATTTTTTAGGATATGTCCGTGCACTTCAAACGTAAAAATGTTAAAATAAATTTGTTGGTAGAATTCGGTAGGTATTACTTTTATGGTATGTATTAGTTATTACCTTTACAATTATTTTGTGTTCCTGTATTTTAATTATTTGATAAAATTAGATATACTTACTCACGAGTAGTGATGGGTAAATTCCCGGAATTTATTTGGGAATATTCCCGAACTTCCCACTTTATCAGGAATTTATATTTTTGCTTTAAAAAGAGTAGATCATAGAGAAATTGTTCGAAAAAGTTTAATTCACTACACGTCCATGCTCATCAAAGATAAATGTACACTAAACGCGTTAACTTAATGCTAGAACCGGCCACGTGTTGGCAACAGGTCTTAGCTTGTAAAATTGTATTACTATCGAATGCAAAAGTTTTGAGCCCTGAGTTTGAATGCACATAGCAAGAGAACTAACCGCTTAAATAAATTTAAACAAAAACACTTAAATAGACAATTTATTTTTGTATAAAATAGTAAATTTATAGAATTATCTGAATTTTGGTTTTTGAATCTTCGCAAATTATGTTACAAAAAGTCTGGTTTTTGGAAGTTTTGACGTAAAGCGTGTCTTTAATAATTAGTATTTCAATAACTACTCGACAGAATTGCATGTAATATTATATGCAAGTAGCTGATAGTATTTTACGTATGTGGAAATTTTTGTAATTTGATATATATGTATTATTTCTCAAGTTATTCTTTAAAATAGAGGGTAATACATTCTGGTGTTCTAGCGTCTTAACCAAAATCTTTTTTTACAGAAGATAGTATTTTGTTAATAAAACAAATACAAGAAATCTTGAAATTATTAACGAATTAATTAATAAATCATTTTTTAAAAATTATTTTGAAAATATTCACGAATTCATTAATAAGTAAATTTTAAATAAATATTTATTGATTAATTCCTAAATATTTTTAAAATTTCTTAAGGTGTTTGTTGTTTTATTAAAAAAATACTATCTTTTGTAAAAAAGTTTTTGATTAAGGCACCAGAAGACCAGAATGCATTACCCTCTATTTCATAGAATAACTTGAGAAATAATGCAGATATTAAATTACAATTTTGTTTCAATTTCAAATTTCCACGTACATATAACAGTATTAGCTACTTGCATATAAAAGTACATTCAATTCTGTCAAGTAGTTATTACAATATTAATTATTAAAGACACACTTTACGTCAAAACTCACAAAAAACCGGACGTTTTGTAGCATAATTCGCAAAAATTCAAAAACTTAAAATCAGATAATTTTACAAATTAACTATTTTATACAAAAATATATTGTCTATCTATGTAACTGTTTTTGCTTGAATTAATTTGAGCGGTTAGTTTGTTTGCTATGCGCATTCAAACTCAGGGCTCAGAACTTTTGCATTCGATAGTAGGCGGCGTACACTTTGACGCGCGTTTACTTGCGTTTCACTTACTGAAGTATAAAAAATAAATTTCCATTTTTTCGGGAATTTATCGGTGATTTTTATATGAATTCCTAAAATAAATTCCCGACGGGGAATATTCCTCGCCGGGAATATTCCCGTCGCCCATCACTACCCACGAGCATAGTATTTGATGTGACTAGTGTTTTTAGATTAATTCGTACAACTTATGTTTGTGACGTACGTGCAATCTTAAAGTTTATAGACAATACACGCAATACGGACACAATGGTGCCCATTGTACTAGTTGACGGTATACACAGTATTGATAAAACTTCGCGTTGGAAAAAATAGCAATAGATCTGAGAAAGATTCATTGGATACTTGCCATGCTTTACAATAACAATAATACAACATTAACTTTTTGTAAAGTTGCTGCTATAAATAAGAATTTTTAAATATAAGTGACGTTTGTCATTATGGCACAACTGAGAATTTAATACTGTAATGAATGGGAAAACCCATATACACGAGCTGCGAACAAACGAGAAGGTTCCGTCGCATCTACAATATTCCAGACTGTGTAGAAGGTTCCAGAACGATCGACGAATGGATATAAGCGCCGCAAAGCAAGATGGAGGGATTAGTCAACCAGCTAAATCGAATACGCGTATCGTAGGTAGTATAAGTAACAGAGTAATGTAAATGTTTAAATGTCGGTGTATATAAATACTTGTGGCATCAAATTAGTGTATTAAGTTATTAATAATAATTTATGATTGTGTTTGTAATTAGTGTTAATTTAAATATTTTCCTTTGTTAATAGACGATTAAAACAGCACTTTTAGTATTATTTAAAAAAATGTAACAATACTGTCTACTTTCACTTTGCCCACAAACCTAAATTGTGTGTGAAACTTTATGAAGTCAACAATACTTGTACGTTTATAGTAATTAAAAATAAACTTTTAAAACACAATTAATAAGAATATCAGCTTTACTACCCTTACAATTAAGCATAATTATGTTAATATTTTTGCTATTAAGTATTGTCATATTATGTCAACAAATTATGTATTTTAAAGTATATTCTATTTAAAATATTTTCTCACTAGGGCAATTGGCTGTTTAATTATCTATTTAATATTTAAAACAATTATATAAAAACTGTTTTATATTATTCTCCAGTAAGTAAATCAATTTTATAATTATTTTTATCTAGCACTAACCCTATAAAAAGTTAGGTACTCGGTATATTAAAAGATTAGGTAAAGGTATACATTAAAAGTATAGTAAAGACTTGGCAAGTACGTCATAATATCTATCTTTCTCAGTTGTATTGCTATTCGCTATTTTTCCTTTGTTCACATAAAAATTCTAACCCAAAGCTAAGTTTTAGCAATACTGTATTAGATAAAGCTTAGGAAACATTTTTTAAGTAAATAAAAGTCAAGTTTAATTAATTTTATTAATTGGTTTTATTTAGTTTCTGTTAATTAGTTTTAACTTTGCCTGCTCATAACACAAACTCTGGTAGCATACATTGTTGCTGTGTCACATAGATTAAAATATATTTTCAAATCTTTGATTCATAGTATCTGCGAAAAGGTGCAATATGTTTGTATGTACGAGGATAGATCGAAGAATTTCTAGAACAAGACAGAAAAAAACAACTTTTTGGGGAAAATCGTATTTATTTTTCTACATAGTCTGCTTTCAGCTTTACACACTTAGTCCAACGCTTTTCAAGGCCCTTCAACCCTTCACAAAAATAAGACCTATCCAAACCTTCAAAATGCTTCGATGATTTCAGTATTCGATGAAAATTTCTTTCCAGCTGACCATTTCTTGAGATTTGGGAACTAGAAGAAATGCGACGGAGCCAAGTCTGGCGAATAGAGTGTATGTTGAATTAACTGGAATCGTAGTTTGTGCAGTTTCGTCATCGCAATTGCCGACTTGTGCGATGCGGCGTTATCCTGGTGGCACAAGACCTTTTTCTTTAATAACAACGCAGAATACTCGCCCCTTATTGTCATCCCGTGTTGTCCTCCCTATTCCACGGGAATCCCAAAATACGGTAGCCATGGCTGTTGGAAACAATATCCAACAGATTAATATTTATATTTAATATCTAAGCAACCATGTTTTTTTTGTTTTATAATAAATACAATTTTGTCAAGATAATTCTGACACAAAAAACTATACTTGTAACAAATAATAAATATAGAATTTCTTACTTTAACTAAAAGCTTGCAGCAAGTTATTTTTAATATAAAGAAATAATACAGTCCACTAAATAGAAGAAACCTTTATGTGTGTTTTGCACAATGGCTTTCCCAGCAGACGGAATCATCTGTGCCTTCTTTGAAGTTGAATCACCACGTTTTGTCCATTGCTTTGATTGCTCCCTGGTCTCCAAAGTGTAGTGGTGAATCCACCTTTCTCTGCTATCTCTCTCAACTTTTTTCGGCGATCCTTCATAACGATTTCATGGACTTTTTTAATTGTTTCTTCATCGGTAGCTGTTTTTGGTCTGTCAGAACGTGGTGCATCCTCTGTGCTTGTTCTACCGCGTTTAAATTCAGCAACCCAGTTTGCAACTGTTGCATAAAAATGCGAAGACCATGAACTATGATGAACCATGAACTCATCGAACTCCGTTTTTATTTGTTTAGCATTTAAGCCTTTAAAAAAGAAATGTTTTATGACTGCACGGAACTCGTTTTTATTCATGATTAAGAAAATGCACAAATTATTTACTTGAATCGATAGTAACAGGGTGAGTTTATATCCAATCCGTTTGAAAATTTGGCAACTGTTGTACGAACAATGGCACTTGCAAAACAAGTGTTCATCACGCGCGCATAACGCCATCTTCTGATTCATTCTAAAAACATTCCGATCTATCCTCGTATAGTACTGGTGAATGTAAGGGAAAGCAATGGTTATAAAATAAAGTTCAATGAACCTTCCACCAGGAATGAGACTTAATAAATGTTGCTCAATTATACAAACTTTATCTTCTTAACAAAATGTCTCAGGGTTAAGTTAAATTGTAAATTTTGTTAATGAAATTTTGTTAAAATAACACGGTAGAACAAAATTGGGCTTAAAAGAATTTCCGGGTTTTAATACATTTTTTCTAGAGGATTTTAAGATGCAGATCATGAATCTACTATTGTATTTTTCGGGTCAGGAAATTTCAGTTATAATTCGAATTTTGTTTCAAAAAACTCTTTTTTAAATGCATCATAAGGGTTGGCAAGTTTTTACATTTACCAGGTAACAAGATTTATTACCTGGTAGTGATTAGACACTTTTTGGTGCAATTTGTGTTCTTCGATAACGGAAACCGAGAACGCCGCGCCGCAGCTTGTTACCAGGCTACAGAAATCGTTACCCAGTTGACAAAACTAGGCGGATTTTAGCGTTTACCAGGTTTTTTCCTTAGGGTTTCGTCTGCCAGTTGGTACCGGTGGCACTATTGTACTCGCCTCATGCTTATAACAAGTTAATCACATCCAGTTTGTAATGGTAATACCCTGTATCAATAAGTACAGGTTTTTCGCTAGGTATGCGTTGGAGTCTTTCTGTTCCAAGGATGGTTGTCCGAAAATGAGCGTTTCCTACTCAGCAAATAGCAGTTGCATAAAACATGCTGTTTCTGGTTCTTTGTTGGAGCGTCTGCAAGTGAGGTCTCTATTAACTTTCCCGATCTTACACAGATGTTCCTTAACGGTCGCTTGCTCTGTTAGAAAACCCGTAATGATCTTGAGTTGCAATCTTCTTAAGAAAAGAAGTTCTGTTTCTCTTTTCTAAAGTCTGTCAATGTACGCCTTCCTATGGTTGTGTCCTGGTCGATTAGTGCAGTAGATGCTGTGCTGAGTGCGAGGCTAATCGTTGACACAGCCTAGGGCTGTATTTCTTTTTACCGCCAAGAAAGGTTCTAAGCCAGGACAAACCTCGGTGGATCCCTACCTGGGTAGTTCATCGGCTTTTTCATTGCCTACAATTTTGCAGTGACCTGCACTCAAAGCAATTTGTGGTGTTTTGGTCTACCAGTTCACTGAGTTCCGTAAAACATTACTATACCAGTCTAAAGTAAATCCTCCGTAGAATTACCCCGACCGTCATTTTTATTTATCGTTAGGTCGAGTCGGGGCTCACTACTTATTATACAATAGCCACTAGTAGCCAAACACTATACACATAATAGCTAAAATGACGCTAAATCGCCAAAACTATCAATTATGTTCATGTGTTGTGCCATTCTTCTGTTGGTGTCTTCTATTCGTGAGGTAGAGATCACTGCCCGAACAAATCGATTTGAGTTAAGACTGATGAGGCAGGTATGCGTTAGCTGTATGAAACACGAACCAATGGCATCAAAACAACAGTATTTGATCTGGCCCGAAAAGAACAATAGCAGATTCGTGATCTCCACACCAAAAAGCTCTAGAAGAACTATATGAAAACCTAGAATTTTTTGTGTTGTACCGTGTAATTATTATTTTATTTTATTTTATTCTTATATCTTTTCATAATGATAAAGTTTTATCGTATACCTTTTTAAATACCCAATTTCACACATACGGGTTCATTCTGTGTAAAATTACAATTATTATTTTTAAAATCAAACTATTACTTCCAGTTTTTAACAGTTATAAATAAATTGTGTACTACAGGAATATGGAAACATTTAATGACATAGACTCAATTCTAGATAACAATATTTCTTTTTCAATTTTATCCTAGTCAATATGAATGAATTAATTAATTTACTTTACTTTCAGAGGTGCACTTTATTAATAAATGAAATAACTTTATCTGACATACCTCTCGAAAGTTTCAAAAACAATTTACAGCTTACAGTATTAATTTTATTTTATATTTTATAAAAACAAATAACTCAGGTAAAAATAGCTTTCCAAACTGAATATCTTCTTCAAAATTCGGATAAATGGCTGCATGTGCTTCAGAATAGATACTTATAAAAGTCCCTTACCAGGGAGAGCACTCCTCACGCTTCTTGTGGACCCAAGTTTATTTATAGGAAGAACACTAACTTGGTAAAGTTGTAATCTGACTTAATGAGCTGAAAGAAACTTTTCGTCTTCTCCTGCTTTAAACAATGATGTTTCTTCCAATATTTTTAGATGTAGAATGTATTCATTTTTGCCTTATGTATTTTATACCATATGATGATTGAAATAAAGTGTAAATTTATTTCACTCCTATTATATTATTATTAATTATAAAAACAACGATTATTATTAATATTGTTAATATAAAGTTTTATTTATCAAATTATAATTGTTGATCACTATGACTTAATTCTAACAAGGTATGTACTAACTCCTCCTACTATCTAGCAAGAGTTCTTCACGTATAAACTTCATCTAAATTGTAATACAATGTTTTGATTATTTAGGGTTGAAAAAATTACCAGAGTGTATAATATTTTATTAGAGCATTTTAAAATGAATAAATAAAGAAAAACAAATGATACTCGATCAAACTAATGAAAAGTAGTGAGAAAAAAATAAACTCTCATTTTCTTACTTATCTATCTTCAAGTTCTATATTCCTTTTTTCTTTTATTGCTTAAAAACCTGTTTTAAGCTGTGAAATGCATTGAAAAGTACCAAAAACTCTTATTATTCAACAAATTTTATCTGAATGTGTAGTAATTAAAGGCTTGATGTCACTAACCAAAAAGTTAATGACGTATTTTTCAAATATTGATTTTTATTTTTAACTAATTCTAGGACAATTTCGAGGTTTTCGACAATAAGAAAAATATAATGGCAGTATTATCGTGATGGTCTATTATAATAATTAGATCAATTTAGTTATATTTAGCTAGGATATACGCTGGAAACTATTTAAGTGACTGTGAATGTTATTCAACCTACAACTACCTATTTGTTGTTGAACTTGACCTATAAAACAGTTTAATAAACTACAATATAAATATTTAAATTTAATATATAAATATTTACATATTTATGTCTATCGTTGTGTTCGATGTTCTAAATAAAATGATAAATAGAATTGAAACACAGGTAATGTTACTAAAAGTTCAAAAATATATAGTATGTAAATAAATCACCGTTTAATATGAAATGAATGATTTTTAATAGAAATTTCTAAATACATAATCAAATTGAATTATATATTATTAAATTATTTACTTAAATATGTTAGTGTATTTAGATTAGTAAACAAGCGAAGGTGTGTATTATTCCTTGTTTCTGTGTTGCAAAATTCTAGGTTTTAGGAATTTATTTATAGAATTTTTGAGTTTATTTCATTATTCTCTAAATATAATAAACAATTATTATGCTAAATAATAGTTAATGTAACTGTACTTATCGGTATGGAGAATAAAAATAACTATCTTAATTATTATATTGGGTAACCTAACTGTTTAGTTAAATATTAGTAGCACTGTGAGGCTTTCATTGTAAAATGCAATAATTTAAGATTTTTTTTATAGTATGTATAGATTTTTCTATAAAAGATTTCAAAAGTATCCGTAAATAATTTAATAGAACTTTCATAGTTGCGGAGGACCTTGATGGTACATGTTGCTATGTCCAAAATGTCGAAATTCTGAAATAAAAAATTGCTGTATTGACATGCTTTCATTGGCAATTATTCTGTTTCAAATAAGTCCAGTTTGGATGATAAACGCAACTTGAAGGTATTTCCGTATATACTTTACGTAACTTTTACTGAACTGAAATTTTTAGACGAAGTGTTTATTTTTAATATTTCGAAAATTATTTAAACTCTTTTTATTGATTTCTTAAATAACAGTACAACAATCGCAGTAACAATAAATTCTTAACATTCTCTAGTATATCAAGTCAATTAAATATGTCATACAATTAAGAGTAATGATATATAGTACAAAGCAACATTGTCGTATAAAACAGTAACAGTAAATAAATTAAAAAATGTTTAAACATATTTAGATAATTGCCATAACCTAAATACGTCTAACCAACGTATTATTCTGGAATTCAATAAAGTCAAATGGCATATAAACCTGATACATAGATTATACAAAATAAAAGGTAAATTTATTAAAATTTCTTAACTAAAGCACCGCTTGTAAAATAAATCGCATAATTGCCCTGACTAGATTCATATTAACTAACTTTTTAATCAATTCAAGCACATTTACTTGAATTCTTTGAACAGTCTCTGGAGATAGATTTCTCACGTATTCTACAACATAATTTCTACCTGTTTCCATCACATAGCTGGCTGTTTTTAGAATTGGTTTTATTAATTTTGCAAGATATGGTGCAAATCCACTAAATTGTGTTAGTAACTCAGAAGCTGTACTTTCTAATCCTGTAAGCCATTCTTTATGCGAGTCTGTTCCTAGCAGATCTTGTAGTATAGGATCCTGTGATGGTGGCGACTGTCCAAAAATTCCTCGTTTAGAATTGAATGGGGAAGCAGACTGTGCTTCTGGTAAAATATCCAGATCGTATATTTGAGGAGCTTTGAGAAATGAAATGAAACAAATATTAATTGAAGTAAAGAACAAATAATTAAACAAATACTAGATATTAACTAAAATTTAATTTATTAAAATTTACTTACCAATATTATCTGGCTTTGCTGAGTCTGATGGAATCATAGATTCTGGAATACGACCCCCATTTGCAGATACAAAGAAACATGATATACTAAGTAATGATAAAAACAGTCTTAACTTTTCAATAACATAAATCATTATGGCAATTACTTTTATTAAGCTCTTAACTCGGTGCGTTAAACATGCAAATAAACTGTAGAGATTTTAAAAAACACCTTATATAGACTATAAGAAACCCACCCGCCTGTACATAAATGAGCTCTATTGTCTTTCAGTGCCTAATGAAAAGTTGTATATTTTGAGATTACTGTAGGCAGACAATAAATACCCATTCATGTTTATTGTTTAGTAATGATAATTTTTATATTAAAATTTTTTTGTGGGTTCAGCGTTAATTTTAGAAGAAAAAAAAACTTAATAATAATTATTGTTAAATGTTGATGAATTATTATATTTTCAACGGAACTCCTTTTTATTTATTTTTTTATTATTGTTTAGGATCCATAATTGTTTTTAGCACGTATTTGTTTTACCAACTTACAGTTTATTGTATATGTACTTAACAATTTTTACTTTAGCCATATTCCGGAAATAAAACACGAAAACACGCCAGAAATATTTAAATCGATAATTACAAACGTAAACCGATTTCAACATCCAATATTGAGTATATTTAAGTTGTAATTGTTTAAAGAAACGAATACCCTGACGTATTGAATGTTTTCCGTTTCTTTTACATTTTTTACAGCCACGTTCGGTGTTTCAGATCTATTTACTCAAAGAGCACGATTTCCATAGTACCCATTGTTGTAAATAATAGTAATTATACCTGTAGAGCTTTTAAAGCAAAAATAGTTGGAAAACCGACCGCAGCTAATCTATATTAAACTTAGGTTCACAGTTGAATAGTATTTTTGTTATACATAAAATTAAGGTAATATGAAGAGTTAAGGCAATACGGCTCCTCATGTATAAGCTGGTGAGACAGTAAATGAGGAAATTGACAGTAACAAGCATACCTAGCAATTAACAATAAAATGCACTTCTTTATTACTTTAAATTAATGCATTTTTATTCTTTTTTTTATTGGTTATTGGTTTAATAACCTTTTTTTATTAGTTAAAAATTACAATTATTTACAATAAGTTCTTTAAATTAATACTTACACTACCTACTTACAAACCATTCGTGGGTTAAGATTTAACTACAAATTAAATAAGCTAAAATTCTCATATTAATACAATAGTTAATTTATCTAACGATAGAATAATTCGACAAACAAGATGATTACAATGCTTATATTTTACAAACGATTAATTTATAATAGCTTTAATAAAACTATTAATCTCATCAATTAGTTTCAACAAGCCTAAATTAAAAATCTGATTCTATTTAGGAATCTATTTATGGAATTAAATTGAATTTTAACCGTTTTAGATTAATTATAAGATATTGTTTTCGTATCAATTTTAAATTTATTGATAAAGTAAATAGATAATCTATGAGAAGACACTGAAGAAGGCCAGTCCGAGTGCTACTATCGTGCATCCAATTTTCCTTCGCAACTCCATTTCGCTCGATCGCATCGTTTTAAATCAAAACTAGGGTAACCTCGTCAAGACATGACGGTCAAAA
Organism: Agrypnus murinus; assembly: GCA_929113105.1. Taxonomy (NCBI): domain Eukaryota; kingdom Metazoa; phylum Arthropoda; class Insecta; order Coleoptera; family Elateridae; genus Agrypnus; species Agrypnus murinus. Next base: position 132,715,438 of record OV816024.1, read on the forward strand.
GCATTGAAGGATTTCCCTATATACAACATTCGATATGTGATTACAATCCTATGGATTTTCGTGAGTGATTATTTAAATAAACGGAACCAAACATAACCAGTTGAAAATTCTAAGCCTAGCATTCCTCTCTCCCTGCTTACCCCACTCTCTTCCGACTATATTCCTCTCTGGCTTACCCCTCCCCGTTGGTTTATTCTACATATATACATACGGAAATTCTACCTTACGAAATGATCAAAATTAGAATAAAATCAAAAATCGATCTTGTTTAAAACATTCTTGAAATCGTCTACTAGTACATATTTCAAAAACATGACATAAACATAGTGTTGCCAAATTCGCTGCGTTTTATACAAACAATATGAAACTGCTCTGAATAAGCAATTGCCATCAGCTATTATTTTAATTCGTCTGTTGTCCATAATTTTCAACTATGCAGGTTTTGTCTAGGCAACCTAATAATTTTTTAAACATTAACCGCTTATCAATGATGGAAGTAGACTGCATCACCCTTTTATATTTATAAGCGGGATAGCGAGAGTACTTACCAAACTCACCACCGGAAAAAGTGAGAGGGCGTCCCAGGTGAATGTCCGATTCTAGCTCAGTCCATGCATTGGTACGTAGATAGCACGTTTGAAACTGTGTCACATCTATTTTGCCAATTATATACAATCCATGGGTTGCAATATAACAATGCTATACCATTAGTATATGCACTACTGCCACATAAAACCGAAGAAACGTACACTCGACTGCTTACAAGTGTGAAAGACATTGAACCGACAGTTGCACCAATAAGCATACTTATGGACTTTGAATTAGCGATGATGAATGCAGTCTCTGCAGCATTTCCGCAAACCAGGCAACGGGGATGCTTTTTCCATTTTTCTCAGTGTTGTTTCTGTTACATCCAGTCAGGACTTCAGCGTCGATATGAAGCAGAACTTGACTTTGCCCTAACAATGCGATTGTTGCCTGCTCTGGCATTCGTGCCTGCAGCAAATGTAGTAGATATCGTTGAACAGTTGTGCGAAGAAAATGTTATTCCACAAGAAGCTCAAGGTGTGCTAGACTACTTTGAGGATACGTGGATAGGACGCCCTCAACGACGTCACCGTCGCCCGCCACGTTTTCCTCATGTTATGTGGAGTTGTTTTGATGGTGTGAATGACGATTTACCTAAAACCAACGTCTTAACGAACTCAAAATCGAACAATATGTAAGTGGCGAAGAACCAATGGTAATGGTATAGCATTGTTATATTGCAACCCATGGATTGTATATAATTGGCAAAATAGATGTGACACAGTTTCAAACGTGCTATCTACGTACCAATGCATGGACTGAGCTAATAGCCGCAAGTTCCTTCTTGTGGAAAAAATTAATATTCGATCGTCAGCGGGTCCAGAATCAAGTAACAGAAAATCTGCTCCATTTTGTTGCAGTTAAGTAAGGTATGTGCCTTACAAGCTATTAGTGTGCTTAATATTCTTATCTATTTTGTGACGATTTTTTAACAATAGGATTTAACCAATTTTAACATTCCTATCTATCGTTAACGATAATTACACCAAGTTTTTACGCACAAACTGAAAAAAGTTGCTAATGGGTTAATCCTGCTAATGACATATTTATCTTCGTTTCCGGAAATCGGTCGTGAGTAAATATTTCTAATAATAACCCCTTAGTGATTATCAAAAAGTTTCTTAACAAAAGGTGATTAACAATAACTTCATAGGTAATTATATTAGAACTAACTTAAAATAGAATCAAAAACAAAAAAAAACAAAAAAAACTTCTAAACGCGCTAGCAGTTTATTCTGCCAGTCTTAAGCCTGTATTTTAACCGTAACGTATTGTCGACCAAGTGATTTTCGGTCTATTGCTGCTTCGGTCTAGTAACTTTTCGGTGTATTGCTTTTCGGTCAATTGAGTTCGGTCAACTGGCTTTCGGTCTATTGAGTTCGGTCAACTGGCTTTCGGTCTATTGAGTTCGGTCTATTTACTTAGAACCCAATTCACCGGTTGGACACTAATTGAATTCTCTTCTATGCGCGACGGTCGATTTGTATCCGCCATGTAAACGTTCTAGAAGACGTTGGAATATACTCGTCGATGTGTCATATATCTCGAACATCTTAGACTAATCTTAATCTTCTAGTATTGTAGCTCGTCTAGCCGCCAGCCGATGTGTCATATTTCTCGAACGTTCTAGTATGTTCTTCGTGGCGTATAGGGAATTTCCCCATTCGTTGCAATATCTAAACTTACATTAGATTTATTTTATTTTTATATACTTTTTCATCCACATGCTTATATTTTATTTTGTATATTCTATAAAAGGAATATCTTGTGATATATATTTGATTATCTGTATGTAAACAAATAAATAAATAAATATTACACTGTTATATAACTATTTTACAGCCAAACTTAATCCGCTTCATAGTCTCCAGAAGCCTCGCTTACATAAGGTAGTTTGAACGAAGTTTCGTGCGTATTTTATATGGTGTTTGTTGATAAGTGTTGTCCTACAATATGGATCAGTATTGGAAAAAGAGAAAAAGGGAACCAGTAATTAAGAAGAAAGGTTGAATTAATACCTGAAAAATACGAGAGAAATCAAACTTAAAAAAGTACTCCGGGAATAAATTTCTCGATACAGTAACAATAATTTGATTGAACAGACCACTTTTACGAAAAAAGAAAAACGTCAAAAAACGAAAGCGATAACAAATGTGAAGAAGAAATAATCAATGCCAATGATGAGGGAGTATCCCATAACTGGGATGTCGAACCTGAGGTGGATAACGTTCGAGAAATAGAAGGGCCGCAAATAGCAGAGCTTCTCGACAACAGTAGAGTCTTCCGATTAAAATTTGACAATCGGCAACTCCGTATGGAATTAGTCATACAGCTTTGAAGAACTGATTTTAAATCATCATCTGTCGAACAAGCTCCTACATCAGATCCTAGGACACTACTAAATACTTCAAGAAATATTATTCTTAATAACGGTCATTACTTGCAATTGGTATCAAGGTTTGGAATTAAGTGTGTTTAAAAAAAGCTTTCGGTAGTGTGACCGATAACATAGTATCAACATTAAGTTTAGTAGGTATGGCGGCAGTTGAGCCGACCCCCTCCCTTTTTATGCAAATGACCCGTGATCTAATTAATATTCAAATGAGGCGTGGTCTAATTAAATGCGCGAATTAAATTAATTGATCTAATTAAATTAATTCACGGTATCATTTACATACCTCCTCTATCATTTACATATATGATTTCTCATATGCATGCGCGAATTAAATTAATTCACGGTATCATTTACATATCTCCTCTCTCATTCCTCATATGCATGCGCGAATTAAATTAATTCACGGTATCATTTACATATCTCCTCTCTCATTCCTCATATGCATGCGCGAATTAAATTAATTCACGGTATCATTTACATATCTCCTCTCTCATTCCTCATATGCATGCGCGAATTAAATTAATTCACTGTATCATTTACATATCTCCTCTCTCATTCCTCATATGCATGCGTGAATTAAATTAATTCAGTGTATCATTTACATATCTCCTCTCTCATTCCTCATATGCATGCGCGAATTAAATTAATTGTACATCTCATTTTTATATATTATTTGTCATCTCTATCTCATAAATTTATTTTAAAATACATCAGTCCTATTTGATATTTATCTACAGGTCATCATGTAATTCTGCGAAAATAATTTAATATGTAGAAACGTAATAATAAAAATTTATTTTCAACTATACAAAAGTAACTCTAAAGCTACTGTCAATCAACTGTCGGATTAGCTCTGGTGCATTAGACCTGTTTAAATATACGGCATAAACATTTAGTTTGAAAGAAAACAATTAGGGTCGTTATGATTTCATAAAATTTTATTCAAGTGAATCTTCTTAAGAATATAGAACACTGTAAAGCATTATTTTTAAAATTCAAAAAACATTATCTATAGCTAAAACTGGTTAAGAAATAACTTTCAAACTAAATGTTTTTGCATGAAAATACACACAAACTAATTAGCCATGTTGTTTTCAACATTCTTTAAAACTGCTTTCAACTATAAATAAACAAACGTTCTTACGAATGACTGAAAGGAATTTAGATTTTATAAATAATTTGTTAAGAGATCAAAGCTACTGTCAATCACTTGTCGGATTATCTCTGTTGCAGTTTTAAAAGTTAATGAAGCGTGAATCAAATCTCTATGATTCATTTGAAAGCAGAAATACTAAACAAGTGACTGAGATTCCCTGAAGTTTCTTTATAATTAGCTCATGCAGAATAACACAAAGGGAGTCACTTGTTGAGTATTTCTGCTTTCAAATGAATCATAGAGATTTGATTCACGCTTCATTAACTTTTAAAACAATAATTGTTACTTAAGACAAAGTGTTTTTATAATAACAGATTTCTTTGTGTTATTTTAAACGTTGTTCGTCGAGCAGTGAGTCAGTCACGTGGTTACTTAAATTAGTATAAAGCTTAGAAATTTTTATATCTCAAATCAGTACAAAAGTGTTTCCATAGAGAAAACAACTATTATCAACACAGCTATCCAGAGTTTAACAGTGTATATTTAATTTAATCAGGTAAGTTATTATGATTTTATGTTTAACGATCTTTCCACTACTGTTTACCTGCTATATCTATAATATGTAAATGTTCTACATTTATTTATGTAAACTAATCATTTGAACTTTTAGATTACATCGCATTATCCGGTGTTCGAGGTCGATCATCAAAGTATAATTTCCTGCTTCTTTGAAATTCATTAAACAGCTATCCAGAGTTTAACAGTGTATATTTAATTTAATCAGGTAAGTTATTATGATTTTATGTTTAACGATCTTTCCACTACTGTTTACCTGCTATATCCATAATATGTAAATGTTCTACATTTGTTTATGTAAACTAATCATTTGAACTTTTAGATTACATCTCATTATCCTGTGTTCGAGGTCGATTATCAAAGTATAATTTCCTGCTTCTTTGAAATTCATTCTTCGCACACCCTGTGTTCATTCCTGTTTCCCTTCTATACCTAATGTTCTGTAAGCCTCCGTAATGAGACTGCATTTATTATTTTTGAAATTTGTTTCAGATTGACTACAGTTCCCATATACATACATCTTATCCAAAATGTCTTCTCTCTACAAAGTAATCAACGAAAGTGTGTCCACTATAAAGAAATTCGGCACCCAGAAACACAGAGTGGTATTTAAAGTCAACGATGCACCGGACGGCGTGGACCATTTGGACTTTTTTAAATCGGCCATCAACGAAATTTTACGGAATTTGTTAAGCCGAGCACAGTCTACAGATAAGATTGGGGCCGTATTTGAAATCACTAGTTTCAAACAAAAACTGCCAGGCTACATGAGCTTCAAAAGAGCCGATGAAATTACCTTCAACGATGTCTGGGGGATTCTAGAGTCCATTTTACAGAGCGACCCCGAAGCCCTGAGTTCGGACACCTTCAGGCTGATCGCTACTATTGTAACACCACCTGCCGGACAAGGACGAAGACGTAGTCGTGCCGGGTTTTATAGTTCCTTCGCTGAAGAGTGTAGCCGACGCAGAGGGATTGTCAGTATTAAAAACAACGACAACCTCTGTCTACCTCGAGCTCTGGCTGTAGCTAAGGCTCATGTAGATAACAGCACCGATTACAAGAAGGTAAAGGATAATCAGGGTACGCAAAAAATAAAGGCTGAGGAGTTGATGCAAGGAGCCGGTGTAACCGTCATTTCAGCAGAGGGAGCAGGGGTCAACGAGTTAAGACTCTTCCAACAGCTCCTGGTCCCTAACTACAAGATCACTGTGTACAGCTACGGTACAAAAGGTCGCGATGTGATCTTTGAAGGTGCTGATGATGCTGAAAAGAAGATCAATCTCTTGTACCATGAAGGTCATTACAACGTCATCACCTCTCTGACCTCAGCCTTTGCCTGTAGCTACTTTTGCGAGCATTGTCACACCCCGTACGACCATAAAAACAAGCATAGGTGCGAGAAGTCCTGTATAGGCTGCGGTAGTTCTCCGCCATGTGTAAGGCATGCCATGTTGATCAGATGTCAGGACTGCAAACGTGATTTCAAAAGTCAGCAATGTTTTGACAAACACAGATGTAAAATGTGTCAGAGCGTTAAAAAGTGTGAAGACTGTTTTAGGATCATAAACCTCAAAACCAGAACAGAAGCTCATGTATGCGGAGAAATCTACTGTAAGATGTGCCAAAGCCATAAGCCGGAGAATCATTTTTGCTACATACGACCATCAGGTAAAATGGCTGAGAAGCATGACGTTCTCTTCGTGTTCTTTGACTTGGAGACCCGTCAAGAAAAGGAAATTGCACCCGATGTGAAACTACACGAAGCAAATTTATGCGTTTTCCAGCAGGTTTGCCCTGAATGCTATGATTCTCCGGGTATGCTGATATGTAAAAGATGCGGTGTGCGGGAACAAATCCTAAAAGAAAAATGTATAGAGGGTTTTATGACGTATCTGTTAGAGGTAAGGAAGAAGTTTAAGAAAGTCATAGCAATTGCTCATCACACTACTTTACACCGAAAATGTACATTTGATGAGAGGTGATTTTCCTTATGTATTTTCTCCCGCTGAATTCGAAAATCAAGGTTAATTTTTTTTTATGGAACAGTTTTTGAGATATTGTAATTTTTTCATTTTTTCGACCTTTTTTCACTTGACAAATCATATCTCGAGCTAGAAATGTCCGATTGGGTCGTTCTTGGTACCCAAATGCAAGGTATTGAGATGACGAACAAATATGTATAATCGGATCTTTGATTGGTAAAGCAGTTCAAAATATATCGATAAAAATAGGGCACATTTTCAAAAAAATCATATTTTACAGTGATTCTGTGCCGACAGAAAAGTACAAATCGTTAAAAAAACGTCTGGTTTCTGTTCATGTACGTAAAGATGATACTTTTACGTAAGAACTAAGACCAACCAGAAGAAAATTGACCGAAAAATGACAAAGTTATAAGCAATTGAGTGAATAAATCCAAATCCCATATTTTCCGAATATTTTATTTTTTTCGACAATTTATTGGGTTTAAACGCTTGCAATACATTCTTGACATTTTTGTGTGTTAGAAATAGTTGGGGCTCTTACTTTGTCTTCGGTTGCTTTTGGGATCCGTTTCTCACGTTGACGCTAGAGTGCTTAGATTTTATTCCAAACAAAACAACAACACATCACATTTAGGAACCTTAGATCCCTGACATTGTGTTTTGACATCTTCTATAAAACGTAGTGCCGGTTGTTTGTATGTTATAGTAACTCACAAATTTGATTGAAATTATATTTCATTGTGTTCACCAAAATGCCTAAAAGAAAACGAGAATTTAAGTGCGTAAACAATCCAAATAATTTCTGTTACGTGTGTGGCAATTTTGTCCCCCAACCAAATAGACGTAGATTCACCGATTCATTACAACATAATTATCTGCAATATTTTGGAATAGCACCTGCAACTTTTCATGAGCAATGGACACCAAATAATGTTTGTTTATCGTGCCATATAACTCTTGCCGCGTGGGCTTCTGGTTCATCACAGTAAGATTAAATTTATATATACAATTGAATTAATAATAAAGTGAATTTTTATTCCAAATTAGACGATACATGAAATTCGGTGTACCGATGATATGGAGAAAGCCGCTCTGCCATTCGGTTGATTGTTACTTTTGCCTGAGCAAATCCACTGGTTTTGGAAAGAGTGCCAAATGGGTTTATGCGACAGTAGCATCTGTTTCGCTTCCAGTTCCACATTCAAGTGAATTTCCTCATCCTAAGTGCCCCGATTCAACGATTGAATTTTTCGAATCGTCACAACAGACAGACACAAGCAGTGATAATGAATTTCAACAGGAGTCGCAATTGCAACATTTTACGCAGCCTGAACTGAATGATTTGGTGAGAGATCTCGAGCTGTCAAAGGAAAAAGCGGAGTTACTTGCATCTCGCCTGAAGCAACGGAACTGTTTGGCTCCGGGAGTAAATGGAACATTTTACAGAAACCGTGATAAGCCTTACGCACAACATTTTAAGAAGGAAAACGACATATGCTACTGCAACGATATTCCTGCATTGTTTGAGCAACTCGGAGAGCCTTATGATCCAAATGAGTGGCGCTTGTTCATTGACGGTAGTAAGGAGAGTTTGAAAGCAGTCCTACTGCATATTGGAAATGAAAAACCTTCTATCCCCATCGCTCATGCCATCAACACTAAAGAATCATACGCCACAATGGCCAGTTTGCTAAAATACATTCAATATGAGCATCACAACTGGAAAATATGTTCCGATCTCAAAGTCGTCGGCATGTTGTGTGGAATGCAGGGTGGATATACAAAATATTGCTGCTTTCTTTGCCTCTGGGATAGTCGTGCTCGTGAACATCATTATAGAAGAAAAGACTGGCCAGAAAGGGAGAACGTCACAGTGGGCGAAGACAATATTAAATACCTGCCTCTTGTCAAAAAAGAAAATATAATCCTTCCAGCGTTGCACATTAAACTTGGCCTCATTAAAAATTTTGTGAAGGCCTTAGACAAGGAAGGCCAAGTATTTTCCTATTTGAAAACCCTTTTCCCGCAGCTTTCTTTAGCAAAAATCAAGGAAGGCGTCTTCGATGGTCCACACATCAAGAAATTGTTAAAAAGCACAGATTTTCCAAAATATTTAACACCCGTTGAAAACGAGGCCTGGAATTCATTTCAGCGGGTTGTTACCAATTTTCTTGGGAACAATAAAAGCCCTAACTACGAGGGAATTATTACCGATTTGTTGAAGAACTACAACAAGATGGGTACGGAATGCCATTATTTAATTTCATTCCTGTTTGTTTTCTATTGTATTGTTTTTACCATTTTATTTATTTCTTACAGGTGTAAATATGTCTCTAAAAATCCATTTCTTGCATTCGCATTTGAATTTCTTTCCGGACAATCTTGGTGACGTAAGTGACGAACACGGCGAGAGATTTCACCAACAAATTAAGACCATTGAGCGGCGCTATCAAGGATTTTGGGATGAAGCAATGTTGGGAGACTATGTATGGTTTCTCACTAGAGAAACGGATCCCAAAAGCAACCGAAGACAAAGCAAGAGCCACAACTATTTTTAACACACAAAAATGTTTAAACCCAATAAATTGTTGAAATAAATAAAATATTCGGAAAATATGGGATTTGCATTTATTCACTCAATTGCTTATAACTTTGTCATTTTTCGGTCAATTTTCTTCTGGTTGGTCTTAGTTCTTACGTAAAAGTATCATCTTTACGTACATGAACAGAAACCAGACGTTTTTTTAACGATTTGTACTTTTCTGTCGGCACAGAATCACTGTAAAATATGATTTTTTTGAAAATGTGCCCTATTTTCATCGATATATTTTGAACCGCTTTACCAATCAAAGATCCGATTATACATATTTGTTCGTCATCTCAATACCTTGCATTTGGGTACCAAGAACGACCCAATCGGACATTTCTAGCTCGAGATATGATTTGTCAAGTGAAAAAAGGTCGAAAAAATGAAAAAATTACAATATCTCAAAAACTGTTCCATAAAAAAAAATTTAACCTTGATTTTCGAATTCAGCGGAAGAAAATACATAAGGAAATCTATCTCTCATCAAATGTACATGAAAAAAATGTCATTTTGTAAACTAGTGTAACCGGCAAGCTTTTGACACCCAATTCATTTTAAACTACGTTATTACAAACACCTCAATAAAACCAGAACTCATCATGCGTGGTACAAAAATTCTCCTACTTGAATTAGATAATCTAAAATTCATAGATTCGCTGAACTTTTTTCCTATGGCTCTGGCAGAGTTGCCTAAAGCCTTCGATCTACCGGCTCCCAAAGGATACTTCCCGCACCTATTCAACATCGAAGCCAACGCCAACTATGTCGGCCCGTTACCCGACGTCAAATTCTACAGCCCGGATACTATGAAGCCAAAAGCTCGTGAAGAGTTCCTAAAGTGGTACGATGCAAACAGGGACACAGAGTTCGATATGCAACGTGACCTAGTCGAGTATTGCAGAACCGACGTTGATATTTTAAAGAGAGCCTGTATCCACTTTAGGAATCTCTTTATTAAAGAATGTGATGTTGACCCGTGCACGGAAGCCATCACCATAGCCTCTGCCTGCAACCTTATGTACCGGAGGAAATTCCTTAAAGAAAGTACCATAGGGATCATTCCGAGAGGTTGTTACCGCCGAGCAGACAGTCACCCCGGAATAGCTCTGCAATGGTTGCTGTGGGAGGAACAACAGCGTGGTGTACAAATTCAAAATGCAGGCAGACAGCGAGAAGTTATCGTGGGCGGTCAAAAGGTAGACGGGTTGTATGAAAGACAAATATTCCAATTCTATGGTTGCTTCTACCACGGCTGTCCTACTTGCTACATCACTAGGCGTAATGAACCTCTACATAACGACCCTGCTGATACCATGAATATGCGGTTCGAGAAAACTCAGGCTACAACAGAAAAATTCAAATCCATGGGTTATGAGGTTACTGAACAATGGGAGTGCGACTTCAGGAAAAAGTTAACACCTGAGATGAAACAGCTAGAGAAGCATCCAATACTCTTAAACACACCTCTCAATCCGCGTGATGCTTTTTACGGCGGACGTACAGGGGCAGCAAAATTAAAGCATGTTGCAAAAGATGGGGAAAAGATAAGGTATGTCGACGTATGCTCCCTTTACCCCTGGGTATGCAAGTACGCCAAATTCCCAGTTGGCCATCCGGAAGTTTACGTAGCCAATGAAGCATGTCAGCAGTTTATTCAGGATAAAGGGGGCATAGAACAGATCAACGGTGTAATAAAATGCACCGTGTTACCTCCGCAAGATCTATACCATCCGGTCTTACCCGTCAAGATGCATAACAAACTGTTGTTCCCGTTATGCCGCACTTGCACTGAAGACTTAAGCCAAACCGACTGTCAGCATGCGTAGAGGATCGAGTCATCAACGGAACCTGGGCCTTGGACGAGCTGTTAATGGCCATACGTAAGGGTTACATAGTGCAGGACATACAAGAGATCTGGTCGTTCGATGTAACCCAGTATAATAAATCGTACAAGTCAGGGGGCTTGTTTTCGGGCTTCATCGACAAGTTCCTGAAGATGAAGCAGGAAGCCAGCGGTTGGCCATCTTCAATAACTACCAACGACGACAACAACGAGGATGGTATCAATGGAGCCCGGAAACAGTACGTTGATGACTACTTCGAGAACGAGGGAGTCTCCTTGGATTCGTTGAAGATCGTCAAGAACCCTGGTTTGAGATCGTTGGCCAAACTGATGCTGAATTCCTTCTGGGGTAAGTACACTAACCTTATGTAGTTTTCTTTACTTAATATTTTTGTATTCTAGGGAAATTTGGTCAGCGCGAGAACCAGCCAAAAACGTCGATTATCAACGAGCCCAAGGAGTTCTTCGACCTGTTGTCCAACCCTAGCGTAGAAGTCAACAATGTGCAGGAGATAAATGACGAGGTGATTGCGGTTAACTGGCAACATAAGGAGGAAACAGCAGATCTTCTATCGTCAGTCAACGTGGTCATCGCGGCATTTGTCACTGCACAGGCCCGTCTTAAGCTGTATAGCTATCTGGATCAGTTAGGCGAGAGAGTCCTATACTATGACACAGGTAAGTCGTACTATCAACATCAACATCTACTATATTAGAGTTAATTTTTCTTCCTTGTTTCAGATTCTGTAATATACGTTTCGAAGCCGGGTGACTTCGATCTACCAACAGGAAGCTTCCTAGGTGACCTCACCGACGAGCTGGAAGAGTACGGCCCTGGATCGTATATTATAGAGTTTGTGTCAGGCGGGCCAAAGAACTACGCCTACAAAGTTTATTCCCCGACCACGGGGCAGATACACGTGGTCGTCAAGGTCAAGGGCATCACCCTAAATCACGCCGCGACTCAAAAAATAAACTTTGAGTCCATGCTGAGACTGTTGGAGGGCATGGACGAGAAGATTATTGTAGAGTCCAACAACATCCGGCGTACGGCTGACCATCATCTTGTAACGCGAGCTGAATCAAAGGCCTATAGAATAACGTTCACGAAGAGACGACGCATAGAAGATTTTGATTCAGTTCCGTTCGGCTATAACAGCAAGCGATCACGTGTATAAACATTTAAACCTATTGTATATATATTTAGGAAATTTTACTATTGTAGTTTGTAATGTGTATATATTTTATTTTCACGGTCATCTATGTATATTTTACGATTGTAGTCTGTAATGCGTATATATTTATTATCACTTTGTATATTAGTTTTGTATTGTATATAATTATATCTGTTAAGAATTTTTGACAGTTCTTTAACGTCATATCTTTTACAACTAAATATGTTTCAATCTTGTATTTTTCTGTACATGAAATTCAGATGTTTTATAGAATTATAGAATTGATATTTTAAATTGTCTTTTTTCATGTATTATGTTATCAATTATTTTGTATTGTTATAACATGTATTATATTATTCGTGAATAATAGATGTAATATGATTTATTTCTTGTCTTTTTTATTTCTGTAATTTAAGGTAAAAATAAAAACAAATATTTTATACAAGAACTTTTATTGAAAGAAGAAAATACAGTTCATATTGATATATAATACTAAATTATATCTAGAAGAAAATACATTTCATGCTGATATATAATACTAAATTATATCTAAAATAATACTATAAAGGAGCTAGTGAGTGAGTAGATCTTCCTTTTTTATCCAGGACTTTTTATTTAAACCGAGCCATTTCACGTAAATGTCACCATTGTTGCGGCGTTTAAGTATTTTTTCAACTAGGTATACATCAGGTTGATTGGTTTTCTGCAGCTCGAACTCGTAGAAAGCACCTCGGACGGGAACTCCGTGTAGATCTTCCAACAAGTATGTGATAGGTTTTGTAAATTGAACTTTAACTACTTTGAATAATTCTGTTGACCAGTTAGGTGTATATCCCTTAGAAAAGACTCCTTTGAATTTGCTTATACGTACGATGTCATTCAAATCCAACCTACGTTTACTGATAGTTTTTACATTAGCATTATACACAGACAGCTGTGTCGTAGGTTTAACAGATGCAGGAGGCACCCCTATTGTTCTATGTTTAGTATTATTATAGCTATCAACTACTCGTTGTAATATATCTACCCATTTAAATTTCCCTCTGTAGCTAAACTCCTTATACAGCCTTTGCTTAATTGTACGAATAACTCGTTCGACTATTGAAGCCTTAATCACGGAATACGTAGAGTAATGATTTATGTTGTATTTATTCATTAACTTTTTAAAATGTTTATTATAAAACTCTTTCCCGAGATCAGACTGTAAATTTTTAGGTATGAGTGAATCCTTAAAGATACTACAGACCTGCTTTGTCACCTCTTCTCCGGTCTTAGTTTTCAATGGACGTACATACAAGTATTTCGAATAACAGTTTATCATCATCAGTATGTAACGATAACCCTTATTTACTTTAGCGTAGGGAATAGACTCCGCTAAATCTATTTGAAACAAATCATCATAACCCTTTATTATAGTACTACGTCTTTGAAATTTTTTTCTAGCAGATCTATGTATTTCATCGACAACGGTTTGTTTTGCGTTCATCTCTGTTAATAACTGCAGATACTCAAATTATAAGTTATGTAAGACTGAACTATTAAATAGAATGTAAAGTAATATATCCTACGACTATTGCGGGGTTCTTTGAGTAATTAACAAATTTTGTAGGTCTACGAGCGGTGATCTATCAAAATTTTTAGATCTAGAATCTGCTTTAGCTAGAAGCCATAAAGTTGCCTTAGATAGTTCTATACAAAGCGTGGTCAGAGTTTTAATACTATCGCGTAGCGCGTCGTGACTGATGTTAGATATCTCGCTATCCATATACCATTTTGTAACTGCATCCTCTGCATCTACGGGGTCCGCTAAATTGATTAATCTTCGTTTCTTACAGTCAATAGTTTTATTTTCTAGTATTAAAGCATGTTTCTTTGTTACCAGATCTGAATCATTAATAGCGTGGCCTGCGTTTGTAATTCTTTTGTTTTCTAAATCGAAATTCTGATCTTCTGTTAGCTTAAATCCTACCCCGGGTGGACCTGGAACTGTTACAGCATCTCCAACTATTGAACGCCCAAACAAATCTATAGTAGCATTCATACTGCTAATGGTAACGAACTGACTACTTACAACCGTGATGAAATCTTTTATTCTATAATACCTTCTTCTTTTAACTCGGAAATAGTTGAAATTATTTCGTTTTCATTCAGAGGACTACTGTTACCGGCTTCTTTTACAGCAAATAACAAACGAAGTCGGTCGACAAGTTCGTTAGCTTTATTCCAGTAGACGTATTCGACTTTGCAATCGCTTAATTTTTTAAAATTTGACAATGATGATGATAGTCTAATGCCTAAACCTTTGATTCTGGATAAGTTCGGTTTAATTATATAATCATACTTCCAATGTTTAACAGCTGTTAGTTTACCCTGTGGTCTATAGGATTTCTTATGCGCATTAGTAAGGGCTATTATCTGCATATAATTATTGATATCAGCTTGCGATGGTGTAGACTCTAATTCTCTAAACGTGAGTAAGTCAAACAGACCGGATGTTGCTTCGAAAGCGTTGTTTTTAATTATGATGTTTGTATCACGTATAGTCACAGGGGAAGATGCAAATGTCCACGCGTCTCGATCAATTTTATATCTAATACCGAATCTAGTTCTGTCTATGTTGCTACCACCCCTAGCTATTAGCATACCGTAATGAGTAGGGAGATCATGAGTTTTATTAGATTCTTCTTCTTCATCTGCTTCCGATGATGATGATGCAACAGGTTGTTTTTTAACTTTCAACAGAGGAATATAACTAGCAGTAGTAGCAGTAGTAGCAGCAGATGGTTGTGTTTTAATTTTCAATAGGGGAACGTTAACTGATTCGGCAATAGTTTCCAAAGGAGATATAACCTGTTTATGAGTATCACGATAAATACGTTCTGCTTCAGATTTATCACGACGAAAGTAAGCAAATTTTCTACGTATAGCCTTGCGTGCGTTTATTATTTTACGTTTTAAACTTAAATCATAGGAGCTCGACATGTTGACAACTCTAAAAGACGACTAAGCGAATTGAATCTAATTATAAACTTATATATGTATCAAAACCTTTCCGATATCTACCGCTGTTTAGGGAACAATCTTTATTAATAACTAGGAAATCATACGGATCCTTCCAACACATACGACAAATGTTTTTGAAGTCCTCGTAGCTAACATCTCCTACAACATGATCCCTATACACATGCTTTAAATTTAATTCATCCTGTTTGAAAAGAATAATCAAGTTTGCGTTATCCCTTATCAAATGTTTCGGTATCTTTGCATATGTCTGGCCTAAATAAAACGAATCAACACCTTTATGTCTACCCATACTAAAATATTCTCTAATTTTTTCCTGTTTGTCACAGATAATATCGTCGAAAATGAATACTGAATTAGGTTTGATGTTGCTAGGATTGATTACGTCATCGTTTTCACTAAACTCCTGATAACCAATGTTTTTAATAGGTTTCATAACTTCCCTTAAGAATTCGTATTTCGGTTGAAATAAGGATTTGGCAAACAGGTAGATATTTTCAAATTTTAATCCGTTTTCACTAATCAGTAGACCTAGCATAACATTAGTTTTACCGCAGGAAGAAGGACCGCTCAGAATTGCTCGACAAGACGTAGGTAATAAGTCACCGTGTTTTCTATCATCGTCAGATTGTAGAGATACATCGCTGTCTAAATTAAATATGTTTAGCGTTTTCTTTTGTTTAACAGTTTTCATTATGGTATGCGTACGTGTTTAGTCACGGTTTCAGTGAACGGGTTATATTCTATCAAGGAGTCGTGTAGGATCAAACAATATGCCTTTGTTGTATTGGTAAATGCAGCGAAAGATTCAAGTTCTAATCTAATATCGAACGTGGAATCCTTAAAACTTTCTACCTGTCTTGAACAATCAATTACAAAAACCGGGTATGTTTCAAATTTTGAATAATCGATTAAACAGCTATCGGTCGATCCTCTACCTATATCATAGTAACTCTCGCAAAAGCGTGTATAATTTAAATAAGCAGGAATGTAATCCTTACTACTGAAATCGAGATTTAACCGTTGCTGTGGAAACACTTGCGAATTTAAATACAGCTTAATATCGACTAAGTTCGAATGAGTAAATGTAGTAGGGTTACCGGTTCTTATACCCAGCTGACGCTCGTCTTGTAAAACTACAAGGACCCAACGCGGTTTTTCCAATTAATTTGAATTCTTTATACGCCAAACCTGATTTTTAGTAGTTCCCAGCGAGGGTAGTTCGTGTAATTCCCAACGTCTAAATGGAATGATAATAGAAGAATTATCTCTCAAACTCTCAACTAAGTTCAACTTGCTTTCGTCCAATAATAGTATATGAGGAACCTCCCAAGACAGTCTATCAATCTTGATTTCTATATCAGTACCTGCATCTCCAGCAGCGTTTTTATAGCAATTAAAATCATTCTTAGAACGTATCAAAACTAACTGACAACTCATATGAGGAATAACTTTCTTGTAATCATCTGCAAACCCGAAGATATCCTTTAAAGGAATTCTACACGTGAAATTGAACACGTTATTCCCCGCATTATGTAACAGGCCATTTCCGTTTTCGAGTTCGATTCCCCATGCACTACTGGATAAAGCCCGATCCTCGGCACCGTGTGAAACGAGACCTTTTATAGTACTTGTAATACCCGGATGTTTACACACATCGATGATTTGATTCGTACCTAATATTAGTTGAATTTCGTCAAACAGAAAGTAAGCAAAATTGTTTACCGGCAGGAATTCTACGTTTACTTTTCGAGTCATAGTACCTTTAACAAAAATGTAGCTATCGTACAAAGCTAAAACATTATCCGAATTTTGTATGGTGATTCTAATGATGTCTGAATGATTTACATTTAACGTAAACGGCAAATAGGTATAGAAGTCCTCTTTTATTATATCTGTATCGACACGAGGTTTTTGAAATATATTTAATTTATCAGTAGCAAAGATGCTTTCTGTATTAATATGCAATTTACTTCTTTTCGACATGTTGATGTTGTACTTTAAAACCTAGAGATTCAAGAAACAGCCGATTCTCTTTAGATAACTTTATACGTAAGAGGTCCGCACTAGTCGGTGTACGAAGACGAATGACCCTCGAATGATGCGTGGTATAGTTTTTATAGTTAAAGTGTATTCCCATTTTTCAAGTTTAAGTTCTAGTCTTATACTTGTGAAGGTATCTTCAGAAAAATTTACCAGTTGTCCACTCGAGTCTACTAATCGAATGGTAATATTATCAATTTCACTGACAGTGACAGGAAAGTAAATCACGTGTGTTGGTTCCTTCTCAATCAGGTATCCAGGTGATACGCAGAGACCAAATTCAAAGATTGTATGACACGGTTGATTATTTCTATACGCGCCCCCTGTAATATTCGTGTCTACAAAGATGTTCGGGGTAGAGAGTATATCGACAATTCGATCTGATACGTGCCTGATGCCGGGTAGTAATATACGATTGTTAAATCCTAATAGAGAGCCTATACTGTTAGGTTTGCTAAAATCTATAACGGTTGAGGCAGATTTAATCTCACACTTTCCCGTATTAGTGTTAGCCTTGATTTGTAGTAGTAAATCTCCTTCTTCAGGATCGCTCGTATTAATTTGATTCTTTATATAGTTAGCGATTTCTGACAATTCGTAACTACCGGTTGTGATAGTTATCTCTTGATCTCCGTAATAAAATTTATTTTTCCCTGGAAATATATTCCGTATCGTATGACTTGTATATAGGCCAACTAATCCTATGGAATATCTGTATTGCTCACGATCTAGTTGTATATTCGGATAAATACTATCGGTAGAGAGGACATTTCCATTACCGTACACAGTGATGGTTCTAGCCATACTTGTTCGAATTATACATACACTTCTCTTTTATACAAAAATCTCAGGCACAAGTGTCCACAGTTGTATGTATTGAACTTTTGTTCTCGAGCAACATTATAGTATACATTGCAACGAGGACCGAAATATTTCACAAGTTCAGCCGGTGGTCTTAGGTCTCCGAAGGGGTCAAAATACAAAACAACATTTCGATCCTTTCTATAAGCTACCCAATGCGTACCGGGTCCTCCAGCATCATCGAGATTAACAATAGCTCTTTCAAATCGTAAAGGTTTATTTGGTAGACTTGTTCTCATATAGACACCTCTGAAAAAGGGTATGTCTTTAGCATGTTTTATTAAATCTAGGTTTGTAAGTGGTCTCCGAGGCAGGTTATTCAGTTTTTTGACCTGTACGGTTTCAGATACAATGCTGTACCGCCTGCTTTATAAGGTTTCAGGTAAAGAGCGTTTCCGCTCTTTCTATCTATTGCGATAGCCTCCATACTTTTATTATGTCGTTTAGTTTCTTCTAGCTGCCTCTTATTACTATTAGCAGTGTTAACAGCTTTTGCTACGCCCGAAGCGCCCCCTATAATTGCACCGAGAGCCGAGAGGCCAGCAAAATTGGTATGAGAGGTAAAATACCCCCCTGTAGCTGTAGGTACCGGAATAATTCGAGGTACTTTAACGTTTTTCCTACCTCCTACGTTTTTAATGATTCTTCTAGCGGCGTTCAAAGCATGGTGTATTAAATCCTTCCCCGTGAGGGTCTTACTTGCTCGATTTACCGTACTTACAAGCTTCTTTAAAATACCTCCTTTAAAAGTGACAATTTTCTTTGTATTTCCAATTTTCTTTGTCTTTCTCCTACTAGTCTTCCTATTCACACCCATTCCTAACTTTCGTTTAACCTTCATTACACCAGTTACAAGCAGAGCTGAAGCGAGCGTACGAAATATCGTGTTGCATACACGCCTGATCGAAGGGGTTTATGCCTTTATCTCCTCTTTCTAATCTTTTAGATAATTTAGTTCCGGGTCCGCAATATTGGTAAGAAGGCAGGTGTAGTTCGATCGGGAGCCTGTCGATGAGCTTGTTAACAACACTGTTATCCTGGTGAGTCAACATCACGTACTGAGATAAGAGATCAGATGCATCTCTATTTATACTCTGCGAAAACTTACTGTCTCATACTATTGCTAGTGGTAGTAAAACACAAATAATTTTTTATACGTTTATTCCTTATTAAATACATTTGTAATAGACATTCGTGAAAATTTCTTACATAACTTATTCAATACACAATACGATTTTATTTCATTTCGTAATACATATAAAGCGTTTATATAATTTTCTAACCTATTTCTATATTCAATTATCCTCAACTTCTTATTGTACATCTGTTGATGTCTCGTGAATTGCTGGCCATGACGCTGCCGGTGCTTGCTGATTGGGTTGTAACTGACTGTGTACGACATTGATAAATTTTGATGGATAAAGTTTTATTATCTCGAATAAAATGAGCGAGTTCAATCCACCACGATCTTTTAAATTTAACGTCGAGTAGTTACCGCACGACAATTCGGCTGAGAATAAAATCGATTCGTTTGACACGTTCTTCTGACGTCTTACTCCTTCAGCTGTGTTCTCTACACTTGCGTAGTAGAAGTAGGAGAAATTAAGGTGACGTAATACACGAGCATGTTGGTTAATAAGCGGTGCTAGATGCAAGATCCTTTGAAATTCGTGGTCTTTTACCGTTATCTTCCGCTGGTCATAACATATCATCACCGTGTTGCCATAAAAAACACTATGACTAAACTCAACGTAAAGATTCGTACATAGATGGAATTTCAGCTTTTTATCGTTCCATATTTTCGTGGAAAAGAAGTCTTTGAACATTGCTTCGACTCGGACATCATACAATTCGGACCATATACTTTCCGTTAACATAATTTCACCATGCTCACATATGTTGTTGATACATTCCAATTTAACAGTCACGTCAAATTCATTAGGTTGTTCAGGCGGGATAATTCCTACTAGGATATCATGTAAATGAATAGAGTCTTCTCTTTGTCTCATGACAAATAGAGGGTAATGTACAGATCCTAACAACTGCATGTGTTCACCCGGATAGACGGTAATCAACGACGATTCTGGTGTTGCTACATTATCTGTACCTTGTACCTGTAAGCTTGATGCATCGTCTGCATAGTATGGTTCGTTCGGACCTAAACAAGAAATAATTATTCAGTAACATTCAAAGGATTTCGTTCTTTTAAAATATACCTATTTCTTCATGCATCACTTCGTAGTCTTGACCCTGGAAATAACTGCTTGGCTCCGGAATTGATAAGTTTACAGATTGATCCGGTTCATCATGCTGTTGATCTAAAATGAAATAAATTATTCAAATGTATACATACACACACAAACCGTTTTCTTTCTTACCCATTTCAGCACTACTTGTAAACGTGTCTCCATAGCGATGATAATAATAATCAGGACTGCCTAAACTCATCATGGTACTGTTACACGATCAACTGCTGCACTCTAATGACTAATAGCCTTTCACCGAAATACATTTTATAGCGATTTCTACACATGCGCATGAATACACATCTTCAATCAAGTTGAATCATAACGAACAACCCTATGACTCAGAGTTAATCCCTGTAAAACAGATTCTGGGAACTGAGGTAAAAACAATATCGAGAAATGACATGTTTCTACATGTTAAATTGTTTTCGCATAATTACTTGATGACGTGTAGATCTATATTTAAATATCAAACAGGAATGACAACATAAGATTTATTTTGAAATAAATTTATGAGAGAGAGAGAGGAGATATGTAAATGATACCGTGAATTAATTTAATTCGAGTATGCATATGAGAAATTATATATGTAAATGAGAGAGGAGATATGTAAATGATACCGTGAATTAATTTAATTCGCGCATGCATATGAGGAATGAGAGAGGAGATATGTAAATGATACCGTGAATTAATTTAATTAGATCAATTAATTTAATTCGCGCATTTAATTAGACCACGCCTCATTTGAATATTAATTAGATCGCGGGTCATTTGCATAAAAAGGGAGGGGGTCGGCTCAACTGCCGCCATACCTACTAAGTTTAATAGAAATAGTTTGTTTAATAGAAATAAACTATTTCTATTAAAGTTATATCTAGAGACATGCATTTTAGTAAAGCATAAAACCACTATGTCAACGGAGCGAAGCAATTTAAACTGCAATACTGCAATATAGCACAAGCGAGCGCTTGAAAATGATGGGTTTGGAGTACCTTTGCCGCAAAAACATAAAGTGAAAAGGAGTCTATTTAAAATAAACTATTTGAGTTAAAGCTGGTCAGTGGCGTGCCAAGTTTTATATAACAGTTTTTGTATTTGCGAACTATATGTCCTATAACGTGTAGCGACGACGCACACAGGGCTGAAACCTGATTCTAGACGGTCAAAACTCCAGAAACCATTGTTAAGATCAAAGGTAATCTAGGAATTAGTATTTTAGTAGAAAGCTTAGTGAACTCATAACTACCTGCCGTTTACCGTTACGGCAAATAATAACCATAAAAAACCCGACAATTCCGGTAAAACGCAGGTCAGAGTTAAAACACTTCCGAAGGCATCAATCTGTGTAGATGAATTTGTAGTTTGTTCGTTAACGTGAAAGTGTTTTTTTGTAGAACTGTTTGTTTTATTGATTTCAATAATTTATAAAAACAGAATTGAAGTGCTAAAAGTCTTATAAAAAGGTAAGTTTATACCCTTCTAATATAGAAAAAGAGTTTTACTTTCCGAATAATAAATGTTTTATTTTGTGGTTTATAACTTAGAAATTTTGCAAACTGTTGCGTTTGTATTTTTAATATGTTTTTGCTATAGTATAAAGAATAACATATTTAAAAATCAACATGCACAATGATGCATAATCTGAAATACAATCGAAATGAAAAGGGGTAGTTATTAAACGAATAGCAATATAATATTTGCACGTTATTTCATTTTTAGATATTTAAATAGCATTTTAAGTTGTGCAATATTTCTTAAAATAAAGAAGAATTCGTGTAAATGCTATTTATTTTACGTCTTTGCCTTATCTCCAAATAACATAATTATGTAACTAACTTTTTCTTGGAAAAACATAAAAGTATCAAACTGATCCAGTTCTAGTGGCTCAAAAGGATTTTTTTTCTTTCTTTTTTTATTATTTTATCATTTTTATACTATTCCAGTAATTTGCTTTCAGTTAAGCCTATAAAATAATTTTGACCGGCTAGAATCAGGTTTCAGCCCTGTGTGCAACGCTTATGAAAGAGGAGGTAATCAAGGGTTTTTCACCTAAAATGCACGTCTCTAGATTTCGATGGATTACTAATTTATAAAAGCTCAAGGAAGGAATTTTGTCCCATTTTATTCAATATTGCTGAACTGCCTTACCTTAAACCTATGTCTATCGGAACTTACTATTGATATGGAAAACCCATTGCTATCAGTTCAACGTGTACTTAACTTTTTACCACTTCCAAAGGAAAATTTTGCTAAATATTTACAGCAACCACTTACGCAGTATTGAGAATAAATGACTGATCATTTTGAGACTATTTCTTTAAATGTTATATATCTTAAAATTCTCTAACGATTTTTTATAATTTCTAACAGAGTATCAGATTCAAGTAATTTTGGAGAGGAATTTTGTGTCTATTATTTCGAAGTAGAATATCAAGTTTCGACAAAAAAGTTTCCTTTGCATAGCAAGTTATGTTCTAGTGATAGTTCTGCAATATAGCAACTACAATGTAGTTATATTAAAACTGCTACAGACACTAAGTGTTTCATAAAGGTGTTCATAGGTGTTACATTTAAAGCAATTTTTTACTACATAAAAGCTGACATGTTTAGAAGCTGTTTAGCATGGTTTATAAAAGCTGGTAAAACTAGACGGGGAGGTTACCATAATGCTACATAAGTATTTATGTACTCTTTCAGATCTTACCCAGGCTGTATAAACTCTGCTTATTTTGGGCGTATAGGTACTTCATTAATACTGGAAAGTTGTTGTTAACTGTTAATTATACAGTATTAAGCTTTATAAAAAGGCGAAGTAGATATTGCTAGCGTTTTTAAAAAACAATTTGTGCTACAGCTAGGTATTTATATGTACCCTATAATTTATTCAAACTTCAAACATTCAGATACAGTTGTAATTTATTTACGTACAGCACAAATGCTGTCTCATTTTTTTCCTGTCCCACCGAAAGTTTTTAATTTTTTTGTCCTGCGCAAATCACTTTAATACTGTTCGCTTCTCAACACTGCTGAAATCTAGCACCAGTCTAAGAAAACTGTCCATGTTGAAATTTAGATTAGTTAGATTAAGAATTAAAAGATATGAAGTGCTGGTTTTTGAAATTTAACGGTTTTGGTTTTATACAATCAGTAAAAGGAAGTAATTGAGACACTTCCAATCAGCGCGCATTGGCATAGCAAATGCTACCAGTTACTCACTGTTCAGAGGGAGGTTACCTATCCACCCTCTACTAGCTCTCCAGGTTAGTACCGGAGCTATAAACGTGCCCACCTCTCGAGGTCTATCCCAAGGCACAAACCCCTCGTCCAGCATTAGGACTCCTCCCACTACGTGGGACTTCGATCGAATCCAACCTCAGACGTGGCGGGACTTGGTTTTGAATGATTTTTCCATTCCGATCTCCAGTTATAGGCCTGGTGTGTATTGTGGGTGTATTGCATGTATAAAAGAAAGGTGAGGTTAGATTTGCTAGAACAGTTGTAGATTAAAAATCCTTTAATAATAACGTATTCATTGTAAATGAGAAAACGAGTTTCACGAACACTTACAATAGATTTATTTTCCAAGAAATTTTTAAAAGCAGATCAAAACGATTACTAAGGACCGGTGGGTGGCGGCTCCTCCGGGTTCGGTTGCCTCTCAAGCAAAAATTTACGAACAAAAAATTTACTTTTACTGTCTCCAGCCTTACTTTGTGGAACTCCATAATCATGAAATATAATATAAATATAAAGATTAGTTAAAGTTTCACAAGTTTTATTAATATCTTAACGTGACAATATTGTTTCGACACTTTGTGTCATTATCAAAGGTAGATAAGATTGATAAACAAACACGTTGCTAAGGATAAACACATACAGAAAATAGGTAACTAGATACAATACATAGCAAAAACTAAATATCTAACACTTCTAATAAAGGAGAATTACTAAGCTCAGTTTGTTCATTCATTAAAGGTACTGTGCGTTTATGTCTGTATATTTCAAAAGCTTCTAAAATGTCTAATTTGTGTTTGTTGTTGCAAAAATGTAAGAATTTAATGTTGTTTTGAGGTGTCATTGGGTGGTTCTGTTCCAAAATGTGTTTGGCATAATTCGATTTTTCTGGATGTTTAAGTCTATAAGAGCGTACGTGTTCTTTGTATCTTATGTCGAAATTTCTAAGTGTTTGGCCAATATAAACCGAGTTACAAAAAGAACAATTCAAACGGTAAATGCCGGATTTCATATCTTGTGTTTTGTCTTTAGCGTTGAATAAAAATGAAAAGGTGTTGGTGTTAGTTTTATAGGTTATTTTGGAACTGGTGGTTTTTCTTAGTATAGTTGCAATTTGTTCTGATATCTTGCCAAAGTATGGTATTGATATGTAGTTTGTGTCTTGTATTTGAGTGTCAATTGGAAATATTCTTTTGATAGCTAACCTATAATTTTTTTGTTGAATTAAAGTGTCATTCATGTTATGGTTATAATGGTTTGCATATACTAATTGTTTGATGATTGAAATTTCTTTATCAAAATGTGATCGTTTCATTGGAGTAGTTAAAGCTCGGTGTACTAAAGATCTATAAGCCGCTAGTTTATGCATTTTATGATGACATCAATCGTTAGGTATAGTGACGTCTGTGCTTGTGGGTTTTATGTATATGGAAAAATCAAATTCATTGTTTGTATTAATTGTAATAGTTAAATCCAAAAAATTAATAGCTCTATTTTGTTCTGTTTCTAGTGTAAACGTGATGTTTGTGTGAAGACTGTTAATAAGAATTAAAAACTCATTGATAACCTCAAAAGAACTGTCAAAACAAGCTAAAATGTCATCAACGTAAAAATTTAAAAAAATCTACTCTTTGAAGAAAGTCTAGCAAACTACCGAAACACCGGAACGCCTTGGAGCAAGACCGTAAGATTGGTTCATACCCTAAATAAAACAATACACTAAAATAAAGACGCTAAAATAAAACAATTACATGTAACAGAAATAAAGCAACGATAGTTATATGTAATAACAACAAAATGTAATCAAAGTCTTAATAAACTATATTGCAGTACTCGATAAACAATAATGAAACAACTTGAGTAACTATATGTAATGAAAGTACTAATAAAGCAATTAGTTAA
Source organism: Agrypnus murinus (assembly GCA_929113105.1). Lineage (NCBI taxonomy): Eukaryota > Metazoa > Arthropoda > Insecta > Coleoptera > Elateridae > Agrypnus > Agrypnus murinus. The sequence continues at coordinate 132,740,993 of OV816024.1, forward strand.
TTTCATGCCAAATCACTTTAAAACATAACCGTGCTTCGATATCTCAGATTTTGTTCAAATCATTTCCTTGCATAGGATACATATGAAATGACATTATAGTTATTTATGTATTAAGGGCATAATGAAGCTTTTATGGCCAGAAGCGTTATTTCCAGCCCGAGGCGTTAGCCGAGGGCTAGGAAAAGGCTGTAGGGCCATAAAAGCAAGTTATGCCCGCTATACATACACTATTTTATGCACAGATTAAGTTTTTTGTACTTTGCGTTTATATCAAGGCTCATTCAGAACCGAAAGTAGTGCTGAACTAGCTCATTTGAGTTTCGAATTAGAACTAGTGTAATTTAGTTTTTCGAGGTTGTCAGTCATGAACCATGACAAATGAAATGTTATTGAAATCATTGTTAAATTAATATTTGAATTTTCAAATGTCAAAATTTGACATTTATCGATTGTTGGTACCAACCACGATAAAATTCCCCAAATTTTAAAAGTGCGAATTTTTATTTTAAAACGGATAAAATTAGTAAAAAAGAGGTGCAAAGTACAAAAAATAGTATAAAGAACTCGTTTTATAAGACATTTATTGCACTCATGCTTTAAAAAACTCCCGCTACGCGGTCGTTTTTTAAACTAGCATTCGTGCAATAAATCATGTCGTATAAAACTTGTTCTTTAATATACTATTTATGTCAAATCTATTATTGTGTAAAAATATAATTAAATGAGTACGTACATACATCAAGCCGCTGTGCGTATACTTATGTGCTTATACGAAGTACGTTACTATAGAGTTACTATTCCAAAATATTTAATTTCAGCTTTTTTTCATTGGTGATAAGTTTACAAATTATATTGAGAACCAATCAAGTTCTACAAAAAAACTTCTGACATTTAATTGACGTTTCGTTATTGCCCGTCTGGCCATAAAGAGGCCCTTGGGCCATAAAAAGACGTTTATGTTTAGATGAGTCTTGCAATAATAGTCTAATTATAATGCATCTGTGCATAAAATTAATTTTATCCAACACCTCTTTATTATGACGTTATAAAATAGCTATTTATGGTATAAGTGAATAAAGACAAATTTTATCCACGAAAAATTGTTTAGTGCACGAGGCGCAAGCCGAGTGCGATAATGTTTTTGAGTGGATAAAATGTTCTTTATTCACGTGTATCATACAAGATTTTTTCCAATTTTGCAGAATTAAAAAAAAAATTATTGATTAGGTAATTTATTTACATAAATGTTAATTGTACTATTATTAATTTGATGAATTCTTAAACCAGGAAAGTTGACTCTATTTTCGTCAGAGTCAAGTACAGTGAAAGTTAAGTTGACTCTACTTTCGTCAGGGTCAAGTGCAGTGGAAGTTCCAGGCCTTTCATTTGGATTTACATTTGTCAAAATTTTTCTTGACGTGGATATTTTTTGTGCAATTGATTCGTCGATATACTGTTCAGCTACTGTAGAGGACTTCCAGCCTCCGTGCCTTTTTATAGTTAATAAGTCAGCTCCTGCATTGGCTAGTAAATTTGCGGAAGTTCTTCGGAAACAGTGCCCGGTATAAAGATCAGGATTTGGTAACTTTAGATATTTTGCTATCATTTGAGGTATTTTTGCAAAAGTGTTGATACCGATAGGTTGTATTGTGCACTTTTGATTACGATAACAGAGAAAAAATTTTCTGTGTGGTACGTTTTGTGGACGTAAATTTTTGTACTTCTTGTAAATTTCTATCAAATCAACTCGACAGTTTTCATTGATAATTGTAAATTTGCGGCTCTTATTTGTTTTAGTGTCCGGAAGCGAAATTATTAAAACAGACTCTTTCTCATCAATATCATCAACTCGAATTTTATGTAGTTCGTCAATTCTACATCCGCCAGCTATACCCATAATTAATACTACCTATAAAGAATGAAAATTAGGAAACGTATTTCAAGGATGATTTATAGAGACTCTTACCTTCATACATAGATACATTTCATTAGGAGCCTCGGATAAAAATTGGTAGAAATTACTTTTTTCAAAAGTTCTAGACTTTTTTGGTTTGTAACCTGAAGATTGTCTTTTTATAAAAGCGATGAGCCTTGAAAACCTGCAAAACTCCAAAATAATTAAATGAAATTTAGAATAATTAAGTTTACTTACTTGGAAATATCAATATTTTCATTTATGGATAGCGTTGCTTTGAGCATCGAGTAATGAGACCATAAGGTGGACACCTTTACTTTCTGTGATTTTTCTAAGAAATATGCTAGCAGTATTTCCTCGTTAACAGTTTTCACAGTTTTTATTGTCTTCCAGTCACAAAATGTTTTGTACTCCTTTTCGTAAACTAATTTAGATTTTTCTGGCAATAAATTGGATACTGCAATCGCAGCTTCCTTCAGAACATCTTCTGGTATGCTTTCTTCCTGGTTATTTGCCATTTCAAACACAATTTCGGACTTGAAATCGGCAAATTGAAGAATTTACGTGAAATGTCACATGAGACATGAAACAAGCGATCCTAGCAACGAAAATTTCAAAGGTAGTGCGACGTTTATTTTTTTTTACTTTATTCGTGTTGTCAATAGCAGTGTGAATAAAGTGTTGCTAGAAACATTTTATTCACTGTTTCAATTAATTTTATCCACCTTTATCATTAAAATGTTGTTTTAATAATAAAATTCAATATATGTAATGAGCATTTTAATAAGCAAAATTGGGAAAATGATGTTTTTGATTGAATTATGAGGTCTATAAAACACAAGTGGTTTTATGAATCAATAATAAAACTGTTTTTATATAATTCAACAGTTTACAGAAAATAGAACAATTTATTGAACATCAAAAAATACAATACATAAAATTACAATTATAAGAAACAGGAATCTCAGATGAAATCATTTGTTGAGATTTACGTTAACATTTATATTAAAAGATATAACTTTATTTGCTTCATTTTTTGTCACTTCAATGTTGTTTCCACATTCATTCGATTTTTGCTTCTCAGTATTCACAATAACATTGCCTTCTGTTTCCGAATTTCCACCCAGTATCTTCTTAGCAATGTCTATTTTTGTCGAAATTGACTCTTCGACATACGCTTGTGCCACGGTTGTCGACTTCCATCGGCCATGACGTTGGACCATACCAAGATCGGCTCCAGCGTTGGACAATAAACTCGCTGATGTGCGTCTCATACTGTGTCCTGTGTAAGACTCTGATTCTGGTAATTTCAAAAAATCAGCTACTACTGATGGTATTTTGGATAGACTATTTATTCCCACTGGCTGTACTGTGCATTTCTCATTTCTATAGCACAAAAACAACCTGTTGTGAGAAATATTCTTAGGCCGGAGAGACATATATTTTCTACAAATATCCAGCACATTAACTGCAAATCGTTCTTCCATAATCGTAAAGCTACGTGAAACATATGTTTTTGTATCTGGTACATATACCAACATATAGGATCCTTTAATTTCTACGTTATCGATTGACATTTTCAATAATTCACAACATCGACACCCACCTGACACACCAAAAATTAGTGCGACCTGTAATGTAAAAAAATTAGATTTCATTCTCTAATAACAAAATCGACCTACCTTCAACATCAAATATTTTTTATTGGGTGCTTCTGCTAGAAACTGTTGAATATGCTCTCTTTCAAGAACTTTTAATTTCTTGCACTTGTAATTTTTGATTCGTTCTTCAAAAAAGCGATTAACTTGCCATATTGTGAAATATCTGTATTTTCGTGAAGCTTTAATGTCGATCTTAACATGCTGTATTTCGTCCACATTGAAGAGGCCGCGAATCTTTTTTTGGCGTTGAAGAAGTAACCCAACAGCACGTCTTCGCTTACCCCACAAACATCGTTTTCCTGTTTTCAGTTATTAAACTCACTCAATTCTTTGTAATAAGCGTCCCTGGATTTCTTGGGTAGCAAACTCGATGTGACTTCTTCAACATCTTTCGCAATTTTTTCAGGAAGAGAACTATTTCTTTTCATTTCCAACAATGTTACAAGCGCCGAAACAGTTAGTTTGCAAAATTTTTCTCAAATAATAAATTTGTTGTCAACAACAACATGGCAACCAAATCATAGACTACTACTAATCTTTGTAGATATAAAATTTTTGGGTTTTGATGATTTTTTAAGAACTCTTACAGAGAGAGGTGTTGGAAAAAACTATGTATTGTACTCGTGTCTTAACAGCAAATAAGTCACTCAAGAAAAATTAGGCCACTCGAGCAAGCTCTCGTGGCTAAACATTTCTTTCGTGACTTATTTGCCTTATAAGACACTTGTATAATAAATAGCTATTTTCAGAGATTTTTCGGATTAAAAATGACCGAAGTATAAGTTTTTAAAAATTTCGAGTTTTTTGCAAATTCTGCTATCTGACACTCTGCAACTAAAATTGTCATAATTTCCTTATTTTCTGGCTTATCCAAGTGTCAGATTAAAGCTAATACTTGGATCATTCAGATTATATCAAGAAACGGGCAGACATTGCACCATAGCAAAGTAGCAGGATCTGAATGCAAATTTTAGTGTTTTTACAAATTTTGACATTGCTCCTGTGATTATTATCACACCTTTAAAACTTTTTTTGTACAATTACCTTATCATGTACGTGGTATGGTTAAAAAATAAAAATTGTGTTATTTATAGTTTCAGGAAAAACAATTATTATTGAAAGATTTATCTTCAGAGACTGCAACTTTTCTACTGTGCATTGTCTGCAAGAACTAGCTTTAATCTGATAGCTGGATCAGTCAGATAACGTAAAAAATAAGGAAGTTATGATTATGACAATATTAGCTAATTATATGATGCAAAGTGACTGATAACAGTATTTTGCATTTAAAATTCTGTTATGCAACACATTTACCAAATCTTTAATAAGCGTAAATATTGATTTGGAAATTATTATGAATAAGTTATTATTAACAAGAAGAAACTGACTCGAAGTATATTTATAGAGATACAGATATACAGACAATACCAATGTGATACCAATAAAATGAATAGAATACCCTACCGAAAGTTAAATAAATGACTTCACAAGGAGCCAATGCAATGCCTGTGAAGATTTTGTCAGTAGCATCAATAATGCGTCAAACATAAGTGGTTCATTTTAAATAAAAACAAACAAGCACATCCCAAGTAGCACAAACTGCTTTTTACGAACGCTAACAATATCTACTTCGCCTTTTTATAAAACTTAATTCTGTATAATTAAGAGTTAACAACAACTCTACAATATTAATGAAGTACCTATGTGCCTAAGATAGGCATAGTTTATACAGCCTCGGTAAGCTCTGTAAAGGACACATAAATACTTATGTTAAACTATTTAAATGCTAGGTATTTACAAATTTATATGAGGACTATTTATGTATTACAATAATCATTAACATTTATTTATTCACTAGTATTCGACTATTAACTAATTATTCAGAGTACATTTCACTATGCCGGTCAAACATTCACTGCCTCCTTCTACCCGCGACCTCAATTTATATATTTCATAAGTTCTAGAACATAACCGATGAATCATACATGCTGCTGTTGATGAGTCGCGTCGATGAGTCGCGTCGATGAGTCACACATGCAGGTGTTATTGATGAGTCATACAGTTGATGACTCATACATCTAGAATGTTCGATGACGTCGTATGTGGGTTTACTATTCGTTACACTATTTTAAAACCTAATTCCAAACCTTGATATCCATAATGTAAAGAATAATATTTCTTCGAGTATTTAGTAGGGTCCAGAATCTGATGATAGGAGCTTGTTCGGCAAATGATGATTCAAAATCGGTTACTTTTTTAAAGCTATACGTTTAATTCCATACGTATTTAGTTGTCCATTGTCAAATTTCAATACGAAAGAGAATACCTAATACTGTTCAAGAAGCTCCGCTAAGTGTGGCCCTTCGATTTTTAAAATGTTGTCTTCCTTCCGTTCAACATCTCAGTTACCAAGCAGTTACTATTTAGCAATTTAGCGCTAAATAAAGCTTCAATATAACCAATTAGCTCTCTAAGTTGCCATAATATATTATTTATAAAGTTTATTAGTTATTAGTTATTATAGGAAACAAATGTGTTATTTGGGATGTGTATATTATTAACGATATATTAAGTAATTACTAGGCAATATGTTATTTTGAAACACTTTTACGTACTACCAGGCTGCTTTAAGAGATTTACCACAGTTATAATTAATAAGACTAAATTAAAAATTACAATGACAAAGTTTATTTCCCTTTAGCTTAATACCTATTAATACTAGTACCTTTTTAGTAAGGTTTATTGTTTCGAGCCTTACTTGGTGAAACTCCATAATCATGAAATGAATAAATCTGATTAATAAAAACTTTCACAAAATTTTAATCTACCTGACAATAATTATTTCGACAGCTAAGCTATCATTATCAAAGGTAATATAAATATAAACAAACATTAAAAATATCCTGAGCTTGAGTTAGTGTCTCTAAAACTTCTGAAATGCCTAATTTGCGTTTCTTATTAAAAAAGTGTAGGAATTTGATGTTATTTTGGGGAGTCATTGTGTGATTATGTTCTAAAAGGTGTTTGGCGTAATTTTTGAACAGAATCACACACTGGGCATGATATACCTGATAATACTATGCAAGACGGATGTGAAATTGCGGGGATGAGAACCCCATTAACAGTATAATGGCTGATTTTTCTATATGTTGTTAAATACACCACAAGTATAATGCAGCCAACAATTGTATATGAATGAAATGGGTATAGTTTATACGTGTACTTGTCTCACTCACAGGGAAGTATCCGAGATTTTCCCTTGGGATTCTTCCAGAAACTATAGTATGATCAAAAAGCAACTCCATCTAAAATCTCCAAATTCTAAGGTGCCTTTAGAATTTTTAACTCATGTGTATTATAACACCAGAAAATTATATCAAATTAATAACAAGTGTCGCTGTCAAAGGACTCTGATTATTTTGTATAATTTTCTGGTGTTATAATACACATGAGTTCAAATTTTCAAAAGCACCTTTGATGGAGTTACTTTTTGCTCATACTATAATTATATAATCGTGTTACTTATATCAGATAAAATATATTTTTGAAGTTTCTAGCTCCACGCTTTCTGATTTGATATCACCAATGTGGGAATGCAAAATCCAAACATGTGATATACTATTAGATTCCCATGACCTAAAAATGTTAAAAACACTATCAAGGTGCCTTGAAAAATAAATTCTTAGTCCCATAAGTCCCATATGCAGCAGATCAAGAGATGATACATTTTGAGACTCTGGTTGAATGCATATAAAACTATAATAATGTTCCAATTTTATTAATTTTTATTACTTTATAGTACGTAAGTACCACATTTTAATCAATTTAAATTATAAAGTTATATAATCATCCCAGTACGGCAAGCTTAGTCCAGCTTTTTGAGCACACTCTCCACCATTCTCTCTACGAGGTTCATGTCTATTTTCATTAGACAATATAAAATTCTAATTTTAAGATTCACCTGTTACAGTTTTTTAAAGGCTAGTTTAATTTCACTTTAATGTTTAACTGAAAATTTCCTTCTTAAAAGGCTTTTCTTCAATGTGTTTATCATATTTTTGTCATTCCAAATATGGACACACCTTTTTATTGGTTATCCTTATTTGGTGATGTTTCTGCTCAGGCTTCCTCATTGGTACTTTCGGCTTTATCTCAGTTTCTATTTTGATAAGATCATCACTTTTTCTCTTTTTAAAAAGTGAGTTGTAATTTGACTTGCATATAGAGTGTGTGTTTTATTCTAGTTTTAGGAAATATTGCTAATAAATTTTATGTGTAAAATATGTGTAATAAATTTTAATATCGCTAGGACTTTTTATTAACACCACGAGCTAGCCGGTTAGAAACATCCCGTTATACACCTCACTTTGTGCTGCCCAACGCTTCTCATATACAAGACCTTTAGTCAGACCAGAATAAACCAGAAGTTCTCAATAGGTTGAAGTTCTGCAACACACCGAGGATTATTATTCTTGGTCACAATCACAATGTTTCATGATAGCCATTCGTGAAGAACAGAAGAATCTGTATGAAAATTCAAGAGAGAGTAACCAAGTTTTCGTGCTGTTTTTATAATAATTGCAAAACAATTGCGAATCGCTAGTGATTTTCCTAGTTGGAACTAGAAACAAAACAACATCTTTCCCACCAAAAACCTTTCTAACCAAATTGTTGATAAAAAATTAAATTAATTGTTTAAATAAATGTTATAAAATGAAAGAGGAGAATTTTTCCTTCATTTTGGTACCTAAACGACTATTAAAATGCAAATTTAGAGTTAGGATTCATTGACAACCATCTCCAAAAAATTCAAATAAAAACATTTTAACATTTTGCTACATCCTTTTCTTATCACAAAATTAATCCTAAGATCTTATCAAACAAAAATTACATAAATTTTGACACCAAGATTATGAATATAAACTAGATTTTAACATTCTAGCAGACCCTGCTGAAACGTTACAGTTTTGGTATTTCAAAAGCCTAAACCTTCTCTTTAAAAAGTTCCACACTTCAACATTCTAGTGTCAAATGCACCCTAGAACTTGGTTAACAATATTGCAGTAAAATATTTTACATAGAAATTCAAATAACATTGAAAAATATCCATTTACTATGGAAAATTATGAATCGTTAAAGAAATAGAACATTTTCTTGAAATTCACTAATAAAAACTGTAAGTAAAGTAATAAATACTTGTGTATACCTTTTCATCTATACCTTTAATAATTTTCAGGTGAACACGTGCCATAAAATGGCTTCAAAATATATAAGTATGAAAAAACCAACCACAGAACGACAGAAAATCCTTCACCTTAAAATTGAGTTTATGAAATTCAAGTGAAGAATATGTTTAAAATTTATCGCTTTCCATCTCACAGTGTAGTAATGTGTATTTTCAACATATATAATTCCAAAATTTTATTGTTATTAAAATAAAAAAATTATAAAATCCTTTCGCCTGGAAGATAGGCAACACATCGTACATACTTGTAATGCGGGATGCCTATATCACAACAATATGTACATACAAAAAGCATACTGTGGTGGTAACTACCGTTAGGCTTGAGCATATCGTGCAGGTACGAATCGAGATACGCTCGATTAACGCGCTAATGCTATTGCAAGAGCTACCAGTTCACCACTGGTGGAAGCGTGGTATACCTATCCAAACCTCTACTAGCTCTCTAGGCTAGTACCAGAGTTATAAACGTAGTCACTCGTCGGAGACTATCTCCTGGCACAGGAGATGACCCCTAGTCCAGCTTTGGACTTTTTCCCACAATTGTGGGACCACTACCCGACCGATTCCAACCTCAATATGGCTGAGCTTGGACAGTTGTGCCACCCCGGTCTACCATGCTTTAGGCCTGGTGTGGCAACAGACCAATAAAAATACTTTTTAAATCAGTCGTCAGAACAAAGTTAGAATATGCCTCTCATGTTTGGGAGCCCGGGATATAAAGTTTATATAGACAATCTAGAGAACGTACAGAGACGTTTTCTTAAATTTTATGTTTTACTACAAACGCTGTTTATTGGATCTGTCGTATAGAGCAAGACATTTTAATTAGTAGATTTCAAGTACAGAGCTTGGAAACTCCTAGACGTTACCTAGGAATTATATTCCTGCATACATTATTAAATAATATTATTGACTGTCCTTGTCTATTGATGCAGATAAATCTGTATGTTTCTAGCATGATGTTCCTAATTTGCAATGATTTTCGAACGATACAAAAGTTCCAGCCGGTAGCTATACGAGGGGCTCTACTACATTGAGACTAAGATTTGATTGTAGTGTGTGTATAACCTTTTTTCATTTTCCTCTTTCTTAAGTAGTCTTTTCAAGTTGCACCCAGCATTACAAGAAAATTTGCTTTAGTCTACTTTCTTTTATGTTCCATTTCCTTTTGTTATTGGTTTTATTATTGATACTTTGTTATAATGTGTTTGTAATATTTTTCTCATCTTGCCATAGGCTGCTACTAGCTATTGGAGGTGTACAAATAAATAGATAAAAATAAATTATGTAAATCGGAATATGCAAGAGCTTATACTCTTTATAATAACTTGCATTTTAATGTGTCTTTTTCTCTGTGCAACCCCTAATTTGTTCCGTTACTGGAAGTATTAGATGTTTAATTATGATTTTTATTATTAATTTTTATTATTATTATTATTTTATCTAGTTACCTATTTTGTATCTACCTTAGCGACGTGTTTGTTTATAATTATATTACCTTTGATAATGACAGCATAGCTGTCGAAACAATATTGTCAGGTATATTTTAATAAAACTGTGAAACTTTTAATAATCTTTATTTATTTCATGATTATGGAGTTCCACAAAATAAGGCTGGAAACAATAAACCTAATTTGTTTAATCACAAACAGAAAAATTAGTAGCCACACTTTGTTGTATGCCTTGCTCAAGCTTCCCTTTCCACTGCGTAGTGGTGCCTGATGTTGCTCTACACTCTAGCCTCTCTATTTTAAATAGTAGCGACATCCTGGAGCAAACTTGACAAAAAACTTTTACTAAAGAAAAAATTACTAATATACATGTTGTTACGGAAATTTAATAAAAAGTTGTTTACAATTACAAATCGAATTTTCTCATCGATTTTTCTCAGAATTTTTGTTATGCAACCTTATGATTTATTTGTATGATCATAAAGGGAAGAAAAAACACTATCGGATTCCACTATTAAAAATCTATATTGTCATTTAAAATTTTTTTGTGATGACGTCATAACTTAGAAACAAATGAAAGTCGGATGGTGAATCGCACATATTAATGTGTATTTTAAAAAACAAAATCGACGTGTTTCAGCGTTTTTAAAAAACCGGTTGAGTTGATTATTTTAAATATTCCATACTTTAATCCCACCCTGTATATAAATAGCCCCCTCCCTCCCGCACAAGCTTATAGCTTCTGGGGCCTGGTTTCCAGGCTATGGGTTGTAGCAATTATTATTATTATATGGAAGCGCAATAATATGCAAATGTGACAAATAACTACAGTCTGTTCTGAATTTTTTCTAGTAGGTATTCTTTATCGCTGATTATAGTTATAGAAAAGTTTAAAACAAAAGATTGGCATTCTGCTTATTATTAGAAGAGTATTTTTCTATAGCTGCCAGAAAATGATGACATGTTTTCATTAATATCCGTATGCAAAATGCCACATATTGATTTTGTTTACTAGACAACGTGCACGACATATTTTTCGCTCTAAATCGAAAAATCCTTATGCATATTTGAGCAATTTCGTTTCCGTGGCAACAACGAAACTGTCCACTTTCCGCTAAAATAAAACTTTTCTTATGTTATTTTCTATGATTTTTTTTTTATTTTTTCGATTATTGCAATAACGCCGTAGAAAAAACGTTGTATGCAATTCGTTCCTTAAATTACTTTGGTGGTCTCGAATGAGTTTTCTGGCTCATTCTTGACCACCAAAGTAGCATTTCGCGTACTAGATACACAAATAACTATTGTCTATTTCGCGTATACAAAGGTTACTTTGTGACACTGTTTTTGCGAAAAACAGTTACACAAAGTGCTACTTTGTGCAACTGGAAGTAGTGATTTTTTTATTTGTAAGGCTGGCAGTAAGTAAATTTTGCTGCCAGCCTACGCTGTCAGTCTGTCTGTGATAGGTACTAATAAGTATTCATTAACTGGCGCCGTTTTGAAAATTTGGATGTTATGATGTTCAGAAATAACAGCGAGAATAATGAAACATACTTATTTTTATTATAAATAATTATTTTGATAAGACAATCATGTACTCAATCAAGGTTTTACTGTTTCTATTACAATAAACATTTTTATCTTATATCAGAAGAAACAACTAAGCTGTCACCTTTTTTTAAACTTGAATTTTTTCCTGCCTACGTGATTTTTTCAAAATGACAGTAGATGTCATTGTATGCGTTATTAGTTATTACCAACATTACCACATCGAAAATACCGCCGTGTACATTTTCCCATTTCTTTAAAGTAAATTGTAAATTAAGCGGAAATAGACAAAGTAGTATGTAAAACACGTGTTACAATTCCTTTTTGTAATACTTGTATATTGCTTAACTCGCCGCCTCGCGGCTCGTTAAGCAAACTTATACTCGTATTACAAACATCGTCATTGTAACACTAGTTGTACAATATACTAATTCCAGTAAGAGATTAGCTTCCATAAAAATAAAAAACAACAACCTTGACACTTCATAAAATCGTACCAATATCATACCTGCCAATGTTACTATGGGATTTAGGTATCTATATCGATTTTTGCACATCCTTGAAATAAATCGATCGATTTATAAACGCAACTATTATTATGGATCAACTTAACCATCGAAGTGTTTTGTAAAAACCTATTTTGACATTTTTATCAAAACATGTTTTTGTTATTAGCTTTAACTACTTTTTTGAATTATACTTCTAGAGATAATCACTAACAATTTAAAAACCGCCCTGTATATACATAGTATTTGTTCGTCCTTTCTTTTATGTTTAATAATAAATAATAGTATTGTGGGTGTTACAACTTTCTTCTTCATTCATTGATGTTTGTTTAAGTTTTGCAATCTTATTGTATAAATTATAAAGGAATTTTTATTTGTTTTAATAAATACCCATGTTTAGGTCCAGAGGCGTGAAAACAATTTTTTTTTGAGTGGGCACGAAGTGGACAATTATAACTGATACTAATCTGAGCAAAACACAATACCTTTGTTATAATTACATTTAATCTTTGTACGAATAATTGTAAAATAATTGTCATTTTTTTAAATCGTGCCATGTTCTACAATAATGCCTTGTCATTCTGATTTCTGTAATTTGCTTTAAAATCAGCAAAATAGTTTGATTGGGCGTACAGTTGGCAAGACATCATTCTGCGCGAAAATCCAATTTTGGTAATGTATTTAGTTTAAATGCAGACAACTATCGTAAATCATAAATAGTTACTTCTGAAACCCACAGAAAACAGTAGGGAACGCCTTACAAATATTAAAATTGTGCTTTCATTTTGTAGCTGAATGGTTGTTTTACTACAGTAAGAGACGAACTAAAAACAACGCACACTGAGGAATAACTCAATATAACAATTGAATCAATTTCTGTACAGGGAGAAAGTAAGATTGTCCAAGGCCGCTTGTGTATTCACTTCAATTACATTGTATTGTTTTTGTAAAGTAAAGACTTCAACTGCGAATTGCACAAGTAGCTGAGAAACAATGAAGAACACTAGAAAATTTATCTGCCACTATTACCTATTCTTAGCTTTCATATGTAGATTTCTTCCTCTGTGGTCTAGTGTATTAAGTATGAAATAACTTGAACGCAATATGCTTATAAACTAAGAGTAAGGTAAGGTAATTACTTTTAAATTGCCATTTCGATTTTTAATATTATTGTGGAGATCAGTGGAGAGGGCAGAGAGTACCAAGAATAGTAATAGGTTGCAATACATTATTAATATTATTAATTAACTGGTATATGTTGTATTTTGGATGTTTCCAAGATGGGATGGGAGTTTTAAAAATTGGTGTATATAGATCCTTAACACATTCACCTCCGGCAACGCGTTTACCGCGTTCATCCCATATTTCGTCATATGCCCACAACGCGGCTGCCGCGGACACTGTTGTATTGAGCTTTATAGGCAAGTTTCTCTAGCGGAGTTGCTATTACTTTAACCATAATCGGCAGGCACATAGAAAAAGACATTGTCTCACTATATTTTTCTTGGTTTTTGAATACTGCTGTTAAATTTTAATTAGTTGAAGAATGAATTCTAAGTGTACTATAAAATGACGTAGCAACTCAGATGGTAGATTTATTAGATTTTATATGCATTAAAAATGCATTAAAATTTTCTGACAAGCTTTGTATATTAATTTTTACGGGCGAGCTGGAAAGTGTGTGGGGGAGCAACGCAAGAGCAGGCCTCCATAATTTAGTGAACTCAGTAAAGATTAGTTGCAAAGCGTACAAAGTTTTATTTCCACTTTTATTAGCGTTTTTTTTTATTAATTTATTAAATATTTTGTATAAAAATACATTTTGTAATCAAAGGTGGTAGGCGGTTGGCGGTATATTGGATTAAATTTATTACAATATGCCAGCAACATCAAACAATAGCGCGGTCTTTTTTCTAAATTTCAAAAACATATTTTTTTTGTTTATTATTCTTTAAACACCCCAACAATGCTTAAACTTTAAACAAAAATGAATTTAAAAAAGAAAGTTGGTTCGGCACCGAGCAAACTCATAAAAGAAATAGGTGGCAGTGAATGTGTTAATAACATTTTTTTGTACGATCAATCGCCGCGATCAATAGATTACTCAAAAGCTGATTAAGATTAAACAAAAAATTATTCACAAGCTCTTGTTCCTTTTCATGTCTTCTATCGCCCCTTACAATTAACACCTATTAAATCCTTACAGCCTATATATTGAATGAAACTAGTGATTAACATCAAAAAAGTTGATAAGGTTAAATGTGGGTTATCTAAACATAAATTTAAATTTTGGACGGATTAATCCTTAGGCAAAAGTTTTTCTCATTATTCTTAATTATATCATATATCAGTCTATCAGTATAAAACTGAATATATTTAAGTAGTTTCTGCATAAATGTGTAAATACAAAAATTCTTCCAGTAGTAGTTACTTTGGATTGAATTAGAGTACTCTCCTAGATTTCTTTCGTATTGACATCTTAAGTTGATGTAAGATTAATCAATATGATTCAGGATTTACTGTATAGTCATTTTTTCGCTTTATTTATTATATTTATTAGAGACCGCTTTCAATTTTCTCCACCTTTTTAATGTTATGCTTCTTCAAGTTCAAATATTGGGATGCGTTTGTAAATATATGTAGATGGCATTGTACAACATTCAACGACGATTGTATTCTGTAAACAAGTGGTGGTGGGAGTTGTTGCTGACGCATGTTTTAACTGTTGTTTAATTGTGTTTGTGTATTACGTGTATTTCAATATGTAAATACCACTTAAAGAAGTTGCTAAAGAATTATTTATTAACTATTTTTAGGTCCACTCATACCAAATTAAGGACTACTTTACTTTAATATTTAGTGTAATGGTATAGCCAGTTATGCTATGTATACGAAGTCTAACAATATTTCGCGAACCTATCGCAGTAAAAGGAAACATCACTCTGGTCGCCTTCAAAGTGCTCCGTTGGAAGCTATATACCGATGCCATCCTTCAAAACAATTTTAAAACTGGTATTGTGGAATAGTCTTATTGTAATGAGTATTACTTCGAATGTCATCAAACTACCTTCCCTTTAACATTTCCTTTATCTGCGGGAACAGAAATAAGCCATTGGAGGTTAGATACCTTGAATAGGAAGAATATACCAACGCAGTTTTGTTGACTAGCTAAAACCTCCCTCGCACACAACGCCATGCAGGTGCATTGTGATGATGAGTGATTGGCGAGAAATTCGGGTCGTTTCCGTTTTACTTTTTTCATACAGGCTTTTCAGCACTTCCAAATAGTAAACTAGTTTGAACGTTTATCCATTTGGTACAAGTGCATAACAAGCAATCCCTCTAATATGAAAAAAGTTAACAACATTGTTTTGACTCTTCATTTGGACTGACGAAACATTGTGACAATAGTTTTCATATCGTATTGGTATACCCATGTTTCATCACCTGTGATGACACGATCCAAAATTACCTCTCTAAAAGTTTTAGCGAATTTCGAATCTTCTTTACTTTTGTTCATCGGTGAGCTCAATTTGGACCATTTTTGCTATTAATCTAGAAATACTGTGGTCAAGCAACAAGCAACGACGATAAGTAATCAACGAGAAGAATCGAGCACATCAGCAGATCTGAATCAAGGTATAGTATGTCCTGCTTCCAACACGTGCTAGTCGGTTCCTCTGCATACAACTAACAGCACTTAGTTCTGCATCAACCAACTACGGCATCTACAATTGGATTGATTGGACAATCGCTAGCTTATCGATTCTGAACCAATATCGGAATATATACCTTTTTTTAATCAAGATAAGTATAACTTAATTCAATTTCATATTAAATATGGCTGCTCATATTCCATTTCCGACATTTGACAATTCAAATATAGAATTCTGGTTAACTTTATTAGACCGTTATTTTATTCATCTCAATATAAACGATGAACGCATACGATATGATATTCTAACCTTGAACTTGCCAAATGATGTTATAACTAACCACCAAGATCTCATAGTAAACGTACCTCGCAGACAACCGTATTCTGTTTTGAAAAATGCCATAAAAAGTTTTCATGTAGGCTCACGCCTTTCGCGAATTTCAGAACTCCTGGATAGTTTGACATTCAGTGGCAAAGTCAAGGAATTGGTGGCTGACATTAGAACACTGTCAAAGGACTTGAACTTTGACGATGAAATTCTCAAAGATTTTCTAATAGCGAAATTACCAAACCATTTAAAAATTCAAGCAATAAATTTATTACATTTACCTATGTCAGATCTTGTAGAAAGACTTGATATGATCAACGAATTACACGAGACTCCAAAACCTGATCAATTACATAGAAATTTACAACGTAAGATTGACCAACTAAACGATCAAATACAAAACCTTTCTGGCAAACTAAGTCAAATTCGAAATGTTCGCACGTCAATCCCTCGTGTTTCAACAAATTATATACCACGAGTTAATACTGCTACTAGTGCTGACTGCTCAAAGGTATCTAGGCTGTGCTACTACCACGCTAGGTTCCAATACAATGCCCGTAAATGTACAGGCAACTGTTCCTATCAGAAAAAAAACTAATTGTCAGCTCTGCTATATCAAATGATGAGGATAGCAGAGTTTGTCCCAATGCCTCATCAACCTTCATCGAATTGACAGATATGATTAACAATATTTCTTTTGTCGTTGACACTGCATCCCAATATTCTATAATAACACCAAAGATTGCTAAGTTATTCCAAAATACAACCAAACAAAATTTTACTGATAACCTAAAAGCTGCAAAAAATACGAACATTCCCATATTAGGTACAGTAGATTTGACACTTGACTTTGACATTTCTTATATACAGCGCCAACCCTGGAAATTTTTGATAGATAATGTCACATTTCCTATCCTTGGTTTGGACTTTTTACAAACAAATAATTTAAATATTGATTGTGTCAATAAAACTGTCAGTCACATCTAATTTGACATCGACAAAAGCTGCAGACACGTCTTCTAATGATCATAATGATCATGGTGACCAGGTCAGTACCGTTGTTACTAACCTTTCTCTACCTACACAGGTATCCTCCGAAATTGGTAACAATAACGATGATCGCAACGTCTACACAAACCTATTACATAAGAAGTTTTCTGAATTACTACAACCCTTTAATTACAACAGACCTATCCAACATTCGATTACTCATAAAATTGACACAGAAACGAATTCTACTGTTAGAGCTAAGCCTAGAAAATTAAATCCTAATCAACTACTCTTTCTAGAAAAACACTTGAACGAGCTCATGGAAGCAGGTGTTATTGAACGATCAGCTAGCGATTGGTCCACACCGATCCACCTGGTGCCAAATAAGAAGAACACACCATCAGCGGAACCTTATCAAATGGTCGGAGATTATAGGCGGTTGAATTCAATTACAGTTTCTGACAGATATCCAACACCATTCTTAAGTGACTTCACCCGGAAAATAGAACGCGCTACCATTTTCTCCAAAATAGATCTGAAGAAGGCGTACTATGCAATCACCATTCACCCTGATGATGTTCACAAAACAGCAATTACCACACCGCTAGGCCTCTTCCAATTCAAAAGGATGTGTTTTGGTTTAAGAAATGCAGCAAGCTCGTGGAGCCGATTCATGGATACAATATTATCAGGACTATCTTTTATATTTTTTTACGTAGACGATATTTTAATATTTAGTAAAGATGCTCAACAACATCTTGATCATCTGCAACAAGTCTTTTCACGATTGGGAGACAATGGGCTTCTAGTAAATGTGGATAAATGTAAATTTGGTGTCTCAGAAATTGACTTTTTGGGACACACTGTAAATATTAGCGGAATTAAACCACAAATTACAAAAGTTGAAGCAATTGCAGAATTTCCATTGCCTACTAATCAAAAGAACCTTAGGAATTTTATTGGCCTTGTTTCGTATTATCATAAATTCATTCCAAACTGTGCTAAAATATTAGCACCATTAAATAATCTCGTTATACCAGGCAAAGCCTCTCAAAAACCTATCATTTTAAATAGCAAGCAAGTACAAGGTTTTAACAATGCTAAAAATGCTTTAATCAATGCTACACTACTAACTCATCCTAAACTCGACGCTCCAATTAGTATTGCAGCTGATAGTTCATCTACCACAATTGCAGGAGTACTCCAGCAACTGGATAATGGCATGTGGAAACCATTAGCATTTTGTTCACGTAAACTAACCCCTACGGAACAAAAATATAGTGTTTTTCACGCGAACTTTTAGCAATTTACTTTTCGCTAAAAATATTCCGGTATTATGTTGAGTGCAGAAACTTTCATATACAGGGTGGTCTAGACCACCCGTACACCCCTTTTAAAATGCGGGGGATTAAAATTTTTTAACAAGACGATGGGTGATCTTACTAATGTCGATGTGCTCTTTCGAATGACCCTAGAATGGAACCCCCCTGATTCCTCCTTGTAGGGGGTAAGGGGGGCAACTTTGAAAATGCAAATGGGAACCCCTAAATCTTATTGCATATTTACATTCTACTCATCAAAATATGAATAATTTATTTAAAACATTTTTTATCTTGGCAACAGGTGGCGCTGTAATCGCAAAAAACGACTTTTTGCATTTTACGTCGTCTCTGGCATATTTACAGGTGCAAATAACAGTTTTTTTTTTCTAACGTTGTACGTGATAACAATATTTTTTGCCTTAAATGTTGTTAGAATTTGTGCTCCATTCTAACAACATTTTCCAAGATTCTACTGTGGAAGATGGTTTTACTTCAAAACATGCCAAGTCACGGTACATTACAAAAATCTGCCGAGAATTTCACTTTGTAATTCACTATTAAATTTCGGTGGTTATCTTTCTTTTAGCGTATAACAATGAATGATGAAATATGGATATCTCATCCACTCAGGCCATAAAGTAAGAATAATTTAAACGAATAAAATTTTAAATTGTGAAATAAAAATTATTATTTATTTGAACCGTTGATTTTCAGCAATTACATACTATTTAAATAGAATTGCGAAGTAAAGAATTGTAGCAAGTTATTTTCTGTTAAAATTAAATATTAAATGAGTATGATTTAAATATTATTTTGCCATATGCAGAGCAGATTACAATTTAGAATGTTTTATCAATCATTTTTATTAATTACATATGCCTAAAATAAATATTCAGATAAAGATTTAAAAGATTAAGCAACATCTAAATAGTAAGTAGACGTTAAGGTTAAAAAACGATCTAAAAATTTCAGAAAAAAATTGTTGTTGCGTACAACGCAACAAAAAAATCAGTTTGTCGAAAACACCTTAGGGAGAGAATTTCTGTTTTTCATCGTAACGTAAATTTTTTTCTCATGAAAGTACACATTAGCAAAACTTTTTCATCACTATTTAGTAAAAAATATGAAAAACTGTTATTTGCACCTATAAATATGCCAGAGACGGCGGAAAATATAAAAAGTCGGTTTCTTGCGATTACAGCGCCACCTGTTGCCAAGATAAAAAGTGTTTCAAATAAATTATTCATATTCTGATGAGTAGAATCTAAATATGCAATAAAATTTAGGGATTCCCATTTGAATTTTTAAAGTTGCCCCCCTTATCCCCTACAAAGGGGGATCAGGGGGGTTTCTTTTTGGCGTCATTCGATAGAGCACATGGACATTAGCAAGATCACCCATCGTGTTGTTAAAAACTCTTAATCCCCCGCATTTTAAAAAGGGTGTACGGGTGGTCTGGACCACCCTGTATATACTGACCATAAAGCTTTATGTACGGCAATAAAGAACAATAGTGACGCATACTTGCCACGCGAATTTCGTCAACTTGAATATATTTCCCATTATACTAGTGACATTAGACATATTCAAGGACAACAAAATATTCCCGCTGACGCATTAACAAGAGTGCAACTTATTCATATGCCCGATTCTTCAATTAATTACGAGAAAATTTCTCGTGCCCAACAAACGGACAAAGAACTGCAACATCTTCGAGAGTGCAATAATTTCAAATTGGTTCAAATTCAAAATCCCGGTCAATCACCTATTTGGGCGGATGTAAGCAAGAAGAATCCCAGACCTTACGTTTCTCAACCATTGTTAGATTAGATTAGTCAACACTACTTAATTTCTGTATTTTTTAAGTTTTATATTTTTAATAAATAAATATAAAACACTGATTTGGATACGCACGAAAATGACCATCCACTTGCAGCGCTCTCTCACTTTCCAGAGTGATAACTTTTAGCACTATTCGCGTTTATACAAATTTTCTGACAACCCATCACTTGCATCATTAAAGTATTTAACGTTTGATTTGTTATTCAGTTGCGTAGACAAAACGCATAGTTGAAAACCATAGGACAAATTATACAAATATTAGGTGATGGTAATTGCTTATTTATAGTTGTTTCATATTGTTTTGATTTTTGGACAAAATAAATCATCGTGAGATACGTGATTCCATTAGTAGCAATCGCACTTATTATAGTGCTCTTATTAACACTGCTTTAGATTTAAAAAATAAAATCTTATGTCCTTCGATAGTGAATACATCATATTAATCTATATATTTAAAACACGGTCCATTTTCGTTTCACTTCGTCTACGAGTTCTACAAGACCCACCGACTGCCCACTTACAGCGCTTGCTTCGTCACGTTTAGGAACTAAACATCATATAATACCTGCTTACTATTCTACCAAAAATTCTCAGTCGAGATTATAGTATTTGCTGTGTAGCATTTTCACGAAATTCGAAAATCTCCGTCTATCTCTGTGAGTATGTCCGTTTTTTTCGAAATTTTTAAATATTGAGGATTGAAATGTTTGATGAAAAAGTAGAATAGGAATGTCTAAGAACTAATGTTTTATCTCTTAAGAAACATGGACAAAATGACCGACACAGTTTAGAAAGCTGGTATATTAAACTTTATGATATATGAATTCAATGTAGACGTGTATAGTACGAATTGGTGGGTAAGTCGATGGAGTCCGAGGGCTAGTTAGCTGGATAGTTAACTCAGAGAGGGAAATACGTCGGGGGGAGGGTAAGTAAGTAAGTAAAGGTTCGTCTGAGAATGGTAAGCTTAGTATTTCCAACTGCTTTTGTTCGATTGCGTTTATTTAATAAATATTAGTATAAATAATCACTCTTGGAAACCCGAAGGATTGTAACCACACAGTGAACATTGTATATAGGGAAATCCTTCAATAAATTAGCCGTCATGTTTTGATGAGATTTCTCTAGTATTATATAAATGTAGAAAGACTTCTCTGATTGCTTCAGTCAAAGATACAACTTTTTGGTTTGAAGTTGCCAAACGTCTTAAAAATTTGAAAAATGTCAATTTTGAAAAATCATTTCAATAAAGAAAATTTTTTGCAGGACTTGCTTAAAGCTAATAAACACAATTTTTTGATTCTTAAAGATGAATCACAATCCAGAGCCAGTGGTGAAATATTTAAACGTTTACATAAATAGACCATCTTACCTATTCTACTTAATATATTTTGAAGAACTCTTGAAAAAAGTCCAAAACTCAGCACATTTGATAATTGCCCATAATTTATGGAATAACATGTTTGAACAAAAATAGTTCTATCCATTCACAAACAGCGCTTAAATTACCTACTTAATGTGAAAACCTTAATTCTATTACAATAGCTTCAGAAAAGTATTACTTACAGTACTGGGTAGGTCATTTATGTACAGTATTAAATTTTTTTATTAGTTGTCTATTAGTAAATAAGTTTTGAATACTTATTATTATTTTGTATTCATCGCTTTTATGAAATTTGCTTTTATTAAATAAACTCATAATTCTACAGTAAAAATTTTTACTAAATAATGTCATATGTATGCTAATCACTTAAAAAAAACTCATAACGTCTGTATTTTGTGGAGCAATAGCGACAATTCAACTTTCACTTTACATTACAATGCAACGCAATATACAATTAATGGTCAATCATTATTCAATGCTGTAGTCTTTCATTATGTCATATTTCATTCCGATTCCTTTACATATTGTAATTAATATTTAATTAAAGCAATTTAAAAAAGTCGGTTGTTTATATAAATGCATAAGTTTTGCAACTGCAATACGTATTTATTATTCTGCATCTTTTTCAAAGTTACCGAAATAGAAGTTGATGTAAATATAGAAATTTAGATATTATACTCCAGATATAAGATATATTTCGCTTAATTAATTAGTAAATTTGCGGTGCATATGCATAGGTGGCCATTTAATACTGTGTACATCGATTATAAGTTTACGAGTAGGGTTGCCAACTGACCTTTTTTCGGAAGTACAGTCCTTTTTTCTAAGAATGTGTCCTTTGTCCTTTCTAGTCATAGGAAAGAACGGGTTTTGTCCTTATTTAAAACAATCAACGAAAATCATTCAATACGTAATTAAAATTTTAAATTTTATTTTAATCACTGAAATTAGCTTTCGAGAATCAAGAATTATAAATTTCAAATTAATCGCCAATATCGTTCATGCAAAATGAATCAAATTTGCTATGAGCTGTAACAAGTTAGGTAATTTAGTGCATTATTAAAAGCCATTAAAATGAGTGATATTATTATAATTTACCGGACGAGAAGATAGTAAACTATTAATGGTCAAGCCGCAGTTTTACATTATGAGACTGATTGACCATTAATTTAAGACTATATTCAAACAGTACTAAATCATCTGCTGGGGGACAGCGGTAAGGGGAACCTCTCAAACCAGGCCACATTATTTTTGGAGAGGGATAGATTCAGAGAAACTAAGATTTTTCAGGCAATGATACCAGAAATAGCAGTCGTAAATGAATTAATATTAATTGTTGATTAATCAATATTAATCAAATAAACAGGAAATGTACTGTAATTAGTGATTGTAAAAATCATGAAAAGTAATTAATAATAAAAACAAACAAAAAAAGATGATAAATGGCATTTATTAAATAAGCAAAAGACATGAACATACATTGTGGCCGACTGGAAGGTGCGCTGGACTTACGATTACAAAATCCGAGTTCTATTCCCATTTCCGGTATTTTTTTCATAAAATTTTTAAATTTCTTTAAAAATTAAACAATTTACTTATGTTTATAATATTTATAAAAAGGAATAGGTAACTTACAATTAAATACTAATATAGTATTAATAATCATTTAGTTTTATTTGTATAGTTTAAAAGACTATAAAATTAAGGGGTAATTTTATGTAATTATTCTTTTTTATAAATATCATAATTATAAAAAAATGTTTATTTATGACATATATTAAATATTTTATAACAAGAAGAATTACCCGAACCTGTAATAGACTCAGGTTATGTAGTCGAAATCCAGCGCACCTTCTAGTCGGCCATGTTCCAGTCTGTTCATGTCTTTTTCTTCTTTAATAAATGTTATTTATCAGCCCTTTTCTTTTGTTTCTTTAATGAATTGTTTATTTTATGAATAAACATTTTTTTATAAATTTAATATTGCGGTGATCTTTGAAGATAAAATAAAATACAATATGTCCACCGTTCCAAACATAAACATAGATTATATACGGTGGATTGAGATGAGAATACACCACAGATATTTTTCTTTATTCCTCTCAGCTAGCTCAGGTTTGCTCAGTAAAGCATAAATTATTTGAATTACGAGACTCTTATTTACTTTTATGCCTGGAAAGGAAGAAAAACTTATATCGTAAGCACTAAAGCTCCTGCAAGCTGGACAACTGCTACTAAACTCTGAATTCAAAAGAAAAGAACGCTGGATGCTTGTATTAATATCAATTAAACACATATGTAAAATTGAAAACATATAAACTTTATTTAACGAACAAAATAAAAATTCAAATGAAAAGTCAAAGTAAAAAAAATTTTATTGAAAATAATACAATTGAAAATTGAGAATCAATTCTCAGGTTTGCTCAAACCTTAGAAATAGTTGTAGTGACCTGACATAGGATCAGTACGGTCATTCGTTTGAACAGACCAACACAAATGAAATTTATTTATAAATAAAAATATTCATCAAATGAAAATAAATTTTATATAAAAGAAATTTAGTTGTTTTATTTACTTCAAATCAAATAAATTCTCAAAACTTAATGAACTAAACCAAATAGTTTTATATTTGAGGATGAACTTTACAAGTTAATTATTATTCATGAAATTAACAAGAATCATTTATTATAACCAACCTTATATATTACGATATATTTTTCCCTTTTTAAAAGTTAATACTTTTTATTGGTAACACTGCGACAGAACCTATCAGCTGACTTCTTGTTTATAAAATATCGTCGATACGTAAATCGATGTCAAAAAATAAATTCAATCAGAATTTATTAAAACAATCACTTTCACTTTCAATAATTGTTACACAATAATTAAATCTTCTTTTAATCCTTGAAAATTGTTCAGGTAACACTTTTAGTTTAATTTTAAACTTGATTTATACTATGGAACAAAATAAAACTATGACATTTTTTTTAAAACAACGGAACATCGAGCAAGCTCGTGACGTCACTAATCCGGCACAACTGTTCTTTTTTAATCACTAATCCTAATTCTGTTATTATAGAATTGTAGCCCTTGAAACAAAGATCAAAAAAGTATAATACATTCATTATCCCAAAATGTATCGTAACGAAGATATTCAAGAAAAACGATTGACAATGTACATATCTAGTTACGATCCAATTACATATAAAGTTCAACAAATCAAGGTTCATCCTTTACAAACTAGTTACATGAATACATGACACAGGTAATACAAATAATTTCTCTATAGAAACATCTTTACAATTTACTATAAACATAATTTTTTAGAGTACGAACACCAATTAATGCATATACAAGTGCCAGCTTAAATATTAAGTCAATGTTTATCAATTTATGCTCAAAATGTCCAGCATACAATGCTCTAAGCACTTACATAAAAACAATGGTGAGGAAACACAGGATAAGAGTCTATAAGAATCATATCAACACGAACAACAGGATTTAATACCTTCATTAATTGAAGTGATTAGAAATCTTATAAACAAATTCAAAAGTTAATTGTATTGTATAAATCACAACAAGATTGATTAATCTATTTTCAGCTAATTAACAACATAAACTTGAGCTGGCCTCCTGGAATATAGAAAAATCTATCTAACGTTAAACATCGTAATGTGTAAATTTTAATATGGAAATTACTTCCTCCTAACAAGTGGGAAACCGTCCCAAAAGTAACTTAGGTTGCCTAAACATATTTGTAATCAAGCAATCTAACTAATTGATATCCTTTTTCTGAAAATGAAACCTATTATTATTATGCATAAGAAAGCTAGGTTATGTTTGCATAAAATTTTTAATCTTAAGTTTTAATTTAAGTATAAATGAACTTAACTATGGTCCTATGTATAGCCTTTATATTAATTATGCCCATGACATAACATGTCTCTCTTTTAATTTAAATCTGATATGTGTGAAACATTTATTTTTGACGTTTCCGTTCCGTTGTTTGTAAAATTTTCAATACGGTGATTTAATATCACCGGAATATTTATAAAAAAGAATAATTACATAAAATTATCCCTTAATTTTATAGTCGGTGTTAAACTAGGTATATTTATTTTAAATAAAAATAAAACTAAATGATTATGCATACCATATTAGTATTTAATTGTATGTTATTTCTGTTTATAAACATTATAATTATAAACAAAATCGTAAATAAATGTTTATGAAATATATTAAATATTCTATTAAGAAAATTACCAAAACTAGGGTTTTGAAATTGTAAATCCAGCGCGCCTTCCAGTCGGTCATGCTGTCTTTGATTCTTTAATGAATGTCATTTATTATCCTTTTTTGCTTGTTTCTTTTTTATTATTCTTTTTGATAATTTTTTACAATTACTATTGACACTTGTTAATTAATTACACTGCTTAATAAGTATATTTACAATGATACCACAAAGTAAGTTGCCTGGAAATTCTGCTAATTCAGATTTTCCAAAATTTGTAATGCCGATTCTATTACTGCTATGATGATTTGATCTCTGCTATGATTCTATAAATAACAATAATTCGAAAAAACTTTTCTCTAATAACTATCCCTTGAATTTATACTAGAAGTAAACTCGTGTATATGTGCAGAGAACCGCTTCGCAAGCATTCAAGAGCGCCCTTAACGACACTGTCCGGTTTACTACATTGAAGTTTCGTTTTTATTTAAAATCTTTATTATTGTAAATGAATACAATAAATAACATTTCTGGAAATTCTTGATCGTCCTTACTTCCTACTTTCAAAAGTTGGCAACCCTATTTACGAGTATAGTCAACCAAGCAGAAAATTCGATTGGAGAATAAGAATGAGGTTAAAAACATTGTAAAATTAGTACATTTACCGGGTGTTTAAAAAAGTGTGGTACATAAAAATGCAATTTTTAGAAACAACCTATGCAGACACAACTCAAAGAGGCTTCAGTTGTGATAAAAAAATATATGTTGTTTCGTTAAAGAAAATACACTTTTACGAGCCACACTATTTCAAGACACCCTGCATATGTACCATTCATTTTAAAATGTGCCCTCATCTTAATTCACATAATTGGATTTTTTATCTAGGTAATGATAAGAGTAATCGAAGAATGGAGTACTAAGCGGACACCCTGTATAAGAAGTGCATTTCTTATTAAGGGTCTACGTATACTTTGCACGAGGATTAATCGTTTTTAACATAATCTTCAAAGAATTTTTTGTAATGTATTAGGTGGATTCGTTTAGTAAAATTACATGCCCACATTGAGTATGAATATTGCATCTCTTTTCTATTCACTTCCCCGCTTTGTATAGAATTCTAACACCAAAATAAACAAAATCTTAGATTTTAAAAGCATATTTTACATGTGTAAATTAATTAATATTAATTATTTATTAATTAATGTTATTTAATTAATAAGTTGATGTACTACAGTTAAAAATATTATCATCAGAAATAAATCATTAAAAAGTAATTAATAATATAAAGCAAACAAAAACATAAATGACATTCATTATAGAAGTAAAAGATATTAACAGTCAAGTCAAGATGGCCGAATGGAAGGCGTGCTAGATTTCCATTTAAATAACGCGGGTTCTGTTTCCGGATGCAGTAACTTTTTTTTATAAAAAACATATTTAATATATTTTATAGATAAACAACTTTTCTATAAAATATTTAATATATTTTATAAATAAACAATTTTTCTAACAATAATATTTATAAAAAGGAATAATTTATAATTGAATGTTAATGTGGTACGTATAATAATTTAGTTATTTTATTTTTAATTGACATAAATATACATTTAAACAATGACTATAAAATTAAGGGATTAGTTTTATGTAATATTTCCTTTTTGTAAATATTATATTTATAAAAAGATTTTTTATTTATAAAATTTATTAAACATTTTATTTAAAAAAATAACCCAGGCGGAAGTAAAACAGTCGTTTTGGAATTGGAAATGTAATGCACCTTTATATTTTGATTTTTTAATGATTGATTTATCATCCCTTTTTGTTGAAATGCAGCAATTCAATTATTTTATAAATATAATATTTATAAAAAATAATAATTACATAAAATTATCTCTTAATTTTATAGTTCAACCTCCGATAGGCTATAAATAAAAGACAAATGTATATAAAAAAGTCATTTTATTAGTAAAAGTTCGGTATGCTTATGGTTACTTTTTGACATATGTACTCACCATAAAGATTGAGGCATTTTTTGTATCTGTGAACAAGCTTTCCAATACTGTCTTTATAAAATGTTGGCGCCAACGCATTTAAATGAGTCTTGACGTTGTGTTGAAGATCCTCGCTAGTTTGGTACGGTCCTACTGTCTAAGTACTGTCCTCCTAGCCACGTCTTCAGTTCAGAGAAAAGATGAAAGTCACTCGGTGCTAGGTAGGGTGATCAAAAATGTCCCATTGAAATTGCTCAAGGAGCCGTTGTGTTGCAACAACACTGTGTGGACGGGCTTGGTCATGGATCAGAACAAATTCCAGAAGTCAGCATTTCCCTTTTCTTGTTTTGAACGTCTCTCCGCAAAGTTTCGTCGTAAAGTTTCACAAAAAACTACCGAGAATCTTCAACACAGCGTTGGCGACTCATTTAAATGCGTTTTCGGCAACATTTTATGAAAACGGTATTGGAAAGCTTGTGCACAGATACGACAAATGTCTCAATCTTTATGGTGAGTATGTCGAAAAGTAACCATAAGTATACTGAACTTTTAGTAATAAAATGACTTTTTTTTTATATATATTTGTCTTTTATTTATAGCCTATCGGAAGTTGAAAAAAAAACGACCCTCGTATATTTATGTTAAAAAACTAAATCGTTAAACATACCATATTACTATTTAATTGTAAATTATTCCTCTTTATAAATATTATATTTATAAAAAAAATATGATTAAAAGAAAAGTAACCAAGGCGGAATTGGAACCAGCGAATTTGTAATTGGAAATGTAACGCTCCTTCCATTCGAATTGGCTGTTGATGCGTTTTGCTTCGTTAATGAATGTAATTTATCATGTTTTTTGTTTGTTTCTTTTTATCATTAATTACTTTTTAGATTTTTACAATTACTAATTACAGTATATTAATTTATAAACTGATTAATATTAATTATTCAACAATTAACATTAATTCATTTATGCATGTAAAATATCCTCTGATATCTAAGATTTCGTTTATTGCGATGTTGGAATTGTTTGGTATCACTGAGACCAACTTTGGTTTTAACAAATGTAGTAGACGCAGTGGCTTCTTTTGACTCCAATTATACCTAAAAAACCAAAGAAAATTAACAATTTATGAATTTTTTTTAAATGCGATAGGTAATAAAACTCTCTAGTACGATACTCGGTGATAAAGTATAGTAGGTTTCAAACTAGTGGTAATTATTGCATTTACAAATGATGAAAGCATGCTATCAGAGGTAACTTTACGTTAGCGTTACGTTAAGCAAGCTATTTTAAAAGTTCATTTTTTTAATGAACTGATGAACTTGAATTCAGTTACCTAAACAATAGTTGTATGTTTAATAAGGCAAAAAAATACTATGTGATCTCTCCACTAAGATCGTAATGAAAAAATAGGAAAATAGTCAAAATCTTCAAAGAAAAGTTCTATACTCATCATGTTATATTGGAGGTCAGATCCGAACACGGATTTGAGTTCAACAGGGTGATTGCCCATATGTCAGTCTCACTATAAATGTACTATTGATTTCATAATGATCTAGGACAGCAAGGCTAATATGAGGCTATTTTATTCTTTTTTTTCACTGTAAATGCATAGGACAATATAATAAAAAATAACATCAAATTAACCTTGTTGTCCTAGATCATTATGAAACCAATAGTACACATATGCTAAGGAGCAAAATTCAAACTTGTCTAAATAAGTGGCAAGTCCAATTTGATCACAGAATTTAATTATCTGTGGCCGACTATTATTACCCTTAGCATATAGCTCTATATCCTTAGCCCCACTATCAATATACAGGCTTAGGGGCAAACCTTGGACCTTCACACAGGTAAATCTGATTCTAGAATTAAACTTTCAAGATCAATTACCCTTGTCACCATTGTCATCTGATCACTTCTTTGTTCCAGTTAAAGGTTTTTGATGGGGATAGACGGATACATAAATAGGCCAGCTCTGTAGGTGCTCTACAGTGTCAGCTTGCTAGTACAGAAGACCTATTTCTAGTCACGAGTGTGTGGATTTACTGTGACTGATTCGGTATTTTCCTAATTATTTTGTAGATTAAAACTAAAAGGGAGGTTAATAGATTTGACAAAAGTCTTAACTAGCATTCTAAAGATTTCTTAATTGTTACAATTAAGCAATAAGTTTTTAGAATTTTTACATATTCATGTTTATTGTTCCTAACCTTCCTTTGTGAATTAATTAAATTGAAATAATTAAAGGAATCACAGATAGGATTTAAAACAAAACTTGTGTCTGCAAAACTTTTAT
Source organism: Agrypnus murinus (assembly GCA_929113105.1). NCBI lineage: Eukaryota > Metazoa > Arthropoda > Insecta > Coleoptera > Elateridae > Agrypnus > Agrypnus murinus. The sequence continues at coordinate 132,771,370 of OV816024.1, forward strand.
TTGATTTTCATTTTAAGTGCCTAGTACTTTACATATATTTGACATAGAGGTAATTTCGATGCAAATAGTATCCTTATCAGTTTATATTTTATGCAAAGGTTTGTACACACTTTGAGATTTATCTATACTACATTTTTTAGTCTCATTAGAAGACAAAAAATATTTTAGATTTTTGTATAATACGTTTTCTTATTATTATTACTAGATTGACTGTCTTATGCGACAGTCGGTACCATCTTCATCATTATGGTGAACTAACCTTTTAACTAAAACGTACAATGTAATAGAGAAAAACTTTAAAATAAATTAATTTAATTAGCATCGTAATTATGTTACAAAACTGTTAAATAAATACTTTATGAAAGCAGACCAGCCATGAACAAGGGAAGAATTGAATGAAGAATCTTGGATGAAGCTTAGTTTGAGTACTTGCAAATTAAAGTTACCAGTAAAGTTTATTAAGTTTGTACTCATGTATCTACATCTCAGGAATCACTCACAAGATAAGAAGTATAATATTATAAAAGTATAATATCTGTGTATTATAATATACAGATATTATAGTATAATATCTGTACAAGCTTCAAATTCGTCAATTCGTTAATAAGACCTTCCAGATAGAAGAATTGGGCTTCGCAAGAAAATGGCTGCGTTGTTAAGTAAAGCACTGGACGTATTTGTGACTACCTTGTTAGTAATAAATGCATACTTTATTGAAATTTATTCTTAAACATCAATAACTAACGCTACTGAAATGATCAAAGGTTACACTTATTCAAAGTAAGTTGTCCTCGGACACTGAAGGTTAATGTTTGTATACATTGGCGGATTTAACACTTCAGGGGCCTGAAGCGTTACAGACTTTTGGGGCCCCATAGCATAAATCAATTACTACAATTTATATGCCTTATATTTTTTTATCAAAAATTAAGTACATATAATTATTAATATCAGGCGCAAATTCATGGGGGGGGGGGAATGGAAAAGATTTCGCCCACCCCAAGTTTTTTTAAATAATCCGACTTCGTCTCATGCCGCAGTCACTCGAGTAAAATTGGCGTTTTTTGTACGTATTAAACACTATACTTTATCTACGACTACAAAAACGTAATAAAACACCAAAAGCTAGGAAAAATATTTAACCTAGAATATGATTTGAGGTTGAGATGCTCGATTGTCAAAAGGATGCCCACAGTTTGTGGAAAACAAGTGTTAAAATTAAGAAATGCGCATAACTCAATGTAATAATCATTTATTATTTAAAATTAATACTGAGATTTGGACAATTATTTAAATTAATAATAGTTTTGTTGGTGTCTTCAATTCTTAAATGTTATAGACACGTTTTTAAATGTATTTTGGACGTCGTCTTGTTCCGCCGCTGCTTTTTGTTAATGTAGGTAAATCATAACCTCAATTTTACAAATACATTAAATACCTAGTGCTTCATTTGAATGTAATTTGAAATAATAGATTTCCAAAATATTTTTAAATTTCCATGTAATAGACCGGTTATTGTAAATGTATGGATTAAAGCCATCAGAAGGATATATCGTTAAATCAATTTTACGTTAATTCAATAACAATTTTTGTAATAAATTTATATGGTAATAATAACTTTATATGCCGGTAGTCGACACAGTAGCTCACAAGTAGAGTAGTCGCTCAGAAAGTGGAAGGCCCAGGGTAACTGACTGTGATGCTTTCTGTAGGTATCAAACTGCACTAAGCGGCATAATTTGATTATCAAATACAGGAATATACAAAATAAAATCCGGTCGAGCGTCCGACCGTATAATTAATATAAATAAAATACAAAATGAACACAAACGTATTTTAATAAAGTGAGTTTTGTTGATGAACGACTATTATGCTCACAATTTTAGAGTGATATGTACATAATTCACAGACGAGCTGCCCCTAACTGAGGAGAACCAAAAGCTCGAAACAGCTGTTTTAAGGTGCCGTCTGTGATTTATACACATATCACTATAAAATTGTGAGTATAATAGTCGTTCATTAACAATTTTTAACTTCTAAATTTACTAAAAACTCACTTTATTAAAACATGTTTGTGTTCATTTGTATTTTATTTATATTAATTATACGATCGGACGTTCGACCGGATTTTATTTTGTATATTCCTGTATTTGATAATCAAATTATGCCGCTTAGTGCAGTTTGATACAGGAAGCACCACAGTCATTTGATGGTGTTAATGTTATTTCCGAGCTAGTATATACGCTCGAGTGAGTGTGGAATTCACAGACGAGCTGCCCCTAACTGAGGACAGCCAAAAGCTAGAAGCAGCTGTCTTAGGATGCCGTCTGTGATTTATACACATATCACTATAAAATTGTGAGTATAATAGTCGTCCGTTAACAATTTTTAACTTTTAAAAATAAATTAATCTCTATCTAAAAGTTATAACTTTGTATATTTCAAATAATTAGATATATTGCATGTGCTGACATCTCACGGTCCTTTCCGCACAGTTTAAATATTATGAACAATGAGTTATTTTCATCGTTACTAGACTATGTGAAATGTGTAATTTTCTATAGTGGTCGTAGATAAATTAGTTATTTGTATACCTAATAAAGTTGTACTTTTCTTATCACGAATATGGAGATTGTTGAACAACCATAACGAGTGATAAAAAATCCGCTTTAGTGCTGAGGTGTACATTATGTTTTTTCTGAAATCGTGAAATTAAAAATTTAAAATACAAAATATGCTTTTAATAACAGTAGAGTAGGCAACTAAGTCAACGTGGCTGTGTGCGACATATGTTAAATACATGTAAAACAATGCAAATAAAAATGACAGATAAGTCCGTAAAAGTCAGTTTTGACATGTCATTGTGACAGATGAGTCCGTATAAGTACTACTTTGTCTACTATTTCAGAAAAACATTTTATTCCATAATCAGTTAATTTATAATGGAACTTTTCACTGCTTTTAGAAGCATCAAATTTATCAATAATATTTTTAAATTTTTGCGTAAATTATTGCTTATTTGCTTAAACGTAATAAAGACAATTTAAAAGACTTTTAATGCCGAATTGTAGCGTTCTAGGTTGTAAAAGCCGAACAGAAGGGAAATATTCTAAGGTCATAACCTTTCACAGGTACGTATTACAATATAGAGGTGATACATTCCTTGCAGGGCTGCTGCGAGACTGTATATTCCGTTACAAAATTTTACCTATCACTCTGAATGCTTGCCTTTTCGCACGAAACTCTTTTGCGCCGACAAAGTGAGTTCCCATGCCAATAATTTTTATTTGTCGCATGTCCACTGCGATCCTGGGCAAGGGTCCTCTGCGGGGCCCCCTGCCTTGTGGGGCCTGAAGCGGCCGCTTCAAACGCTTGTGCCTAAATCCGCCACTGTTTGTATAAGTTTTAATTAGTGATGGGAACTTGGGTGTCGAGTGTCGTGATACTGTTCGTGGTCGTGACACTTGAAGTGTCGCGACACTTCGTGTCGAACAGTATCGCTCTTATTAGACTGTAATTCGAAGTTGCTTGATCATTCTTACAAAGAAATTAAAGGCAGATTTGTTGAACTGACCAACAAGCCTTGAATGAGACGTACATATAAAAATATTTTGTTGTGGATTTTTTTCTTTTGTATTAGTATAATATTGACGGTAATAATTTTATTTTGGGTTTTCCGCAAAATAAATTAAAATCAATAATTGAAGTTGAATAAGTTCCTCATGTACCTAATTATTATTTCAGCTTCTTATATTTATACCTTATAATGTATTTTGAAGAAAGACTACTGTCGAAACACGTGTAAATAAATACAATGATCATTAATTTTAATTAATTCAATTTATTTTGCTGAAAACACAAAATAAAAATATGTATCATCTTCAATCTTAACAAAAACACGTTCTCTAAAGACCAACGTCGTCAGCGAAAATACATTTTTAAATAGTTTTTATAATAAATCCAACGAATCAAGTCTATTCATTACAAGTCATTTATAGAATTTGTTTCTTTTCTTTTAAATTTCTGTTTCATAATATGTATTTGCTTTTATAAATAATTTAATGTCTTTTAATGTACTTAATGCATAAATATATAACCTTAACAGAATTTACTAATAATTGTTTTTTAATCCATAGTTTGCTTATGATTTATGTAGCTATGAATCTTGACTGCTTCTCGTTTCAATTGGATTACATTTACGCTAGCGCGTGCATGATGTAAAGGCGAAGTGTCGTTAAAGTATCATGAAGAGTCGACACTTCTGACGTCATAATGGTTTGGACTCTCAAGTGTCGTGACACGCGGGTAGTGTCGAGAACCCATCGCTAGTTTTAATACTATACGTGTTCTAAGAATTTTAATGTACAATTGTACCTTGGAAATCTTAATACATAGGTTAGTTTAGCATTAATTTTGTTGTCTTTTTTAGTTTTGATTTCTTATGTTAACTGATATGTTATTAATAACTATAAATTATTAATAAAATGAGTTTGACAATGTAGAACAAGATGGAGCTCATTCCCACTGTATGCTAGAGTCACTACATTTAGTCCCATTTCCCATTGAAATATCTGGAAAGACCTTCGATGCTTTTAAATCGCGACCATATTAAAGATTTTAAAACAATTGATATTTAAGCAAATTCCAATCAAATTAAAACAATTAGTAAAAATTACTCTACTACGACTTACCATCAAGATATCGAATATGAGTGTCTGTTACACTCCGGATAAGTTTTGCTAAAAAATTGAATATCTCGAAGACTAGCCTATTTATAAACGTGTTTACATTCTATTGTGCAATCCAAATATCAGGTACGATAAGTTAGTAAACTACTTCGAAAATGTCAGATGCAAGACTCGGGTAAGATTTACCATAAGAGTATTACTAGACGTAAACCACCTTAATGGACCCCGTGGTAAAAGATAATAATAATAATTACTACTACCCTACCCATACAATATAGATACAATTTAAGAGTTCAATATTATTGACAAAGAGTAGGTGTTGCAGACACTCTTTGAGATATAAAACCTTTTTGCACCATCTTTCTCCAGGAGTAACTCCTTTTATACGAGGGTGGTTTGATAAGTCAGTGACTTTTGGAATAAAATATATTTATTTCGGCAAATAAGCGTTTTATTTCTCAACACAGTCTCCTTTTAGCTCGATACATTTAGTCCAGCTTTTTTCCAATTTTATTCCTTCCAAATAATAGGTTTTCTCAAGGCCCTCAAAATAGTCGTTTGTTTCAGTGATGACCTCTTCATTCGACCCAAATCTCTTACCGCCCAGCCATTTCTTCAAGTTTGGAAACAGGAAATAGTCACAGGGGGCTAAATCTGGAGAACATGCTGGATGGGGTAGCAGTTCGTAGCCCAATTTATGGATTTTTGCCATGGTAACTACACACGTGTGCACCCGTGCATTGTCTTGATGGAACAGCACTTTTTTCTTTGCCAAATGCGGTTGTTTCTGCTTCAAATCAATATCGAATCTGTCCAAAAACTCTGAATAATATTCGCCTGTGATCGTTTTAACCTTTTCAAGGTAATCGATGTGAGTGACACCGCGTGCATCCCAAAAAACTGTGGCCATGATCTTGTTAGCTGACAGACTCACCTTGGTCTTCTTTGGTGCACGTTCACCCTGAGAAACCCACTGTCTTGATTGTTCCTTGCTCTCTGGTGTAGTGTGATGGATCCATGTTTCGTTTACGGTAACGAAACACCGCAAAAACTCGTTCGGATTGAGGCTAAACATCGCCAAACACTCTTTAAAGTGATCAAACGGTTGCGCTTATGATCGAGTGTGATCAATCACGGCACCCATCGCGCGGATATTTTTTCATGTCCAAATATTCATGTAAAATGTGATGTATCCGCTCAGTTCAGATGCCTACAGCCTCAGCCACCTCACGCACTTTCATTCTCCGATCGTCCAATATCATTCCATGGATTTTATCGACGATTTCTGGCGCGACGACCTCTTTTGGGCGACCTGAACGTTCGGCGTCACTTGTGCTGGTACGACCACAACGGGACTCAGTAAACCACTTCTTAAATTGATGGTGCAGAGTCCCCTTAATATTTATCAAGCCTTTACTTGGTTTCGGTGATGATTTTTTTTACGCAAGAAATAATGCTTAATCAGCACACGAAATTAACTTTTTTCCATTTTCATTAAAATTCACGTGGTTGTTTGCTTTCAATGGCTGTCAAACACAAACTAAATGGCGCAACTTTCTCAAAATTTTACGGTAGTCTATTCATAGATGGCAGTTGACGAGAGCAGTGTTTAGTGTCACTACATCTAGTTACCTAGGCCAGCTGGTCGACCAATGACCAGCTGGCCTAAGTGACTAGCAGTGACTCTAGCAGTGTTGCATTTAAAGTTACTGCACGGGAAATTCAAAAAGTCACTGACTTATCAAACCACCCTCGTAGTTAGTTGGACTTTCTCAAAATCAAAATTCAGAAGTTGACGCCAAAACAGTTCAAGCTTTTATAATTTCCGGGCATAGGCGTAACTAGGGAGGGTCCAGAGTGGGCCCGGCCCCCTCTAGAATGGCCATGCCCCCCCCCCAGGAAAAATCCAATTGAGCGCCTGGATGTTTAAAACACGCCGCGCTCGATGGGGCCATCCATAAACCTGGGGCCTGGCACCCCCTAGAGAAATTTTCTAGTTACGCCCATGTTTCCGGGGCTTTTTCAAAATTAAAAGAAATAGTGTCACTTACTCCAATAATGAACCTGAAAGGTGATGAATTGATAGTAAAGAAAATACAAATTTTGAGTAATCGTGGGTTTAAAATACTAAAATATAATTTCAGGCTACAATAAAGTCCATATAAGGTGTTTTCAAAATTTAATGGAAAACTCGAGAGATCTTTTAAGTGGTAATACAGTATTCACTATGTTAATATGGTAATACGAGTATGTACTATGAGGGATACTATAAGAAATAGTTGGTTAAATCAAAATGACTCCGAACTTACTTTTTATTATCCTTCATTTAAGAATTTCAATAAAATCTTTGCGAAATTTTCGGTAATAAGATCTCATTACAGGAAAAATTTACATTTTTCCAGTAGTAGTAATACAGTAGTATTACTACTACTTATGAAAGTGCCTCAAATTTAAATTTTAAAACGTGCTTCCCACTAATTTTGAAAAACAAAATATTAAACTTGTTTTGAATGTTTTCAATGAAAAAACGGCTGTAGCTTTAAAACTATTAGGCAGGGAAACAAAAATTCGTACTGCATATTTTATTGCCCTGATTTTAAAGTGGTGGGATACAGTTAAGGTAAAAAGTTGATGGAGAAATTACCAGAAATGAATATTCCACACCTTTTTACAAAATAACAACGATTTAAAATTTCAATTTCTAGAAAAATTTGTTGATTGGCTTTAAAGATCAGACGTAATATCCATGAATCCATGGGTAAAAAAGGTTTTCTCACCCAACAAATTTCTAATGCTATTTATCGTAGTATTTAATTATTAAATATTCTTCTTCAGAATTTGATGTAAATTATGTATTAACTGGGAAATTTCAAACCGATGTCTTAGAGAGATGATTTAGTTGGTACCGGCAAATGTCTGAAGAATTACAACGCTGCAAATTACTCAGCAGATTTTTATAGAATAATTTCCGAACTAACAGCAGCTGATTGTGAAATTTCAAACGAAGATCTCTCAGTGGCCATATATATTGTAGGATATACAGTTTTCCAAATTTACAGTAAAACCAACTGTAATACTTGTTTGTTTTTTAAGAAGTGAGTGAGTCAGAGACTACTGACAATGACTACTTTTGGCAAGGGAGGATTAACTGTTTTCCGTCCAATTTAGTAATAGAAATTGCTAACTTATCTTTACTGGTTATGTAAATATTAATTTCAAATAGTTATAAAAATCAGTTTTTAAGTGAAAGTAACATAAATATATATATTGATAAATGTTGTATGTCCAAGTTTTAGAAAAAGAGAAGTTTATTGAATATCATTTTGCAAGCGAACAGTTTAGCGAATGAGTTTATCATAAAAAATCTTGTAAATGTTTTTCTAATATAATAAAAAGGCAAATAAAACCATTTTGAAAGAGCAAGCTACAAATACTAAAATAAGGTTATGTTTTTATTGTAAGTCAGGTTTTTTTAATTAAATAACTATTAATAAAATATATAAATTTTAGGTAGTGGAAGATACGCGGATTACTGCAAGAAGTTTATATTGTCATTTGCTACTTAAAGCCGTAAATTCTGCTGTTCCGAGTATCATAGGCAGCAGCAAAATGCTAGTAAAATGACGATAGAAAATCGTTGTAGTAATCCGCTTAGCTGGCTGTCAGTTTAATTTGTTACTTCGCATAGTTTGTAACGTACTATAATAGTCCTTGAAAATATGGGAAAAATTACAGGGTTACCTTTTTTTAGGATGTACCAACTAAGCTAGTACCAACTGTGGTCGGCGATAAAAATTGCTATAATACAATTCAATGTTATATGTATTTTTGCTAGCACATAAAAAATGGCCGACTTACCAAAAGAGCGTGATTCGTTTGTCAGTGATAGGGCTTAGGTAAAGAATTATGTGTGTGAAACAATGTTGTTGATCCACCGATGAGTCGTCATGTACGCTGCGATAAAAATTAGACAATAATTTAGAATAATAAATGATGGTTTTACACGGTCATAAATGTTCATTATACAAAATGCTATAGTTTTTCTTCTTGAGCACTTGATGTATGTTCCAGAACGACGATCCGACAAAATTTCTGCTTAAACTGATCGATTCTAGCGAGTCTTTTAGCTTTACCTTTTTTGGTATGTTTTGATATCACTCAAATGTTTAGTAGTACTGATTTACGCTCCTTTGTGCCAAACTTGTTCAACTATTTGTACACCCTACCCGAAGTCCGAACACTTTTTTGGAAATATTCATACGTATTAGCCTGTTCAGAAAAAAAATTCACCATACACAATCGCATACCCCCTTAAATTATGATAAATGTTTATAGAAATAACCTCCCAAAATTGCGGGGAAATACGTTGATACATTCTGACCGCGCACGCAGCTCAAAGAATCATATAAAAAACGTGTTTTATAATGCTGCGCATTGGATAGTATTCTTTTCAGTTATTTATTTCTTACAATTTAATTATTTTACTCGTATTATCTGTAAAGCGGACCTTTTTAATAACTGATGAAATTAGTCGTTTGTTTCTAGCTCTGTCAAGAACGGGACCAGGGTCACGTAACCACGCATGTATGAAGGTGATGTTACAAAACAAACAAAATTGGCATTGCAAATATGCATTTATGCAATAGCGGCGCTAGGAAACGGATAGATCAATGCTAGTGGTAAACATAGAAAATGGTGAACAGTGAACATTGAAAAGTGAACTTTAAATTGTACCGAAGGAGGAAAATGATAGTATGACTGATAGTAGTGATAGTTCTCAGAAACCGGACATGGCGGATATTGCAACTGGGCAAAACAGTAGGTAAGGCTAAATTTGCCAGAACGAGAACCTCGACTAGAGTCTGGTTTGTCAGGCACACGATGCCTGTACTGGATCGGGAAAATTTTAACCAGTTACCAACGAAAGGCCAGATACTGAGGCGTCTTTTTCACGACCTGAAGACAAATAAACTGAAGTTGACTGAAAGCTGCTCCAACACGATCGATGTGCTGTTTGCAATATGGAAATGTGCAAACATTACAATAAATTAAAAAACCAATTGCAATTACCAAATTAAAGAAACTGTATGAATCGCATGGCCGTTTGACAATTGACAGTTGGAAAACCTGTATGACGTGGCGCACGATGATTCTAAACATCTGATCAGGATTCCTGTAGACTGCAGTTTCTTCAAGATCCAAGAGGAAAATGAAAGATGGTAATGTCCGGCGAGGATTATGTTTTCAAGGAGCGTGAAGAAAAGAAGCAGAGAGAAAACTGGACGAGATTAAACAACAGAAAAAAGCAAAAAGGTAAACAGAAAATGGGCATGCTTCCATAGCATGAGACAGCATTTACGATGAGACTAAAGAGCGTTCGTTAAGCTGTGAGAATGATTCTGACACGTCAGCAGAAGCTGGCATCAGCAAATGCTTCCGTGATTCACTTTTAAACTCAACACATTCAGCGGGTCCGTCTAATATCGCCTGCGCTCTCAAATCCACGATGCTTGATCCCCAATGTGATATTTATGATCCGTCGACCGACAGGCTATCAACGTTGTTGCTCCTGCACTGAAAGCAGCGGGAGTTGACATTAAAAGGTTTGACGCTCTCAGTGACTTCAATTTACGAATCCAGGAAGATTGCTCTACAGGCAATAAATCATCCAAGAAAGTTTCTGTTCCTGTGTTCTCCTCATCATCCATTTCGATTCTAGAATTCTACCAGAGAGCGATCGAGTTGTTGCTGAACGGAAGGATCGGATGCCAGTAGTTGTGTCAGGTCAAAAAACCTGGAAAAGTTTTTTGGCATTCCTAAGCTGCCGTCCGGAACTGTAGCTGAAATGGAGAAAGCCATACTTAAATTTCTTAGTAGCTGCGAGGCGGTTTCTAAGAATCTAGCTGGGTTATCACTTGGCACAACGCGTGCAAACATTGGGATCAACAATGGTCAATCCAATGCACCGTACAACCATCTATGCTTGCTGCAAACGATAGAATCGTTTGCTTCCGTCGACAAGAGTGGCAAAAGTCGCACTACGAAAATTGAAGGGACAACTGTGGTACCTCAGTAAAGATCTGATTGACCTGGCCCTGTTTTCTGATTACGTTAGTTTGGACGAGAAAGGGCCATTGCTGCAGCTTTTCTTCAGCCGCCGAAGGACAAACACTCGAGGAGATTCGAGTCCAGAGTCGATACCGTGGAGTTGACTCCATACCTTCCAAAGTATGATCTTGTCCAACTTCTGACCTTCTCGAGAGGACTATACTTGTACCAAAGACAAGGTGCTGGCCGTATAGTTGACGATTGTGCGGAACGTGCTGTTAAACTAGCTACAAATTTAAATGCCTTCACTTACGATTATGCTTAAAACATAAGTTTGGTACTATATGTTACGTGTTATGTAAAATAAAGGGTATTTATAAACTTTTAGTGCTTTGCGCGGTCACTTAACGTTATCCTAGTATTCGAAAATTTTACAGGGAAGATTGCATTACCATACCTCACAAAATGGAAGAGTATGCGATACTGAAATAAAAAATTATTTTTTCCTCATAGACCTGTAGAACAGACTAATACGTATAGAAGAATTGTTCATTGCAATACCGAGTATACAATCGGAACAAAAGGTTATGTCATTGTAAGAGCACAATTCCATTTTCATCGTTTTCTATTTTTTTCTTCATTTGTAGTTCTTAGTATGTCTAATATCATTTTATCATATTATCAAAAATATTATATAAAAAAGATATATAGTATTAAAAAGAAAGCATTCGGATAAGGATAAATAAGTGAAAAACTGGTTTCACTATTCGAATTTTCTTGAAATGCAGTTGTCTAATAGTAACGTTGGATTAACAAAAACTGTTCTTTCTCATATCGCTAACAGTAACCAATATTGATAAAATCTTATCTGTTGATTTCGATTTTTTAATAACAAACAGTCTTATTAAAGTCAACCTTTCCATTTTCTTATAAATTCATCTAGTGGTTGATCTCCATAGCTCAATTAATTTCTACAATTCCATTTATGACAATTGATTGTCAGTTATCATCCATAATTAATCGCCATATAGAGTTATAAAAAGATGGAATGATCGGCCCTTAAACTAATGTCTTAAAAACTCTTAAAACACAATATACTTTAATTTTCATACTTAATACTTCATAAAAAATTAAAGAAGTGATTTTGTGACTTCAGTGTCAACGAACAACCAGAACTTTCTAAGATGATTTATGAAACTTTTCTCGTTTAATGCGTGAATAAGTATGTAAAATGTAGTACTAAGCAAATAAACTTTATTAGAAAATGTATGTACTTCAGTACATAATATAAAAAAGATCATTATAATGAAGAGAAATTATTTATTGTAAAGAAACTGAAAGCAGGTTCGCCGACTTCAATTAAATAGCAAAAGCTGTCTATGAAAATCTTATTGAATGAAAAATCATTTTCCAGTGTCTCTCAATCTCTGGCACTTTGTGTAAAAATTAGATTCTTGTTTTTGAGTTACTCCGCTATGTGGAAATTTTGTGACGTTTTAAAAATAATGAGCAATTTATTCCTTCTTATGAAGGACAAGGTTAACAATTATAGGAAGACCTTGTTAAAGGTCAGATTTATTTTACATGTCAATGTAGCAATGTATATTCTTAGTTATCTTGTTTAAATTATTCATATATAAAACAGGAGTAAAAATATTAACAAATAAATGAAGTTAAGTGTTCGGGTTAAATATAAAGATAGGAAGGAAATTAAGTATGGTTTTGAGATCGATTCATATACAATCACTTATATTGAGGTTTATGAGCAGTAAATATCTGTTTTGAGTAAAAACGATCAGTGTTTGACATACTTTTTGCCGTTTGAGTCTATAATAATTAATTTATCTGGCTCTTATTACAGGCACTTTTAATGCTCTTTAAAACATTTAAATAGGTAGCGTTTAATTAACAATAAAGAATTGATCCTTAACATCTTATACATAAAATAACTCAAGAAGCATTACCACAATAAGAGATGATTCTGTATGATTTTTCTAGCATATCTAGTCTCTATTGCCGGTCGCATATAGTAAATGTTGTTTTGTGTTAATTGCCATGGATCAAGTCACATGAACTTGTGAGTGCAATGCCAAAGCCAAAACACAGTAACGTAGCAAAAGCTATCTGAGTCCTTGTGTAAACTGGTTGTCACATGATGGTTGATGAACAAGAGAATAAAAAAGGCACTTGGCAACAACACAAAAAGAAATTAATAAAAAGACTTTCTTATACGTCTAATAATAGTTAGTATACTGTGTTATTAGGATTAAAAGTGACGTGTGACGATGTACAAGTGACTTTGTTGGACGATGTAATTATGTTGGCGAGTCAAACAAAGTCATTACAGTACATTAGGAAGTACAAAATATTTAAAACTTTAGAATGCATGGCCCATTTTGTTGAAAATAACTTTCAGAGTTTAGTAGTCACTGTAATAACTTTTTCTGGTGCCACTGTACATACAGTGACGGGTAAAAGTATGCACCACTATGGGAAACATTTGTTTTCGATTTCTGAAAAGATCTATTCTTGATACAAGTTTTTGCTTCTTCTAGAACATTAGAAAATGTTAAAACATATGAGGTAAGTGTAAAAATCTGAAATCGGTCCAAGAGTAAATTACCTTTAAATTTAAAAATAACAAAAAATGTTATTAGTAAAACTTACTTATAATAATATTTTATCCTCAAATTCCAATTATTAAGGTCCAACAGTAAGAAAGAGGAGCTTCTTTCCATTTGCAACATTTTTGAATTTAAATGCTGTATAGAATCAGTCACTAAAGTCAAAACAATTAAATTAAATATTGTAGAACTATTTAAGCTGGAAAAATAAGCTAAAATGATCAAAACACACAAAACCTTGCTAATCAAAGATCATCATTTAAAAAAACAGTTCAAATACTACAAACCGTAGGCATCAAAATTTATAAAAAGATATTATGAAGCAGTGCAAAGATAAAAGCTATATATTGCTTTCAGGCATTCATTTTAGTGTCTGGTTCTACTTCAACATTTAGTAGAATTCGAATAATGTATGCTACAAACAGTTCGCTGATGACGTAGTATTTTTTCAAGATCGTACCTTAGTAATTGAAATTTGATGATAAATATTATTACAAATAACTTTTCTTAATAACATTTCCGCTATTTTTAAATTTAAGATCAGTTTACTCCTGCGCAATTTTAGTTTTTTGAATTTATCTTGTATAGCATAACCGCGGGATTAATGTTTTTTGACATTTTCTAATGTTCTAAAAGAAGCAGACACTTTTAAAAAGAATATTTTTTTCAGAAATTGAAAATAAAAAAGTTTCTCATATAATGCATACTTTTTGCGGTCACTGTATAAATAAAATTTACTTTTTCCTCCTAGGATTAAAAGTACTTTTAAAAGTACTAGAATTAAAAATACTTTTAGGAAAAGAATTAAAAGTGTAACTTAGCAACACGTACATTTTTATATTAGTAAAAAAATGTCTAGTTTAATAACGATTAGTATTAGTTAAAATAAGCGACTTTAAGGACGGTTGAAGAATAAATTATTTTTTGTCGTCAATAGGCTTTTTTAAGAGTAGCCAGAGTTTCTTTTTAGGTAATTAAATATTCTTTCTCAAGATCAATTTTACTGCTATTAACAAATCTTTAGAAGTTACATAAGGCTACCTATTTGGAAATAAAAAACTTTAATACTAAAAAGGATCTATTTATCCCATGTACACTTGCACAGACTGTGAACACGTGTATGTGAGTCGCTTCTGCGATGGCAATGGATCTAAACACTAACATTCTTTTCGGTCAAATACCTCTATTACAAGAATCAAAACCCCAAAATGGAGATTTTCACCCCCCTCTAGTTTAGGCTCCCGCCAACCGCAGTTACTACGTAACCTTTGGGATATTCCGTTAGGATATTTTTACACGAGAATACTGTATACCGGATACAGTATCCGAGATCCAATTTCTTGCAAAAATTCTTACCGGATATTCCTCAAAGACTATTGCGATACTTATTGTGGACTTCTGCGATTGAGGTAATTTTGCGGTATGTAAATTCAGTACAGTGGCGTGTAGTTTTGTTTTTATTAGAATAATCGTTTTCAGAAGTGTCCCATAAATAAGTGCGTGCTTCTATTAAGTAAATAAAGTTACCGTTATCAAAGGCACGGTCCATAATTATTTAATAATATCACGATTTTCCGTCTAGATCATTATGCGTAGTACTACACAAACAACACTGACAAGTTGCTGCTTAAAAAATATAGTCGTATAAATGCTTCTATTTAAAACTATAGCCAAACGGTATTCCGAAGTTGTCAAAATCGCCTAGCGATTGGGAGGATTAACAGGATACTGATATTTAGCATACTGCATTCTGTATGCAAGAAGTCGTCCGTCTGAAAAGCTCCATAAGAAGCAACGTATAAGGTATAGGCGAGATACTAGTATCCTCGTGTAAAAGTAACCTTAGAGAGCGGCACACGTTGTATCCGAGTAAGAGGTCGCGAAGCAATCGTTTATCATGCTTGTTACCCTCTAAAAGTACAAGAATCCGCTAGCTCTTACGCTACGCATACGGAGGATATGGACATTATTTTGCTCAATAAACTCATTGCGTTCTATAGACAGAATATTATGTCTTTATGGCGAAGCTACCCCACCGGATGCACTATGTTCTGTGCTATTTAATTTGCTATATTTCAGTAAAGCTCAACAAGGGCAATCAACATGTCTAACACCATTCTTCTAATAACGTAAATTGTAACTAAGCTTTGTAAAAGCCATCAACCTTTTGATATTTAGTCTATTTTAGATAAATGCACGTGATTCTTTACAGAATCTTAGATAACAACATCCATCGTTTCTAAAAAATGGGTTTTCAACACTTTGTATGCATTACTTCACAGTAAAAAATGGAGTGTTAAATCTTACACTCAAATAACACCCAGAGTGGTTCCTATTTATTCACACTGACGAGTGTAAATAACATTGGTCTTAAAAGTGGTAAAATATATAACAACTTTAACCTTCAATGCAGGTTAAAGTCATGGACACTGAGTGTAAAAATGACAACCATATTGTTGAGAAAACATTTGTTGAGTGTAAAGTATGCACGAACTGAGTGTTAATTTCCCATTTTATTTAAAAATTATTGCTTATAATGGTAAGGAACATTTTTTTAATGGAAAAGGAACCAACTATAGTGGTTACAATCATTTATTGGAGTGTAAATAGCTATTTTGTTCGTGTAATTATATACTTCTATTTTTTGGTTCAGATATTTTTTTTTTGTAATTTAGGATAAAACAGAAAAAGGTAAAAAAATAGTGCACACAAATATTAGTTTTATTTTAAAACAAAATGCAAAATATAAATACATTCTAAATCTAAATAAACCAATGTAAATACATATTGTGATGATTTTCCTTCATTATTTGAAAATCATGAATTCTTAATTTTGTTACCCAATGTAAAAAAGTTCAAAGTTGACTGTTTGTGTTTATCATTTGTAATTATGAATTGAATTTTTAAAAGGATTTATTGTTAAAACTATTCAAGTTTGAGTTAATTTATTTATTGGATACATGTATATAGTAACAAAATTTGATCAGGAAAACAATTTTGGGTCTACAGGATCTTCACTTCCAGTTAAATCTGAAAAAGAAAATGTATTAGTTACAAAGGTTTATAAAACAGTACGAACATTATTAACAACAATATAAAAATAGTCTTGACGACCATATATAGTTAGTAGGGTACATAATACAATTGCTTTATAGACAATAATCAAATTACTGAAATAATGATCAAGGTCAAGCTATTTTTTGAATAAAATTATAAACTATCAAAATATATGGAAAATAATTGCAAGAAAAACAATATTAAGTTACCAAGGGGTAGTGATGTAAATAAAAGGGGGAGATGAATTTAATAAAATGATAAAAATAGTTGTTAATGAATTTGACCAGTAAATAAATGTATAATTTATAAAGAAAATAATAAATAAAAGTTTAAGAAGTTATCCTGGGTTAATAGTGTATAGTTTATTGGTCAAAATAATTAAAAAAGAACTACAGGAGAAGAACGTAAAATATTAATTAGTATCCTACATACGGTTGTTTTCAAGAAACCAGCAACAAGTAAAGAAGAAGTTAGCAATAATGTTTCTTGAATAGTAATCAAGAAATGCTATTCAAGAAAGGTAAATAAATAAAAAGAAAATTGAGCTCACCATTTCAGTATTGACAGCTATCCAGCCCAGAGAACGGTTTTGGGAGTACCGCAGCAGCAGAATCTTGAAGGGCATAACACCAAGCAGCATGCAGCTACAAAAGAAAATAAAGTGAATCACAGAATAAGGTTTGTGGAAATAGAAACAAGTGTATATAAAGCATATCTAGTGTTTCTCATAGAAAGAAAAATAAATCCAATTAAAAGAAAATTATGGCTTTTAAAAGAAAATTATGGCTTAAAAAAGATAAATGGTTAAATTATAAATACAGAATTAATAAAAATATGTACAATATAATAGGTGCAATATTTAAATATTATAGAATACCTTATAGACAAAATGTTATAATTTGTATATTATATTATTTATATATTATTATTTACAGCCGTACTATAGATAAATGACACGCGTGTAACACAATGTTTATTAATGTTGCACGCGTGTAAATCTTTCTATAAGTACGGCTGATAATATTAAAATAATAAAAAAGTGAATCGTTACTACTAGGAAATCAACATTAGTTTTGAACAATTACCTATGAGCTCCTTTGTATGATTAGGGTAAATGACCCAGCCATCACCATCATTACCACCAGTTTCTGTAATTAAAGTTTTATTAAATTTATTATTGACACATTCTAATTTACATTACAAACCTTACCTGTAATTATAGAAACGACATTTAATGTCACTAATCACAATGTCAGTTCTTCTTCATAATCACACGTGAATTTTATAAACACATGTGCGCCATCGCCACCATCTTTTTAAGCTGAGTTCGGCCGTCAATGTTCCAACCTACTATACCAACGCGTAGAGCGCGGCAATAATTAAACTATGGAAGTATAATTTCATTACATACATACTTAGGGTTAGGTACTACATAGCAGGAACCAGAAACAGTTTTGCATTTAAATTGTTCCTTGTAAACCAAAAATCTGAAAATAATTTTATCTATTATTTATCCACAATTCACGTAAACATTATTATTTTTATTTATGCATAATGATGACTTAAATTACAATGGATCAACATGGCAGCTAAAACTTTTACATAAGAAAAAGCTGAATAGACACAACCAGGACTGGAAATTATAGTTTTAAAATCTTACTTACTTAAATGCAGAAGATCGTAGAAAGATGAATCCTCTTCTATTTTAGCATATTTACATTTATTGGCTAGTTGAATCTTAAAAATCATTGTTGTCACTTTCAAAGAGAACCAACTACATTCAAACACAAACAGTAAATAAAAGTGCTCACGTCCAATAGTGATTATTCGCGTTGGAGGTAGATGTTCGGTGGATGACACTCGCGAGGGTTAAATCGGTTTTGTTGGATATTATTAACATTCTTTAATGTTATTAACATGCTAGAATAGTGAAATACATTTTTTAAAAGATGACTCTTACACTAACGAGAGTATCTTTACTAAATTCAAATGATTTTTGTACACCAAAAACATTATTTTTACCCATTTTTTAAATTAAGATAACACTCATAAGAAACCTGGTGCTGCGTGTTAATTTTAGTTGTTAATTTCATTCATATGAGTGTAGAAATTTACACTCAGATATTTCACCACACCAAATATGTTTTTCACCGCCACTGCATTTTTTACTGTGTTGGCTTAATGATAATCCATCCATAAAGATTTGGTATCAATTTCTAGGATTTTTAAGTACTATAATGCGTATTTTTTAGACAAATCTAAAAAATTATTAGTATTGCATCATCACGTAACGAAACTACTTTTAACCCGAGTTATGACCAAAAGTACCTTGCTTCAAGAGTAGTAGACAATGTTTCATTAAGTTAGATTTTGACACGAAACGCCACACAGTGGTGTGAAATTCGAAAAACCGACGCATCGCGTTTATCTCAACTAACAATGCTCGCCGTTTTTAACTAAAAAAATAATACCGTTTTTACCAATATTTGAATATTTGTAGGTAGTTCAATAACGACAATTAAAATTAAATTTCCACTTAGATTAGATCTTTTTATGAGAGAAGCAATGTAATAACAATATAACAAATTAGAATTTTATTTTATAAACAAGACAGAGACATAAGTTTAGCAAATGTAAGATAATGTTGCTGTGAAAAGATTACTTCCAGTTTGTTTTAAATCGCGATTCCTCAAGTGTTAAAATAAATACGGAATGTTCCCAATAAAACTAACGCCTTTAACATGGGTTATAATTAGGATATCCGAGTCTTTTTTATTACCGGGAATGTCGAATAGTAATTTTACATAGGAAGCTAGAAAGATTCATAAATTAGTTCTCTAAAATCACTTTAATTACCTAATCCGCCAATCACTTTCCCCCAAAAGTTCCCATTATGAGTTAACGAAAGACGTGGCAGGAACACAAATAAATTCTCCTATCATAAAATTATTTTTTTCTCTCTTTTAAAATTTTGACAAAATCTTTCCTGTCTAATTTTAATTGTTTGTCAACAAGTTTTAAGTCATTCATAGCTCTGACAAGAGATGTTTTACCGGAATACAACCATTCAGTCCTGCATGTATTATTTGAAAAATAGATTTGAACTGTAACCACTTTACTAATAGTAGCTAGAAGAATTACTTTGCATTGCACCCACAAATTTTGCTATGATTAAATGACCAAGTACGGGGGTGTTATTTTAATACGTGGCAAATTATAAGTTTTTGTGAGTTTTAAACCAGTGTGCGTCGTGGATAGAATCTTTGGAAGATCAAAGGAAGAATTTTTATGTTTGACATGAAAAAGGGACCAATCTGTTGTACAAGAAAAATTAGAATGGGGAACTCTTTTCAGCAACAGTTTCAGCAAACGACATTTAAATACAACCATAATATTCAGTGGCGGATTTAACACTTAAGGGGCCTGAAGCGTTACAAATTTTTAGGGCCTCATAGTATAAATCAATTACTACAATTTATATACCTTTTATTTTGTTATCAAAAAGTAAGTACATATAATTATTAATATCAGAATTCACGGGGGGGGGGGGGGAATTTGTGAGTATAATAGTCGTCCGTTAACAATTTTTAACTTTTAAAAATAAATTAATCTTTACCTAAAAGTTATAACTTTGTATATTTCAAATAATTAGATATATTGCATCTGCTGACATCTATAGCATTTTAATAGAACCACTGAAAATGCGAAATCATTTCCCACGGTCATTTCCGTACAGTTTCAAGATTATGAACAACTGTGTGAAATGTGTAATTGTCTATAGAGGCCGTAGATAAATTAGTTATTTGGATACCAAATAAAGTTGTACTTTTTTATCACGAGTATGGAGATTGTTGAACAACCATAACGAGTGATAAAAATTCAGCTTAGTGCTGAGGTGTACATTACGTTTTTTCTAAAATCGTGAAATTGAGAATTTTTAAAATACAAAATGTGCTTTTAATAACAGTAGAGTAGGCAACTAAGTCAACGTGGCTGTGTGCGACATATGTCAAATAAATGTAAAACAATGCAAATAAAAATGACAGATGAGTCCGTAAAAGTCAGTTTTGACATATGTCATTGTGACAGATGAGTCCGTAAAAGTTCTACTTTATGTACTATTTCAGAAAAACATTTTTATTTCATAATCAGATCATTTATAATGGAACTTTTCACTGCTTTTAGAAGCATCAAATTTATCAATAATATTTTCAAATTTTTGCTTAAATTATTGCTTATTTGCTTAAGCGTAATAAAGATAATTTAAAAGACTTTATAATGCCGAATTGTAGCGTTCTAGGTTGTAAAAACCGAACAGAAGGGAAATGTTCTAAGGTCATAACCTTTCACAGGTACGTATTACAATATGTTAAGATTTTTTTAAAGTTGTTTTAACATTGGAAAATGTTGTCAATTGACAAATGACATTAAGGAATTTCATCCATTCGAAAGCATGGTACAGTTCCCCTTCCCCGAATGTAAGTCGGACGACCGCGCATAGTTTGTTAGAAGGCATTGAAGGCAAGCCATTTGGAGCGACAGAGATGATACATTCCTCGCAGGTCTGCTGTGAAACAGTACACTCCGTTACAATATTTTACCTATCGCTCTGAGTGCTTGCCTGTTCGTACGAAACTCTAATGCGTCAACCGTACACTTTTTTTACCAGCCTGTACACGATAAGATCGGTTTCTTGCTTCTCTTTTTGCGAGAAAATGAATTCCCACGCCAATAATTTTTATTTGTCGCGTGTCCAAGATTCCAAGAGTGTTTTACGTGAAGCACCTGTCGTTAGACTTAATCTTCACGTTGCTTCCGAGAGGAAGTAATTGAGGTACGCTCAATGTCACGTGTTCTATGCGGTCCTTGGCAGGAGGCCTCTGAGGGCCCCCTGACTTACAGGGCCTGAAGCGGCCGCTTCCAACGCTTGTGCCTAAATCCGCCACTGATAATATTACAAGAAACATAATTTCCGCGCAGCCGTACGCCAAGTGCACTTTGAGTGCGCAATATAGGCCGCGAAATTAAATTTTGCAGCCGTTACTCTTAGGCTTTTCCAGTCATTTCTACGATATTTTATAAAACTAATTGTTTTATTTATGTCGTTCCCATAGAAACACTGTAACATAAAGCCGCCTGCCAACAACGGAATTTGTAATTACAGATCTTTTACGGCTGCACAAAAAATGTTGCGTATACCTTGTTCGCAAAATTCTTTAGCGTTCCTCGATATGGTCCTACCTCCGCATCAAGCGGCTCGGCAACAATTATTCTGTCCGAACGTTAAAAAGAAATATTGCGGCTTTGGTATACAAACAACTATTAAAAAATAATTTAATTCCTTTTCATTGATTTTTTTTTATTTCTTTTATTTTATTTAATCTCTTTTTTGAAATGTATATTGATATTTAAAGCGTGTGAGTCTGTTTTTCCTTCAACTTACTTTAAACATCTCCATTTACTATTTCACTCCTTCCATTTTTATATTTGATAACTTTAGTACTTCCTTTTTATGAGTACTCATAAAGGTTTTAAAAGTTAAAATGAAAAGACATGCGGTTTGCCGTTATTTGCTGTTACTAAACAAAGGAATTCAAAACCCTTATAAACTGCTCCATTTAAGCACTTTAATGGGTTTATAAAGGAAATAGAGTTATTGCCGTGACTAAATTATATAAAGTTATGTAAACCTTAAAGTGATTGTAAATTTGTGGTTACTATTATACAAATAAAAATGTTTTTTGGGTGTACATACATACATACATACATACATAATCCATTTCCCTTTTCCGCATTTGCAGTGTAGGGGTTCCACGCAAACTATTATGGGAATGCAACGGAGGTAATGGAGCTACTGTAGTAAGTACATTACGCTCCCCCATACTTTATCACTTATACAACTTTCATACCTTATGCTAAGGAGCTCAAATACGATTGTACTGAATTTTTAAAATTTAGTCGCAACCGAGATTTGAACCCCTATCCCTCTGAACGAGACGTAGGATCGCTACCACTCGACCACGGATGGCCGTTTTTGGATGTTAGTATAATTAAATAGCATCTTTATGTGGGAACTTCATATAGTCGTAGTGTTTACCGGACATTTATTTCTGTGAATGAACCACCGTTCATTTTTTCCATTACGTCCACACGGGAAATAGTTTCTCAAAGTTATTTACTTACTATTATTATTATCGTGTTATAGGCAAGCACAAGCTTTTACATAGCTTCTTTGTTTGACGCAATGTACAATTGTTATCAATATACAATCAATACAACAATACTAGTAAACATATCCAATGGGAGACACTCAAAATGCGTCATGTTATATATCATTTGAAAGGTAATTTTAAGTACTTTCCAATCGGCAGACATTGACTATGAAAACGTTAAAGGCCAAAAGTATAGTAAAATTTGATCAAAATTAAGCAAATAACGAAAAAACTAATAGGAAGCTGAAAATTGGCATAAATGTTGGCGAATACATACTGTTTAAGAAATCGACGAGTCCCGGGTTGAATAAGTTGTGCTCGAGCCGCCATCTTGAAAAATATGGCGGTTTAAATAAAAAATAACGGACAAAATTAATAGGAAGTTGAAAATTTATATGTTGGTGAATAGTTACTGTTTAAGAAATTGATGAGTCTCGAGGTGACTAAAGTGTACTCGAGCCGCCATCTTGGAAAAGATGGTAATTTAAAAGAAAAATTGAAGTAACTCGATTCTGGCATGTTTTAGGTACAAAACGTAAAAGAGCTTTTACATTACTTGTAAAACCTCACAAACTAGAAACCTGTAAAGCAAGAAAAACTAGCAAAAATAGTATTTCTATGAGACATCTAGGTTGCCGTGAATATGGCAACTGTAATGCTGTTATACCCACCACAGATTTTACGCCTCGCTATTTACATGCAAAATTTCATACGAGTCGCTAAAAAGCTGACCATCACACTTTTATATTTAGTAAGCATAGGAGAATTCTAATGTTGCCTTGTAAATTAGGACTTGTTTTTATAGTCCTATACTATACAGACCTGTACTTCGATTCTAAAGTATGGAATAAATTCGATAAAAGAGAAAGTACCTATTGATTTTTGGAAAAATTCCAAAAACACGTCAATTTTGTTTTTAAAGTCCGCATTTCTTGATATAATATTCGAATATACAGGGTAAACATTTAAGTGTGGTGACGTCATGGGCATTTTTTAAATAGCAACTTTTATTTTTTATTCTTTATTCTGACACTTCATACAATTACCAACACGGTAATGTAATAAGTTTGTTACCTTACATAAAAAAAAATTGAAAAAAATAATCATGAAGGCGGAAAGTGCTATAGTCACCAAACGTAAACGCATCACCCTGTAGATACGATATGTCAAAAGGTGCGGACTTTAAAAACAAAATTGACATGTTTTTGGAATTTTTCCAAAAATCGATACTTTGCGTCTCGCTTTGCATTTAAGTGTGGTGACTATAGCACTTTTCCGTCTTCATAATTATTTTTTTCAAAAATTTTCTTATCTAAGGTAACAAACTTATTACATTACCATTTTGGCAATTAGATGAAGTGCCAGAATATGGAATAAAAAATGCAAGTTGCAGTTAAAAAAAATGCCGATGACGTCACCACACTTAAACGCATCACCCTGCATATTCGAATATTATGTCAAAAAGTGCGGACTTTAAAAACAAAATTGACGTGTTTTTGGAATTTTTCCAAAAATCAATACTTTCCCTTTTATCGAATTTATTCCATACTTTAGAATCGCACTGTATAAAAAGTTTCACACTATTAGCCTAAACAGTTTCTGAATAGTTAACAGAAAAAGAAAAACGTTCATGTATTAGTTCTTTGTTTATATCCCATGGGAAATACAGCCTACGTTCTTGATGATATATCTCTGAAGCTATCAGTCGTAGCTAAATAAAACAAAAACCAGATTGTGAGAAACTTTACAAGATAAAAAGGTGTTTAAAAGCATTTTTTTCGTAAAATCTACCAAAATCAAATTATTTAAAATATTTCACTTAAACTACAATCTTTTCCAAGATGGCGGCCTGATCACAGTTTCTTTTACTCGGGACTCATTAATTTCTTAAATAGAATGTATTCAGCAATATCTGTACCAATTTTCAGCTTCCTATTAATTTTTCAGTTATTTTACATTTAAACCGCCATGTTTTCCAAGATGGCGTCTCGAGCACGCCTTATTCAACTCAGGTCTCATCAATTTCTTAACAATATGTATTCGCCAACAGCTATCCCAATCTTCAGTATTCTATTAGTTCTTCCACTATTTTTCATTTAAACTGCCATTTTTTCCAAGTTGGTGGTTCGAGCACACCTTATTCAACTCGGAGCTCATCATTTTCTTAAACAGTAACTATTCGCCAATATCTATGCCAATTTTCAGAATTTTAGTAATTTTTCCATTATTTTTCATTTAAATGGCCATTTTTTAAAGATGGCGGCTCGAGCACACCTTAGTCAACTCGGGACTCATAAATTTTTTAAGCAGTATATATTCTCCAACTTCTATGACAGTTTTCAGCATTCTATTAATTTTTTTACTACTTTTCATTTAAACCGCCATTATTCCAAGATGACGGCTCGAGCACACCTTATTCAACTCGGGACTTATCAATTTCTTAAACAGTAACTATTCGGAAACATCTATACCAATTCTCAGCTTCCTATTAAATCTTTTCGTTATTTGTTTAATTTTGGTCAAACTTTACTATACTTTTGGTCTTTGACCTTTTCATAGTCAATGTCTGCCGAAGGGTCATATACCGTTGGAAAGTACTTAAAATTACCTTTTAAATGATATATAATACGACTCATTTTGAGTGTCTCTTATTGGATATGTTTACGTTAGTGTTTGAATTTTTATACCGGCCGAAGAATTATTTTTTTAATCAAAACGAATATCCAAGCTCTTATCAGTTTATTAACTTTATCTGTAAATTAATATTTTCCTACTTATATCCTTGATGTATACTATTATTTCAGTATGTATTTTAACTACATAGGTATCCCTTTTTTAAATGTTATTGTTACAGTTACATGGTGTTTTTCTCTCTGCTTTTTCTTTCTCTGTCAGTATTTTAATTCCCTAAAAATACGACCACTACAGCATAAAACAAACATTATTTATTGTCAGTGGCGTGCGGTCCATGGAAGCAATGGAAGCAATGCTTCCCTTGAGAATGTATTAAAAATAAAAGCCAATGCTATCAAAAATATTTTTTATAAAATTATGGTTATCGTTTATTTAAATTTGTAATATTTAATCAACTTAAAGCTCAATATCAATTCCGTACAGCAAAAAGTAGTTAATTATTTAGAGTACTATTCTAAATTAGGTTCATTAAACTTTCGCGGAAAGGTAATACCGATTCAAATGTGTTACATACACTGCATATAAGCACTGATTTCGTTGCTTATTACTCTTCTCCTGGCCTTGATTAGCGGGCGTGTTGATAGAGACGATGCGGTTGACATTGTAATGTCGTACCCAAATGTTTATTATAACAGTAAGTAGTATATAATTTTTGAAAGACGTGAAAGACGTAAGACGTGCTGTCGTTAACTAAACGGTTTGTTTACAAAATTAAAGTGTTAAGAAAAGTTTATTAAATAATTTATAATAACTGTGATAAACTATAGAATCTGTAAGTTTATAATATATTAATTAAACTTTATTAAAATACAATTATTAGCTTGAAATCTATAATCTCGATCTATAAGAACTATTATTGTGCTCTTATTCTTAAAGCGAGTGCATTACTATCACGACCTTCAAATGTTGATACTATTGACATTCATCAGTTTTTAAATTTTACAATTTTCTTTTAAATTCTTGTAATCTAGTAAAATTAATTTATAAAAATAATATTATAATAATAATGTCGAGCTCTTGCTCTCTGTGTTCTAAAATCATTAACAGCAAATCTCCTGGTATTCAGTGTGCCGGTAAATGCGCCCTATACTATCATGGGAAATGCGTTAATCTGAGTACCTCTGAATTAAGATCATTCTCAACGAATCACGTTAGCTGGAAATGCACCAAATGTAGGAATTCCTCGTCGCTTAATAGCTCTGTTATTATCGATGATAATGCTGATGACTCATCAGGATCATCTACCATGATGACAGTTGTACGTGATATTCAGCAAGATATGAAGTCTTTACATCATAAATACGACGAACTTTTAAATTCTATCGAATTTTGTGGCAACAAGATCTCTGATTTCGAACAAGCATTATCTAAATTTACTGATAAAGTCAAAGAAATTGATATAATCAAGACGGAAAACGTTCAACTGAAAAAGACCGTTACAGAATTATCTACCAGAATTGACGATTTAGAACAGTACTCTCGCCTTAACAATTTAGAAATTCAGGGTATTCCCGAAAAATCTAACGAGAATGTGGTAGATTTAGTACAGGGCGTTTTCACTTACATGGGATGCGATGTTCAGGAATACTGTATAGATGCCGTACATCGTGTGGCACACAACCCGGGTGGCCTAAACCCCAAACAAAACCCAAGAAATATTATAATTAAATTAGCATCTCGACGTAAACGTGACGAGATTATAGCGGCTTTCAAATCCAAGCGGAAATCTATTGCTGGTCGTCAAAGTCAGGGCATTCAAGTTAATAACGTTGGGGATAATATTTTCATCAATGAACATCTTACGTTGAGGAATAAACTATTATACAGATTCACCCGAGATGAAGCCAAGAAAAAGGGTTACAAATTCATATGGACTCGTAATTGTTCCATCTTCGCAAGAAAAGACGATAAATCAAAGGTCATTCCTATAAAATCGAATGATGATGTGAGAAAACTATAATGTATTTCGGCTTTAAACTCAATATAATCTTTCTTTCACCATTATGGGTTTATCATTGTACTACCAAAACGTACGTGGTGTACGAACTAAGACAAATCTATTATATGCCAACACTAGCGACGTGCATTATGATGTTATCTGCTTAACCGAAACCTTTTTAAAACCTGACATATCTGATTCTGAACTATTTAATTCAAACTATTCGGTATATCGCCGGGATAGATCTTCTACTGGATCAAATGCCGATCATGGAGGTGTGCTAATTGCAGTACGTGGTTCTATCAAGTCAACAAGAATGGAAGATTTCCAAAGTAATTCCGAAGATGTATGGGTTTCCATATCCTATGGTGAACGAAATCTATTATTTGTGTGTTGTGTCTATCTGCCTCCTCGTGACTTCGATGCAGCTGAAGTGTTTCGCAATAAGTTAACAGAGATTTCCGATCGATTTCCAGAAAATTTATTTTTTATCTGTGGTGATTTTAATTTACCAGGCATTGAATGGCACCCAGCTACCGATAACTCACTTAAACCACATACATATGATGCTCAAGCTGTAGATTTTGTTAACTTTTTTTCTTATTGTAATTTTTCTCAATTCAATAACATAGTTAACTGTAACAACCGAATACTTGATTTAATATTGTCAAACAACTTTTGTGTAGAATTAGTAGAAAGATGTATTAGCCCAATTATTAATGTTGATCAACATCACCCTCCTTTAGATATTTATTTAAAACCATTAAAAGTAGGACAACTTGCAAATAACAATGAGGTTAGATATTCTTATAGACGAGCAGATTATGATAATATAAATTTAAGCTTAAGAAATGTTAATTGGGAAAATTTACTTTACAACCTTAATTGTGAAGAAATGTTGGATGTCTTTTATAATACTGTATTTATCATTATTGATCAGTTTGTCCCCAGGAAGACTGTAAATAGTAAATACCCTACTTGGTTCTCCTCTTCGACAATAAGAGTGATAAAAGAGAAGCGCAAGTTTCACAAAAAATGGAAACAATTCAAAAACAAACTTGATTATCTTACGTTTAGTTTATTGCGCGGAAGATCTAAGCATCTAATTTCTTTAGATTACCGTAATTTTATAAGATCTACCGAGGAGGACTTAATCAGTAACCCTAAACGCATTTGGTCTTATGTAAAATCTAGAAAGCATAACTTAAATATACCACATCAATTAAAATCCGGAGATGATGTCGCTGATGATGGTCTTTCTATATGTAATCTGTTTCTAAAACACTTTAACTCGGTATTTATTGATGGTCAACTATTAGACGCTAACACATATAATTCTCAGGTTCGAAACACGTCGGTACCAACTAGGTTGATAATTTCTCCTGAAGATGTGCTAAAATATCTTAATAATCTTGATGTAGCCAAGGGCGCAGGACCTGATGGTATCCCTGCGGTGTTTCTCCGTAGGTGTTCAAGTAATCTAGCACTCCCTATCTCTATTATTTTCAACTGCTCTTTACAGGAAGGTGTTTTTCCTTGTATCTGGAAAAAAGCTTACATAATTCCTATCTTTAAAGCTGGAGACAAAAAACTGGTTAAGAATTATAGACCCGTTTCTATATCGTCAACTCTTCCTAAGCTTTTTGAAATGATAGTTTATAAAGTAGTTTTAAACACAATTAAAAGCCATATTTGTATAGAACAACACGGGTTCCTACCTGGGAGATCAGTTGAGACTAATTTAGTTGCTTATACGGACTATCTACAGAGGGCGCTAGATAACCGTGTTCAAGTAGATTCCATTTATACTGATTTCAGCAAAGCGTTTGACAAAATCGACCACAATATTCTGATACAAAAACTAGATGTAATGGGTATGCCTTCTGACTTATTAAGATGGATTAAGTCATACATTTCGAATAGATCCCAAGCTGTGAGAATAAATGGATTTCTGTCTGATTACGTTAAAGTTACTTCGGGGGTACCACAAGGTTCTCACCTAGGCCCTTTATTTTTCATTGTTTATATCAACGACATAGTACGATGTGTTCGTAACTGCCATCTTCTCTTGTACGCAGATGATATAAAAATCTTTCGAGAAATAAAATCTTTATCCGATTGTGCGTTATTACAAGACGATTTAAATCGCATAGATAGGTATTGCAGTGTTAACAAGTTATTTTTAAATCTTCAGAAATGCTATACAATATCTTTTACAAGAAACTATACTGTGTTTACTTTTCCTTATCACTTCAATAGCTATAAATTACAATTAGTTGATTCAATTAAAGACTTGGGAGTTATAATAGACAATAAATTAACCTTTTCAAAACACATTACCTATATTACAAGCAAAGCTTTTAAATGTCTGGGTTTTTTAGTTAGGATTTGTCGGCCGTTTAGAAACCTTCGGGGTATTCGAAGTCTTTATTTTGCTTATGTCCGCAGTATAATTACTTGGGCTAGTGTTGTTTGGAATCCGCAATACAGCATTTATATCAATATATTAGAATCAATACAGAAAAGATTTATATCCTATATCAACAAGAAATTCCATATGCCCGCTATTAATTACAACGAATCATGCGTAGAATTCGGTCTGCTGCCTTTGAATATAGCCAGAGAAATGTATGATGTACTTTTTCTTTTTAAATTGATTACCGGCTTGTTAGACTGTCCAAATATTTTAGAACAGATAAATTTCAACGTTCCTGTACGTGTAACTAGAAATGATCATCTTTTTGTACCTTCTTTTTCAAGAACTAATGCCTTTTATAATTCGCCTCTTATTCGTATAGTACGAACCTATAACCAAAAGTATACCTCATTAGATCTTTTTTCAACTTCTTTAATCAGATTAAAAAAGAACTTGAAAGCAATGTATCACACCTGAAACTTACGTTTCTCATATCACGTTATATTTCATTTCGTTTATTTGTATTACTTGTATTTACTATCAACATCTTAATGTTACGTAGTTATTATTATTATCATTTTCTTTTTATTACGGGCTTTTTCCCGAGGTTTTATTATCATCATTATTAAAATACACATAATTATTTATATATATATATATATATATATATATATATATATATATATATATATATATATTTTTTTTTTTTTAATTTTAATTTATCAATGTAGTTATTAGTTACAAGCAGTATACTAATTATAATTATTACTTCATTTTATATATACAAATATGTAGAGCTACCATTCGATCTGTAAATTGTTAACACTTTTTTTTTTCTTTATTATTGGGTTTTATGTTTGCGTTATTCATTTTGTTTTATTTTTTATGGCAAAAGAAGTATTGTTTTTTGGGATTCTTTCCTGTTTATACTTTTATTACTAAATAAATAAATAAATAAATAATTTGGTTATTTGTTCGATTTAGTGTTTGTTAAATTTAATGTTACTTAAGTAATATAAATCTGCGAATGAGACTGTATTTTGTCACATTTTATTATTTTAATTTATATAAGTTGGATTTTTTTAAAGACAAATAATTCTATTTAGTCTCCTCTGTATGCAAATCTAAAATTGCATTATCGTTACGACTGCAAATTTAGCTGCTTCGGTGGAAGGTTCGAGTACTTCCGATACATCCGAATCGGGACGATTTTTTGGTTCGGTTCAGTTTGTAAATTATTAATAAAGAATTTTCTGCATACAGTTTTGGAGAGAAATTACAAATTATTAAGAACTGCAGATCAAAACCAGAACTTTCAAATTTAACAACAAAGATTAAAACCTGCAACGGTATTTTGCTAAGAAAGGTCAGAAAATCGAGTTGCAGTACAAATAAATAGTAGTACTTTTATTTTAAATAAAGAATAATAGTCAACAAATTCCATAAGTATAAAGTGTAAAAGTTCTTCTTTGAAAAACTTTTTAGCTTAATAATTATAACACTGTTTTTTATTGTACTTAGCAAGGTCGGATTAAGAGAATAATTTTGAGGGGAAAATTTGTGGAAAAATAATTGTTTTAATAAATAATAATAAAACAAACATTATTTATTTCTATTTTATGTACACTTATTTCTCAATTTGGAGTGAGGCGTGAATCCGCGCCTGTACCTAGGTATATTAAAATTAAAATCGTGGTTGCTTCCCTAGCCTAAATTCTCACCGCACGCCACTGTTTATTGTTATTATATTGATACAACATATTGGGACATTGGTACGCTGGTGTTTAATTGAATAACATAAAAAGTCTACTTTAATGGTTATCAAATTTCAAATAAAATTGTTTAATAACATGCGTAGATAGTACTATTCTCATTGATTGATTCTTTCAACAAGAAATTAATTAAAAACTGATATTGCATTGATATTCCAATGGCATGGTTAAGATTAAACAATAAAAAACATCAGTATTATTTGCTTATCACTTATGAGCTTTCACTTTTGTTTGACTTAAAATGTTGAGAAGCGCTGACTGTATTATTGCAAAGTGCAAAATGTAAACATTTTATATAACAAGAATGGTGCTTCCATAAATTCTTCTTTGCTTTCTACTTATTAATTTTCTTACTTTCTTCTACTTCATGATCAATTCAGTTGATCTTTTAAGGATATTGTTTTTACAAATAAGAACAGCAAGAGAAACTGGTCTGCATATTGATGCATTATAAAAAAGAATGTGTCAATACGTGTGATAAGTAAATGAGATAAACTAATAATTACTACTTAAATACAAAAAAAGGTATGACTCATTAATGTAGGTACGTGATAATGTAAAAATTACATTTGTTTAAAAGGCATTTCATGATATGTTAATGCAAGATAAAAAGATGCAAGGAAACTAAGAAAAAATTGACATTAAGAATAATATATATATATTTTTTTTTTCAAATGATGTAATTTATGGAACAGATACATGATAATGCATCTAATTGCATTTACTGCACTAGTATATTATTATGTTAACCTTGGTATTAACCAAAGAATTAGCAATTTATAGCGTTACTTCTACTATGTATAGTATCTAGAATCCGAATACAAATATATTGTACCCACGTAACGAATTATGTAAAAGTAAAAAGAGACAGTAAAACTACAGTAAAGTAGTGATACGGGTTCTGCATTAAACAGAATCGCTCATTTAATAGTTGCTTTTAGAAATCGCGCCTATATACATGATTTTAAATAAAGCATGTGATTGCAACTAGATTTTATTACAAATATGTTACATCTGATCTTGAAATATTATTTCGTTTTGACCACCTAATTGACAGTCTTGATATTGTGCGATTATTAAATAAAAAAAGTAAAGATGCAGGGAAAGTTAATATTTGCCGTTGGAATTATATGGATTGGATGCATTTCGACCACACCAACTCGTCGAACTTTTCAAATTTTGCCGGCATTTACAGCAGTTATCACCAGGATTACAAATAATACAATCGGTAAGTAAATAAAATGAAATTCACTTTAAATTAGGTTTGGTTTTGTAATATCAAAATATTTCGAAATGTCCACTAAACCGTACTTTTAACAAGAATTACTTAAATAACTACTTTTTTAAGAAATGCAATTAATTTTAAAAAAGTAGAAATATTTCTTAACAAGCAAGAATAAAACCAGCGAATATACCTTAACTAATGATTATGATTATTTTATTAATATTTACTTAGTATATATAAAATCATTAAAAATTAACAAACCTATAGCAAGTAAAATTTTATTAAGTATATGCATGAGCTTAATCATAATCAATAATGATAACCAATAATAACTTTGATAATACGGACATTTAACGCATGCATTGATATGTATTAATTGGTACGTGTTTTGCAGTACTAAAAGTAGGCTATACATTTTGGAGAGATATCGTAATAATGAATTGCTTAAGTTTTGTTCCCATTTTCTGAAAATCTTTTCTCTCAAGTCTTTTACGTAATCTAAAAATGTAATCTTAAGTGCTGTTCAACATTTTATATGATTGGTATCCTAATTGTTATTGATATTCGCAGATTCGATACATGAATTAAGCACCCCCAATAAATAAGAATAATTAACTGATAATGAAGACGAATACTAAACTAGTAGGTCATGATAAAATATATGAAATGGCTTCAATTAATTATTTAATTTGAAAAGACCACTTTAAGATTATTCTCACCCTCTACTGTGCAGTAGATACCTAATTTAACTAAAATTAAAGTGGTTTATCTGATTATATGATATGAATGAGTATCTGATTAAGAGCAGCATCTCTTATCGTAAATAGAATATTTGCGTCGTTATCAGTAAATAATTACAAAATTTAGTTATTATTAAGGTTGCAACTTTAACAAACAAATATAAAATGTATAATAGCTGCGTTTTCTATTAGGCCAGTCAAATTAGATCCAAAAAACGTCTTGAGGAATTAATTGCCAGCAAGCTGGAAATCGTTTCAATACCTTCATTTGGTCCTAAATAAGTGTAATCTGAGTTTGCACTATCCCAGGAGGTGAGCTTAACTTATGGGAGCCCAAAAAAGGTTAAATTTTTGCACTTTCTTCAGTTTTTTGCTTGTAGCTCGAAAACAGTGCGTCGGACGGAAAATAACATCAATATTAAGAGGGTTAAATTATGCATAGAATGAGTATATAAATCTTCAAATTCGGTTCAGTAGTATAGCCGAGATCAAAAGTTAGGAACCGGGAAATTTTCTCATTTCAGTGCAAACTTACATTTTGCGACTTTCCAGGACCACATATATTTGAAACAGATACTCCTATTGAAAAAACCCATAGAATAAAAGTTGTAGAATATAAAATTTCACGTTATATAGATATCTCAATAAGTGCATTGTGAGGGGTGAAGAACATCTCAATTCAAATTTCTAAGATATACACAATCAGAAAACTAGTTATATAAGTCTACACACGCTGAGTAGAGATTTGAGGTAGTATGAATGAAAAACAATGTTTCAAATGTGGAATTAATCTTTAATTAGTAAGTATTAGTCATATAATTCATTTATTAATCAGAAATATCATAGTTGTTAATAGCCCAGCAAACATTTTCAAAATTAAATTTACATTAAATTTATTTTAACTAAATGTATGGTTAATGTGAACTTAACACCCTAAAAAGGCGCACTATATAAACACTAAACTGATGAAATTAAATTTATATAGAATTCCTTTTAAATTCACGTTCGTAAATTTACGCTAGATTTATATAGAATTGATGTTAAATTAATGTAATTAAATTCTTGCAGCGTTGTTAAATTTTGCTTTTGTGCACTTTGTTCATTCGTTATTAATTTACTATCGTACTCATCGTACATTTTTCGAAATTTTTTTATATTACGGTAATCATTGCCACTTAATTTTCTTTTATTATTCGACATTTTTGATCTTTAATTTAAAATAGTTTGTTTATTTAGAACAAATTCTAGGTAATCCAAAACAGGTTATTAGTGTAAAGGGAAGCTGGACGACACACAAACAGTTTGAAGCACTGTGGTTTTAAAAATATTAAATGTTTTAATATCTGTTTCGCGTATTAGTAATTTAAACATCCAATTTTTGCTTTAGCATATATTTTATGCTTTATTTTATATAACATAGAGAGCGGTAACATTTGAGGTTATACGTGCCGAATTTATTACTTTGACAGCAATCTGGATTGTCAAACTAGAGCTGTCAGATGTGCTAAAATAAACAATCCTGAACAATTCACGTTATATTCACATTAAATTTATATATTTGAATTATATATTTAACGTAAATAGGGATTTACATTAAATTGACACGAGTCATCTTCTTAAATTTACGTTTTACATTAAATTTACTTTAAATGTATAATATTTTTGATCAATTTAAGGTAAATAAGGCTTTACATTAAATGAACATTAACTTCTTTAAAATTTATTTTATATTATTACTAAATTGATTTTAAACTAACCAAAATTAAAATAATATTAAATTAACTTTAAAAGTAATCTAAATTGACATTTTAAATTCACCAATGTTTGCTGGGAGTTTAGGTGAAATGAAGTAATAATAGTATATTATATACCAAGGTTGTGAAGAGTTTTTTCTAGAGCCGAGCATTATTAGATCCCGAGATGCGCAGCATCGAGGGATATAAGATGAGAGGCTCTAGAAAACACTTCACAACCGTGGTGTATATATTATTTTTTTCACTACTAGTACTTTTATTCCTTTTATTCTTCTCACATAAAAAACGTACTATCGCGATCACGGATTTTTTCCTGGATGCCAGTGTATAATGGGATGAATTTTTGCCCCGTGTTACACTAAAATCTGGATTATTGACTAGTAGTCAATAATAAAAAATTATTTACCACTAGGCAAGAAGGCTAACTTCACAAGGTGACAACAGACTAGATAATAGTATGTTTTAAAGCTAGTAGTGAAAAAAAACATTTAAACTTGACATGATATTCAAAAACATGTTATATAAATCAAGACGCATTCAGCACAAAATGAGGCAGCATTCATGCTCGCATTTTCTTAGATATCGATGGCCCTTCACCTACGAAGCTCTCAAGCAGCGGTGGCATGTTCATGGATCATCTTCAAAGGGACTGTCCTCACCTATTTCTGCATCTACGGCAATCGGCATGTGGGGCACACTATCATCCTCGAACGGTGCTGAATTCGAGTATGACTGGCCGTGGCAGTTGAGGCAAATTGTTGAGCATTTTATGCCTACTTTGCGGCAGCTGCACTTTCCTGTACACCCATTCGTACATCCGCAGGACACTGTGTTTGTATGCAGACACTGATCGTTTGTATTCATGGTGGGGAGCAAGCCAAGGTCCGTCTTCCTCCAACCCCAGCTGAGAGGATCCTTTGGTCTATCATACCAGCCCTGGATTTGGTGGTAGACCCGCAGAATATGTTGGGCGGCAGCTGCATTTGTTGGGGGTAGAGAAGCTAGATTGACAGTTGGCTTTACGAGGGAGTTTGAAAACATCTCGTAGCGGATTTTGTCCAAGGAGGTATCAATGGACACCATGTGGGAATACTGCACCAACAGCTTTGCGGTAGGTCCATTCTTCTCAAGCTCCGAAAGTTTCTCATAGAATTGTTCCATAATGCTCACGAGCGCTGGTTGGTCCAGGCGTTGTGAGAAATTCGGAGCTCCGACATCATCCAGAATAATTCGTCGGCTTCATATGAAAAGGGCATAAGTGCCAAAATTGAAAAAATCAAAATTGAGATTTTAACGTTATCTGGCTAATTATTACTTTTTCTATAAATAAATATGAGAAATTCCGAAAATAATTAGTAGAAGTCGCTTAAATAGCAAAAATAAAATCAGACACAAGTGCAAAAGCATTGACAGGCAACATGAAAAATGTTAAATTTCTTGTAAACAGGTTTTTCGGACTTATGCACTTTTCATGTGAAGCCGTCGATATCGAATATCGCCTGATTCTCGTCGTCAGCATAGTAATGGTCATTGTTGACAATACAGTCCTTGCCAGTGCCAGGTGAACTAAAATATGACCCCCGACAGCTCTTGAATATGCGTGCCCCGTCAGCATCTTTTCTGTAGACTGTCTTGCGTATATGGTGCTAAGGACATCCTGCAGCCCACTACCGTCCATTATGTATCCAATAGCACCCATATGACATAATTTGAAAATTGAGATATCTATATAACATAAAATTTTATTCTCTACAACTTTTATTCTATGGGTTTTTTCAATAGAAATATCTGTTTCAAATATATGTGGTCCTGGAAAGTCGCAAAATGTAAGTTTGTACTGAAATGAGAAAATTTCCCGGTTTCTAACTTTTGATTTCGGCTATACTACTGAACCGAATTTAAGATTTATATACTCATTCTATGCAGAATTTAACCCTCTTTAATATTGAATGGGATGTCATTTTCCGTCCGACGCACTGTTTTCGAGCTACAAGCAAAAAACTGAAGAAAGTGTAAAGATTTAACCTTTTTTGGGCTCCCATAAGTTAAGCTCACCTCCTGGGATAGTGCAAACCCAGATTACACTTATTTAGGACCAAATGAAGGTATTGAAACGATTTCCAGCTTGTTGGGAATTAATTCCTCGAAAAATTCTTATTTGACTGGCCTATATATCAAGAGTACATAATTATTTCTAATACCTCAAGTTTTTTTTTAGTTTTAGAAATTTGCAAGACGCGTCTACATTAAAATTTAATGGCAAACCTTAATATTAGGAAAAAAAATTATTCTAATATTTTTACCCAATCAGATTAAATAAAATGTTCAACAACTATTGTCACATTTTTGATTATAATATCCCAACCAGTCTTGGGTAGTATTATTCAAGTCCTATTCAAGCTAATTTTGCAAGTATTCGTATTCGTGTTCGAATACAATCAATAATTTAGTATTCGTATTCAAACAACTACTTTTTTCGATTGATATTCTGTTTTTTATATTCTAGCTACCCATTCTTTTGGTATTCTAGTAAAAAATAATCCTGGTATTCGAATCTCCGTATTCTAACGAATACATGGATTCAAAGATTAAAATAATAAATAATACCATATTTTTAGAAGTAAAACTCAGGAATAAGCATGTTATAGAACAGTGATGTCTGTTCCCAGTTTTCAGATAAATCTCATTCTTGATAAAGAGTTTCTGCTGTAAGCAGTAATTTTGAAGCCACCAAAAGTTTGTGTATAATGTATAGTCGGGCCTGCAGAAATTGGGTTTTATAGCTCTGAGATTCAAGCACCGGCAGTAATACCTTTTATTAAACTATTTTTTGACTCAAGTACCGACAGTGACAACTATTGTTAAATTATCTTAGAAGGAGCATTCAACCACAGTTGTATAGAATTGCATTTAGAGCCGTCTTCTTTTTTTTCGAAGTAATATAATTTAAGTATTACGGAATAGAAACAAATCATATGTTTTTAGGATTTATATTACAATTTTATTGTGTCAAATGAAAATAGATACTACATAAATGAATAATATAAATAGGAAGCAAAAGTACAAAAGAAAGGAATTTCTTGTTTTGAAACTTTAGACTTTCCCTTAATTCTTTTGATATTAGGAATAGTATTTTTCTGAGACATAAATTTCAATTTGGAAAAACCCGTTTATACCCTTGCCGTACCAAATCGCATTTAAGAGGTATAACAAGCAAAAAGAAATATTTTATTTGTGTTTCTTATCTTTTTTATCTTTTAACTTTCTTTTTTGTGTCTTCAAAAATTTCCTAAATACTTACCTGATAACATTTGACAGCATCCTTTTATTTAAGGCTTTAAGCAATAAGCTGAGTAAGCCTCTAACAGTTCTTTGTTGGAATAATCACTATTGTTGTGAAATACCGGTTATAAAAACCAATTTCTGCAAGCCAAACTATACAAGGGATGCAAAATTCCAAAATATAACCTTGCATTCCTTATAAAAGAAACTTTTTCAATTAAAAATTTTTGAAACAACGTTTCAAATTTATTTATTCAACACTCCCCCTAATAATGACGCATTTCTTCTAATAATTAGCCACTCGACCTGGCAGTCTCGTGGCTAATCATTTCTTGCGTGACTAATGTGCATTATTACACACTAGTACAATAAATAACTATTTTATACAAAACTTTTCTTTTGAGAATCTGGTATTCCTTACATATTTGCAGTAGTGTTGTCAAATCTTTAACAACCGGCTCACTAGTGACCAAATTCTTATGCAGTATATTTTACATTTAATTAAAATCTAAGCATTTTTGTTTTATTTTATATTTTAATAACATTTTTATTTTCTGTTATGTATCTCTGTTCCATGTTTTTTTATATTGAATAGAAATAAAGCAATTAATAGAAATACTTACTGCGTTCGTTTTCATTCATAAAACTAATTATTCTAAACAATATTCATTTAAAATGAATACATGGATTCGAATACTTTGTATTCGAACCAAGACTGATCCCAACTACTAATAAGAAGTGTTCTTCTTGCACGCCTAT
Source organism: Agrypnus murinus (assembly GCA_929113105.1). Lineage (NCBI taxonomy): Eukaryota > Metazoa > Arthropoda > Insecta > Coleoptera > Elateridae > Agrypnus > Agrypnus murinus. Next base: position 132,810,580 of record OV816024.1, read on the forward strand.
AAATACAGCATATTCTTTCCTCGACTAATCATTTACCTGAATGTCTTAATCGTCGAACAGGAGTGACGAAAAATATGATTTTGGTAGATAATATCATACTCTGAATTTATACAGGAAGATCAGGGCCAGTTCCCTTTTGTATGTTAAAAAAGATTTTTAATATGGTAAATCGAGAATAAAACAGATTATTTGTTGTTATTAGTACAGCAGGCCAATGTTTTTGGATTTTTTTTGTCAAAACATCTTTCTGGCATAGAGCAAGGCATAAATTATTCATATATAAATTATCAAGGTTTCATATTTGAAGATCTGATATACCAAGAAACCCTGAACATGTAATAGAATTACATGTCTATCATGTATTGATGTTAATTTATAATGAGAACTTCCTGACCGGCTAGCTCGATGTGTTAATAAGAAGTCTCGCTATATTAAAATTTATAAAACAAAACCTTAACCTGAAACTTTACTAAATCTTGGATGCGGCAAACGTCTGCTACAAGATAACAGCCCCACGTTGAGCGTCAATATGTAACGGGAATCTCTTGACCGGCTAGCTCGCGATGTTAACAAGAAGTTCCTCTATATTAAAATTTATAAAAGAACGATAACCTGCAACTTTACTAAATTTTGAGTCCGGTAAACCTCTGCTACAAGATAACAGCAGCCGTTTGAATTCAGCATAAGCAATAATAGAAATAAAAGACACAGGATACAAAAGAAACAAAAAGGGATTTATTCAAAAATAAACTAAACAATAAAAAAGGTAAGTATCAAAATCAAAGAATCCAGTTAAAATCATAATATACAAAAATTAGATTGCAATTATTTCGAAAATAACTCCTTAAACAACAAATCAATATAAACAATAATTCAGTTTTTATAATTCTAAAATCAATCAATTAAACTGATATCAAATAAATCAGTATTTTATAAAAATAAATGATCAGTTCTTAAATACTAAATCAAACAGTATCAATCAATCAGCTATTTTAGAGCTAAACCGAAAATTATATTACTTTAATAGACGATTTCTGCAAAAAAGCTACTTTTAGATTAAATCTTGCAACGGTGCAATCGCAACAAATATTTGCAAGTTAAATACAACAAGATACAATTGAGACAGGCTTCGATTAGGCATACAATTGTGTACATTTCTACTACCCATAACACGCTTAAAATGCCGTTTAATAGAGTTAACGTCTGCTTCCCAAACTTCGACGAAGTTGGTGATTTGAGTAGCATAAACTTTCAAGAAATACCGTCATTTGACAAATGTGGAATAACAGTTAAATAACAAAACTTTAGCTTCCAAACAAAGGGCCCCGGGGGGCTAGTGCACCGAGCTACCTTATTTTAATTAACAACACAATATACAGTATGTAAAATTATAAATAAAGTAAGGAATAAAATTCATATTTTTTGTATTATGACTGTTTGGAAAAAAAGCTCAGTCACGACAATTTTATTACCTTCCTGCGGATTTTATGGACGTCAATTTTAATTTTTTAGTTTACTACTGTGACTTCATCGACTTCTTTTTAAAACATCCTTATTTTTTACTAGAAATGAAAAGTATAATTATTTCTTAGTTCAGCAATATGTGGTATTTATTTGGTGGTAAAATTAGTATTTTTTGAAATATGAAAGACCAAATGTGACAACTTTCACGAAAATTACTGGTCCAAAACCAAAATTACTGGTACCATATTATGTTTTATTATTTAATTCTTTTAGCCTTAATTATTATGTTATTTGTTCTTTTTTTTCATTTTTCCTTGGAATAGATTTGTGATGTTTGTGTGTTTATTAGTAAAATAAAGTATAACTTGATCTCCGTTGTTAATGACACCGGAGTTCAAGACGTTCTTCATCTCCGTTGTTGTTGGCAACGTAAAAATTTGATGTTGCATAACAGCCACACGTGACATGCTGCTTTTTATCTCCTTAGTTACGCGTATGATGACACAAAAAAAATACAAAGCTTTTTTGTCGGCAATACGATTGTCTACAACTTTTATTCTAAACTTTTTCACGTAATATAAAAAATTAAAAAGTTGTGAGAGTAAAACATTGGAAAAAGAAAGGATGAAGTGTTGTTTTGAAGTTATCTCTGTAACCGTAGGCCCGACAAAGAATTTGTACAAAGCATTTTTGTAGGCAATACGATTGTCTACAACTTTTATTTCAAACTTTCTAGTGTAATATAAAAAATGAAAAAGTTGTGAAGGAAGAAAATAAAAATTGTGGTGGTCGATTTACCTTTGGCCGGTTTCCTGAAGAAAACATTTACATTACATTTATTGTCTGCGAGTCCATGATTACATGCATATTTTACGTGGGGTTCCCGTGTTGACATACCCCCACGTTCCTTCCAAATGAAGTAATTGAGATACGCTCAATCAGCGCGCAATTGCACAGCAATTGCTCCCAGTTACTCACTGGTCGGAGCGAGGTTGCCTATCCACCCTCTACTAGCTAACCAGGTTAGTACCGGAGCGATTGACTTAACGCGTGCTCACCCGCCGGCACCCTCCCCGTGCTCTTTCATACGAGGTCAAGTGCCTCGTCCAGCATTAAGACTATTCCCCCAACTTAGGTCAGTTCAGTACACCGAGCCAGAGTTGGGGCCACTGCTCGATCGAATCTAACCTCAAATGTGGCGGGACTTGGTTTTTAAATGGTTTTGCCACCCCGATCTCCCAGTTATAGGCCTGGTGCGCCCTCGACAGAGCTTCGTTTCGAGGCTACTTTAACGGCCCATCAAAGTAGCATCCCGGTGTGTACCCGTTAAGTTGAAGTTGTCTTGAACGTGAGAGGCTATGTATCTTCGCATAAACGCCCTTTAAGTGTAGGTCTCTAGACGATTTCTGGGAATCTGACGCTGGAACTGACAGCATATGCCAGACCCCCGTACTGTCATCTCCGAAACGCTACCTGGTGGCATGCAGTTTCTCATGGGTTAGCGAGCGAACTCCCTAACCGAGATAAACCTCACTTGAATCTCCTCCATTCGTCTAGGCCAGTCAGTGGGATACTTAGCTCCATAAAAGACTATACGTCAGGTAAGATTCAATCCACCCACACCGGACCCCCTTGTTAGCAGAGCTCCCTCAGCAACGTTTTAGGGTCATCGTCGAGAAACACTCCGGTGAAACGTCACCGCAACACCTCGGCATAACTCTACCACACATTTAATTCTGATCGCGTCATCCGTTGCCCAATCAAGCCTGGGATGGGGTAGACAACGCCAGTTCTAAGGGTGAACGCCGTGTGGTCTGCCCTCAAGCTAGTCTCGAATCCTTGTGCTTCCCGATACATCTAACGACTGCCCTCCCTCTATCTTCGGGCTAGTCTCGGATACTAGTAATGAAGTCCGACATCTCCAACGACTGCTTGACCGTTCACCCTGTGTCTACGAGTCCAGTGAGCAAAACCAGCAGGTCAATGTCATCTCAAATACGACGAATTCCATTCAACGCTTCAATTATTTAAAGCGAAAATTGTCGACACCCAAGTTCTACTTGCCACTGGAGAGCGTTTTTTGTAACCTTAGACGGGGCCGATGAGAACGAAAAGTCCTTAAATTCACTGAGGTACAAAAAATTCCGCACGAGCGCGGCAAAGAAGTCATTTAATTTGTCAGCAATACCACCCACCGAAAGCTCTGCGCGACATCATATTTTCCGAACTTACCATCAGGTTCAATCGTGGTTAGAATTTGAAAAAGATCCAGAGGAATGGAGTTGGCGAAGAACTCATCGAGGTCTTGAACCTATCACAAGCGCCGCCGAACCCATGCCAGGGAACCTTTTACAACTCATCTCCTGCAAATGCAAAGGGAAATGTGAATCAGCTTGAGGGTGCAGAAAAGCAGGCGTTAAGTGCTCCACTATTTGTCTGCATTGCAGTGGGCAGACCTGCGAAAAGGGCACTAAATATGACCAAGCTGTCGATGAAGTCTCGATGAAGAATTATTAATTACATGTACTATAAATGTAAGTATTAAATAAGATAATGTAAATAAGGTAAACTATGAGACCATAATTGTTCCTATGCACAAAGGTTTACGATGCACAATATGTGATAGTACGCGACGCGTACCAAGCACTTCCGTACTCCCTTCGAGCGTTGACTTGACCTATACCAATAAACGAAATAAAAAAAGGCATTAGAAAAAATTGTTCGTCATGAAATGCTCTATAAAAAAACGAATGAATAATTTTTATGCTCCACTAATAATGAAATAGTTATACCATCTACAAAATTAAGCAACAATTTCCACCCCCTCGATTTCAACGTTTTCCCCTCACAACTTTTTCATTTTTTATATTACGCGAAAAAGTCTGAAATAGAAGTTGTAGACAATTGTATTGTCGACAAAAATGCTTTATACAAATTTTTTGTCGGACCTACGGTTACAGAGATAATTTCAAAACAACACTTCATCCCTTCTTTCAAAATGGCGGAAAAAGCTCATATGAATTTGAGGTCGAAAACTTCAAGTTAAGCTTTTCTAACTCCCCCCCCCTGCATACTAGAAATAAAAAATCTCATGTACTTCCATTTTCCAAGTTGAGCATTTTTTTCGTACAGTTAGACTTGACTATTTATAATCCCTATTGTTCGACCAAGTTATATTGCAGGTAGTCACTTCTTCTGACAGCAGTATTAAAACAAAATTTCAAAATTTGCTGCTGTTCATGTAGTGCGCATATAGTCTGGAATTATCGAAATAAATCTTTAATTAAATATTTTTGAGAAAAATCCTCGAACACGTCGATTTTTATCTTAAAGGAGACATAGTTTAGCGTAATCGTTATTTGTAGATCGTCTTTTGTTCCCGAGTTATGACGATAACGAAATTTCTTTTAAACGGAAACCCTAATTTTTTATGATAGATTTAGAAAGATAATGTAATGTTAAGATCAAATATGCTAAAAGAGTATGATACTGTATTAAGAAATTTTCGAGATAATTGCTTTTAAACTTTTAAAACCAAAAATTAAAAAACAATTAAGAGTTCCAAGTTTGAAACCAAATAATTATTTCTGTATTGAGAAATTTGCTTATATGCGTTCGGTGACAAATAATAGTGCCGACAAAAAACGTTATACTATAATTTCAGTAAGTACAAACTGTATTATGTAGTTCCGCGAAGTAAAAGTAGAAAAAACCATAAGGGTTTATTGTTTACTAAATTCCTTTGCATTTGCTGCTAATTCTAAATTTCCGTTTTTGTAAGTTTCTTTTGAAACAAGTTGAACAAATGAATTATTTTATCATGATGAAATCATTTTATCGTTAAAATTACGTTTGGGACTTCCTGTATTTACCTGTGCATTAAAATATTAAAAAGATCATACAGAAGCTAACCAGCCGTTATTTTGATGTTGAAAGAATTTGAAGACGAAAGAATTAAACAAAAAAGTATAAGTAATAAGTACGATGTAAAAATCCCAAGTAATGTTTAATAAAATAACAAATACATGTTAATAAGACTTTCTTTTAAATTCTCCTTTTGTATGGTTACGATTGCACTTTTTCGGTTACTGTTTTCAAAGGTTTAGAACTTCTGGAATCTTAATCCACATTTTTATAAATTCATACAGTGATATAAACAACGAAGCACAAACTCCCATAAAAAATACATTGGCTATCTTTCCTTCACTGTAGTCCCAACATGAGACGGACAATAGACCTTTGATTTTAAAAGCGTATTGCTGGTAAACTACTATACAAATTAAATATATTAAAAACGAACAAATAAAAAATTTATTTCTACATAGGACAATTTCATTAAGAGTAAATTAAATATTTTTTCTCAGAAAGTATATACCATGTATCTATGAAATTCTTGATTAATGAAAAGAAATTTAGTGACAAGCGGTTTGGACATAAAATCGTTTTTTGTTATTGCGTTAAAAGACTAAGCTAAGATGTAAACCGGTAACATATGTAAAGCCTGGATCCCATTACTCGTGTATTTGACAAACATTTGTCATTCGTGGATATTTGCCAAGTAATGGGAACGGGTTACTCGTACAAATGTTCGCCACTTGTCCTTTCCCGTCGGTTGTCGGTAAATATAACACAAATCAAAAGCTTTTATTACTTGACAAATATATTCCTTAAAAATGCATATCTTCAACTACAAATGTTTGCCAAATATACAAGTAGTGGGAGTGGTTAGACAAATGTTCACTTGTATATTCGCCGAATTGACAAATATTTGCGTATTTGCCAAATACACGAGTAATGGGATCCAGGCTTTAAACTGGAACATGTACATGTAATCTTTGGTCAATATACAGTGTGTTTCAGATGGGATCAAAAAAATTATTTTATTATTATTTCTATGCCGAAAACTATTTTTTACAGAATTCTTGTTTGTAAATCACCCATGATTCTAACACAGTTCCAATATTACTTGCAATAAGTAGAAAATGTAGGAAAGCTTCTCTACAGCTACAGTTCAAGGTCTTTGTAAAAATCATGCCACCTTGTTTATATAAATCGTATGAAAAATGAAAATAAGGTTTATATTATTTTTCAACATCTATAGCTGTACTTCATTTTTCGGATTTTCTACTTTATATAACACAATTAATAATGGGCGAATATTATAACTTGTACTAGTTTTGAAACAAACATAATTTTTATAAATTTAACATTTTAACTTAAAAACCTTTTATCGTAAACTCAATTATCAACGAGAACTCTTTCAACAAAATGAATGATTTCAACAAACATAGATTATAGAAAATTAAATCTCTTGTGGAGGCAAAATCGCCCTAGATTTGGCTAAATTATAATTTGATTGACCATATTATTATTCATGACATCAGTCCATCCCAAAGTATGCAAGAAGTAGGTATTCCGTTAGTATTTGTAGTAACAGGCGCGTGCTAGTTCACCGGGATACCGGGAGTTTCCTGGTAGGTCTTTATAAATTTACCTCAAAGGACCCTACGACACGACTGAAGTTAAATTACCAAAATTAAATTATATTTAAAGTAGAAACGATATACCTCGCCGCTGTTCAACTCGACGGTTCAATAAACGCCCGGCTCGGTCCGGCAAGGTACGGTTCGGCTCAGCACGGGCCGTAATAAAACCCGCTTGTAACGACCGTGTACGACCCGACCGGTACCGGTACGAAATTCGGTCGGGAAATTCTGGCTGGTCCGTTGCCGTGCTGTGCTGTACCAAACCGAGCTGGGCGCTTGTAGTGGGTTACATTTCCTTATAAACTGTGCTGAGTACTCTAGTAGACCGGATCGGACCGGGCGTTCATAATGGGTTTCCTGCTTTAGTTTATGAGTATTCGGAACACACGTCACAGGCATAATTCGTTTACTATGTTGTTGTCTATAATCTAGTACTTATTTGGTTTATTTATACGCTTATGTCAGAGGTGATTTTCAAAAACATTATTTTTGGTATGTTACTACTACATAATTTAATGTTAAAATATAAAAAGGAGGGAGCTTGAATTGCGACGCCCTTCGGATGGAAATCGATTGTCGATGTGGTCAGGTAGGCGGCGGGGCCCAGGGCAACTTCAGTAAAGAAACGGTCTCCAGGGGTCTTTGTAGAGGTTAAGCAGCTTCAAACAGTTATGGATTATTATTATTATGCACACAAATGAAACTATAACTTCATCAAACCTTTAGTCTATTAATCAAGCTACATTCATTACAGATATCAGCATCAAATAAGCCAAGTTACCATACTAAGCTAAACTAACACGCTAAGCACTGATAGTTAGAAACGGTTGCGGTGCAACTAAATGCAAGTAGGGTGCAGCGATTAAATACACTATACTCTTATATTAAATACACTTTATATCTTAGGTATTTCGGTCTGTTTTGGTTGTGTTTGATTGTGTACGGTTGTATTTGGTTCAGTGGTGTTCGGTAGATATATTTTTGGTTCGTTTGTGTTCGATGCGGTTGTATTCGGCTCGGTGGTGCTCGGTACGGTTGTGTTCGGCATGGTGGTTTTTGGTTGGGTTGTATTCGGTACGGTTCTGTTCGTACTTGTATTCGGTTCGGTGGTGTTCGGCACGGTTGTTTACGGTACGGTTGTATCCGGCTCGGTGGTGTTTGGTACGGTTGTGCTCGGTACTTGTATTCGGTTCGGTGGTGTTTGGATGAATTGTGCTCGGCCGTCTAAGGAAATAAAGGGAATATTTTTCCGGGTCCTAAAATTGACCCAGCACGCGCTTGTGTAATAACATAGTAATTAATAACTGTATAATTAACTGCATCGTAGTACAAAGGATCTTTTCCATATCTACAATAACAACTTTGTAAATGATAAAGCTAATACAAAATTCAGAATAACAACTACATAGTATTGGACTCGTCAATTATATTTCAATCGGTAAAAGAATGAAACGGTACTTCCCTTAACATGCTTCACACAATTCATAAAAATGTTAGCAACAACCATTCAAAATTACTACGAGTGTATCAGCACATCAAACGTAAAGATGATTTCATAATAAAGAATATTTCATAATACAATTATGACTAGAAATATTTAATAAAAAGTTATAAGTAGCACATTTATTTAAACTTTTTCTCACAATTACCAATTTAAACAAAAAATAGTAATATAAATAATAACGTAGGTGTGAGTGTTTTAGTTATATACGCCTTTAATACCACGCATATTTATTGAAACACTGTAGGTATTGTTATATGAGCAGGAAACGAGGAAAAGGTTAATAAAAAGATTCTTTTAATTATTTTTCCGATGCCTACAATTTGTATAAATGCATGTATATAATTTCACGGTAAAGTTTTATTTGTAGGGATGAGGAGTTATATAAAGATTATGTTCATACATTGAAATTAAAAAGAGTACAAAGAGATCCGTGTAACTAAAATAATAATGTGTATGATGGTTATGGGAACCAAATCAGGCCACTTGGGATTGACATTTCTGATCCCACTGAATCTAAAATGAACCTTGCCTGACTTAAGGAATAAGCTTGATTCCATGGCTATGGTGTACTCGTTTTAAACCTTGTCTATGTCTTAGAACTCTGTTTAGAAGATAATACGTTTTAGCAGATAAATTAACTGTTATCATTTCGTGTCGTGCAAGAAATATAACTTCATAAGGAAGATTACTGGACAAGTGAGATGCAATGCACTTATCTGACACATGCATGAAAACAGATTTTAACATACCTGTTGCAACAACATTATTTTAACATGGAAACCATTCTATTGATCTCTAAGCTTCTATTGATCTATATTGTAAGTACTGAACATATCTTCACGGGTTTATCGTCTATCTAAAAACAAAAACTGTGTTGTAAGAATTCGTTGTTCGGCGTAAGACATCTCAAATAACGATTTGGCCTATTAAGAACTGTTACACTCTGAAGCTGTGCGATAATGTGTGTAATTAATAGCTGAAGAAATTTCAACAATATGTAGAAGTGACTCATCCCGCACAGTACAGCGGTGCATCATTATCTGCATGTACAGATTCAGGTCTGCGTTTGTTTTCATTATCAGCTATGAAAACAAGCAACTGTGTAGGATTGGTAGTTTAGTAGTGACATTCACAATAAAAGTATCACAATAGAACGAGTTATGTAAGCGTGTATATGAGTGTTTTGGACAATATACAAAACAAAACTATAGACCATTTTTTTAACGAAAATATATAACCCCTAGAACTTATTTAGTTTCGATAATAATCTTCAATATGAAAGCATTAGAAAACCGGGTCGACCTAAGATGTTTAGTGTAAAACAGTTGCAGAAATTTAAATATGGTGCAGAAAGTAAACTCGGTGCGAGTAGGTACAACAAAATTAGTTAGTAATGTAAAAGGACTAAATATCTAATAGTTAAAAGCAAATCTATAAAAGCTATAAAGTTATGGCTGAACAGCAACCTACTAAGTTTAAATGTAAATTAAAAACTAAATTTATTACTTTTTCCCCTACGGTAGTAGACCAGCCTTCTGACATTATAATAAAAATCCATAATTTACATTGCACCAAAGCATTACAATGCACATGACCGCAAATTGAAAAAACTAGTTCAACTAAAGATTTAGGTGTAATAATTGACCAACATTTAAGGTGGCATGAACATATAGCACATGTTACAAATAGAATCAGAGCACTCATGCCTATATTTTATACAATGAGAGACATACTACCCAGAAAAAGTCTAACGATGTTATATAATTCGTGGGCGGAGTCAATAATAAAATATTGCATAGTTGCATGGGGTGGAACATTCAGCAGTCATTGCAAACTGTCCAAAATACTTTGCTAAAGATTATATTTAACATGAGTAAACTTTTCTCTACTTCTCTTTTATATAAAGAATGCAAATTATTAAGTGTCCGATCCATGTACATAATATATTCTTTGCTCTGGGTTTATTCAAATTTACAGCACTTAAAAGCTGAACAACCACAAAAATCTACCAGAACAAACTCTCAGTTACAAATCAACATAGTGTCACAAACGGAAATATTTACAATTAAATATTTTATACAAAACGCAACTTCTCTTCCGTTTGTACAATATAGCGTGCAAGGCCACACTCAGTTACCCACGCTAGTTAGCAGCTGCAGTCTCGCGACCGACAACTTGGTGCCATGTGCGCGGACACCTGCGAGGTCTTCTCCGAAGCGCGCTCGCTTCGCCCACCATTGTATTCATTGGCATGCAACTTATTCGCCTACTTACTCCGTACATGTGAGGTAACCCACACGAATTGCAACCAGGTGCACATTCCATCGACAACACTTCCGCACAGCTGACGATTCGTGCCAGGCACCAGCAGTGCGCGTGCAGTCTACCCACAAGCCTGCTACCAGGAAGAATGAACTTCCTTAGTTGCATACTGAGAACTTCTGCCTACTGATTCTCACTACGATACTAATTACTTCCTCGTTCAGCAGTATATAACCAGTTTGCTTGAGCTATTCAAACCAGTCAGTGAATTGACTCCAACACTACATCTACAAGCAAGCTGGTGAGTACTCTTTTAATTATTTTATGCTTAGTGCTTAGTTGAGTGGGCGGCGCTTAAATCGCCCACTCTCTGCGAAATTATGGGTAGTTGTGACCAGGCTACCCGGCTTAGTTATAATTACTAGGAGACTAGCTCCTCCGCTTAGTTAGTATATTTAGTGCTAGAACAGGGTTGGTTCCGACCTCCCCTGTATTGTATTAGTTTAGGAGGACATGTACGTCCTCACAATATGTACTCAACATGTATGTTATTATGTTTTTTACAACTTGTGTTTGATTTCATTCTACCTCTGACTACGTCCTCCAGTCACGAAACCCCCACGTGACAATACCTTTTTCAATAAAACTCTAACACAGAGAAGTTTATATTACTATGGACCAACACTATTTAATGCCTGACCGCTTAACCTAAAAACTATACAAACACCTAAACGTTTCAAAGCTCACATACAAACATTTATACTTAATAATACACATATATTTAATATTTTCTGAAACAATATCTGGACCTCCTTTTTCTCTTCTCTTAGATATCTTGTTTAATCTTAATAGTAGGTATACCCGCCATTGAGCTGACCCCCACTCCTTTTATGCAAATGACCCGCGATCTAATTAATATTCAAATGAGGCGTGGTCTAATTAAATGCGCGAATTAAATTAATTGATCTAATTAAATGCGCGAATTAAATTCATTGATCTAATTTAATTAAATTAATTCACGGTATCATTTGCATATCTCATCTCTCATTTACCTAGCTCATTTTTTATATACATACGCGAATTAAATTAATTCACGGTATCATTTGCATATCTCATCTCTCATTTACATAACTCATCTCTCATTTGTACATCTCACCTCTCTCATTTCTCATATGGATGCTCGAATTAAATTAATTCACGGTATCGTTTGCATATCTCATCTCTCATTTACATTTATCATTTCTCATATGGATGCTCAAATTAAATTAATTCACGGTATCAATAGCATATCTCATCTCTCATTTACATATATCATTTCTCATATGCATGCGCGAATTAAATTAATTCACGGTATCATTAGCATATCTCATCTCTCATTTACATTTATTATTTCTCATATGGATGCTCGAATTAAATTAATTCACGGTATCATTTGCATATCTCATCTCTCATTTGTACATCTCACCTCTCTCATTTCTCAAATGCATGCTCGAATTAAATTAATTCACGGTATCGTTTGCATATCTCATCTCTCATTTACATTTAGCATTTCTCATATGGATGCTCGAATTAAATTAATTCACGGTATCATTTGCATATCTCATCTCTCATTTACATAACTGATATCTGATTTTGTACAGCTCATTTTTATATATTATTTGTTATCTCTGATCTCTCTCTCATAAATTTATTTTAAAATAAATCTTATGTTGTCATTCCTATTTGATATTTAAATATAGATCTATAGGTCATCATGTAATTCTACGAAAACAATTTAACATGTAGAAACATCTAGGGTAATAATACGAGAAAAAATTTACTTTCAAGTATACAAGGTTTAAATATGTTTAAATATACGTCATAAACATTTAAAATACAGTCTACAAATAAAACAAATTCTATTTGAAAGAAAACAATTAGCACCGTTCGTTATGATTTCTTAAAAATTTATTTAAATGAAACTTGTTTTAAATGACAATTACTCACCCTTGTATTAATCTGTATAAGTTAGATGTGTAGAAAATTTGAATAAGGTTAAGTACACTATCTATTTAGCTGATTCAATAAAAATTTCGTTATTTTTAAAATTCCTAACAAGGGTTCAGGGTTCTTTATCTGTTTTAGAATATTCAAAGACAATATATGTATAAATTATCGTGAGACTACTGCTCTATATAAAACGCCATATATAAAATTAGAGATAAAAATTTATCCTGTGTATTGGTGAAAACTCAAATATTCACGGAAATATAACAAACGGTACATATAACGATACTAATCAGTCTAACGCGGAATATATATTTTATATTATACAAACGGAGAGAAAAGAATAGGTACAATCGGATTATGTTCATACCAAGCTCACCATGATTATTATAAACATCACGGAGAAATCGCTTACAAGGGTAGTAGATATAACGAAAAGGGTTAAAATCTGTTCAAAATTACATTACGTCTAGAAAACTAGAAAATTAGATAATTGTAGCATACGTATGTTAAATGTACCTATTCTTTCACCTCGTCTGTAGTAGATATAATGAAAAAGGATAAAAATCTGTAGTATAGGGTTTATGCTTATACTCAGGCTCGCAATCATATGTAGCGTATCGATGCTTACATAGTATAATTATTTTCTCAACGTAGGATATATCGATATTTTTCTAGTTTGATTAAATCCTATAAGTTATATTCATTTCACCCTTTTTATTCTGTTAAGACATTTATAATAATCATAGGGAGCCTGGTATGGGCGTAAACCGATTGCACCTATTCTTTCACGTAGTCAGTAGTTAGACTCGAACTTTATGATTTCATATATGAAGAATACGTTTAGTGATGAATACTCTGTGTTCTAGAATACTTGTATAGGGGCTAGGAAGCTTGATTTGAATACTAAAATCTTGATCACGTGGTTGGAGTGTACTGATACCTCGATTGTGTGCATAGAAGTATAATTAGTATCCGTTATCGTATATTCAAATTAGTTGAATATATGTAGTACAACTTTAAAATAAATAATACATCATTATAGAATAGTCTTTGATTAATGCTCATAAACTGTTAACAATCTAACATTTCCTTTATATAAGCTGTTGATAGTATTAAACCTATGCATCGCCGTTACGAATTTTTTTGATATTCGAGTAATGTTTTAAGAAATTCAGAACCGACTTACAACATACCCTTTTCTTCAGGTACCCTCTCGTAATCTTACATCGTAGTTATATCGCGTGTATAAGGTATTCATGAATTTAGAGATTAGAGCTTGAGTCGATCAACCCACTTTCTGATACAACTAAACCATACTGCTTAATTTTACATGATTCGTTGATAGAATACAATGCGTTTGCTGAAACTGTGACTAGACATATACACATACCATAATGAAAATTATTAAGCAAAAGAAGTCGCTAAATATATTTAACTTAGACGATCGTGTTTCTCGATAATATTCCGATGGTGATAAGAAGCATGATAAGCTTTTACCTGTTTCCTGTAGAGTAATTTTGAGTGTACCTTCTTCTTGTGGTAAAACTAATGTCTTGTTAGGTCTACTAATTAATGAAAACGAATTAAAATTTGAAAATATCTACCTATACGACAAGTCTTTATTTCAACCTAAATATGGCGAAAACGATGATGTAATCAGCCCTAGCAACATCAAACCTAATTCAGTATTCATTTTCGACGATATTATCTGTGACAAACAGGAAAAAAATTAGAGAATATTTTAGTATGGGTAGGCATAAAGGTGTTGACTCGCTTTATTTAGGACAGACATATGCAAAGATAGCGAAACATTTGATAAGGGATAACGCAAACTTGATTATTCTTTTTAAACAGGACGAATTAAATTTAAAGCACGTGTATAGGGATCATGTTGTGATGTTAACTATGAGGACTTCAAAAACATTTAAACGCCTAGTATAATTATTTTCTCAACGCAGGATATATATCGATATGTTTCTAGTTTGATTAAATCCTATAAGTTATATTCATATTGCCTTTTTTATTCTGTTAAGATGTTTATAATAATCATGGTGAGTTTGGTATGAACATAATCCGATTGTACCTATTCTTTTCTCTCCGTTTGTATAATATAAAATATATATTCCGCGTTAGACTGATTAGTATCGTTATATGTACCGTTTGTTATATTTCCGTGAATATTTGAGTTTTCACCAATACACAGGATAAATTTTTATCTCTAATTTTATATATGGCGTTTTATATAGAGCAGTAGTCTCACGATAATTTATACATATATTGTCTTTGAATATTCTAAAACAGATAAAGAACCCTGAACCCTTGTTAGGAATTTTAAAAATAACTAAATTTACCGTGATACCGTGAATTAATTTAATTCGAGCATCCATATGAGAAATGATAAATGTAAATGAGAGATGAGATATGCAAACGATACCGTGAATTAATTTAATTCGAGCATCCATATGAGAAATGAGAGAGATGAGATGTACAAATGACAGATGAGTTATGTAAATGAGAGATGAGATATGCAAATGATACCGTGAATTAATTTAATTTGCGTATGCATATAAAAAAATGAGCTAGGTAAATGAGAGATGAGATATGCAAATGATACCGTGAATTAATTTAATTTAATTAAATTAGATCAATTAATTTAATTCGCGTATTTAATTAGATCAATTAATTTAATTCGCGCATTTAATTCGCGCATTTAATTAGACCACGCCTCATTTGAATATTAATTAGATCGCGGGTCATTTGCATAAAAGGAGTGGGGGGTCAGCTCAATGGCGGGTATACCTACTCTTAATCCCGATTAGAAAATATAGCTCTAATTTTCTTTGTCTGTAAACAGTATCTAGTATAGTAGTGCCCACCTTTCGTAATGGTCACATTACGGGTATTAAGTTGCCTAGCGTGCTTTACTAACGGTGGCTGTGCATTTTAACAAACTAATTAATTAATGCTCTTTAGATACATTATCATGATTGATTATATTTATTATATTATTGTAAAATATAATTACTACTTTGGCTTGTATCTCAATAAATTTGAAATTTGAAAGCAAATAGGTGTAAAACATTACAAAAGTTAATAAACTTTATTTGTAACAGCTGTTATAATCTACAAATTATATCTGAATCATTTTTGCAGAATAATCACTATTTCGCGAGATATTCGCGAAAAACTGTTCTTCACTCCCTTTCAATCCCTGCAAAAAATTTTGCTTACGGGGTATCGATGGACTTTTGAGAGGTTCCTTACAATATTATTATTTCGCTGCTCGTATTTCTCCTCAGATTGATCTTTCTTAGTATAATTTGACTGGGCTATTAACGGGTCTGGCAAATGTACGTTGGAGGGACTAGCAAACTTTGGAAAAAATTAGGCAAGAGGTGGTTTTTTGGCGTAACGTAAAAAAAGTATCGAAGACACATAACTCTTTTTTTCCTAGAGCGAACCATTTTGGCGATATTTGCTTAATACTGTTTTGGCCACGTGGAATTTACATGAGATTGGCTATATGAGGGTAGCATAGTCATATCTATGATTATAATCATGGGGAAAACCCACTATGTATTATTGTAGGGTCTAAGATTGAAGTGCACTCCGAAAATACCCCCATTTGTAAAATCTGCAAGACTTAATAAGGTTGTAAAATTATCAACTGCCTCCAACATCTAGTGCTACACAGCAATATTTATACCCAGTATACTATCAAATGCAAAAATGGCTTGGAAATGAACCTAATCCCGAAGACTGGGGATGGATCACTGTAAATCAAATTTTGGAACCGATTCAAACTCGTTGCCTCCTGCTCCAGATATACTATTAAATATTATTTTTTGCAATTTATCTAAGGCTGCGGCCTTAACTGCAGTTATAGAAAAGCTGGTTTGTGTTGCTCAGCTATATGTGGTAATTGCTATGGACAATCTTGCGCAAATCACACTAAATATACCACAGAAGACATATATGCTGACACCGACGAAGACATAGTGAAAGCTGTAGAAATGGAGGAAACAGATACGGAGATCATATAGTTGAGGATATTTTAGAAACAGATGAAACGTTTGTTTTTCTTCTAGTCATTGAGGTGTTAAACGTGATAATTACTTAAAATTCGGCGTGTACAGAAAACCTACGTGTACGGATACAGTAATACATGCTAAATCGAGTCAAACCTGGAATATCAAATTATCTAGTTTCCCTAGTTGAAAAAGACAAAAAAATTATAAACATAACCTTTTATAACGCCGATCTTAAGGTTATAGAAACAACGAACAAATCGGACGTGTATAAAATTTATTGTCAAGACTGCAAAGCATTTTATATCGGACAAAGTGGGAGAAACGTAAAGAAACGTCTAGCGGAACACAAACGAGATATTTTATAATAAGAAATCGTCTGGACTAGCCACACATTGTATAGATGATAATCATTTCGTAGATGTAGATAGAGTAGACCTATTGCATGTACAAAAAAGGTAAGAGGTTAGATTTGCTAGAACAAATTGGAAATTAAGAAATCCTATAATAATAACACATGTATTGTAAATGACCAAACAAGCTTTACAAACACCCCTTTAATAGATTTATTTTCTAAGAAAAAATTTAAAAACAGATGGTTGAGATTACTAAAAGTGTCGAGGGCAACTTCTGTCGGATACGTTAGTTTCAAATCAGAAGCTTATGAGTATCTCTTGAAAAAGATCTAACAAACCAAAACACGTGTACAGCATTCTACGTAATTTATGGAAACATTTAAATGCAACAGTTTTTCTTAAAACTATTTTGAGAGATATCCACAAAAATCTGTTTGATATTCCATTTTATTTCAATCCTTGCAAAAAACTTTGCTTATGGGGTGGTATCGCTGGGGATTTTTGAGAGGCTGTTTAAAGGTGGGATTTCCTATACACGTCTGACGTTTGCGTTTGACGCGTGCGTCGAACGCATGTATTTGTTCGTATTTGTTCAGACGCATCTGGATGTTTTCCAATAAGCGTCTGGCGCATTAAAAGAGCGATAATAATAATTGTCGGAGATGAGAAAATGTACATACACAACGAATACTCAATTGTCTTTGTGGTTAGAGGAACATGATGATAAAATTATACTAGCATTGTTACTAAAAAAGAAAAGAAAATTGGAGAAAGGTTTGTTTCCTTAAGTTTTCACGTATTCTTTGATTGTTATAATCTCTGTGACCACTGTCTATAGGGCAGGACAATTAAACACGCATTCAATCAATCGTTCATCTTTTTCATTGGTAAAGCAAGGTTTTGTTGCCATTTCGATGCCAAATCGTGTTGGCGTGTCGAAATATACTGTCAAATAATAACTAAAAAACAATCAGCTGTCTGGACTGGTTTTGAAGCATACGGCTCCATGACGTATCCGTCAACCGGCGGGTCACATCTATACGAAATCAAAAACATTGCTTTCCCTTTAATCGTTTATCATGCGTCTGACGCACGCGTCAGACGCGTATAGGAAATCCCACCTTTAATAGAAATATCTCGCTATATGCAAAAGCTAACTTGACTGTGCAATAAACATTTTTTATCTTACGAGTTGCGAACATAAATCTTAGGAATTGTGCATGCCATTTGGTGGAAAACAACATCTACAATTAATAAAAAGAATCAAAACATCGGTAAACAAAAGTGATGAAAAGTTATTCAACATATGATGAACACTATGAAGAAAACTAGAAAAATTAAAGAAGGTAGACCTCCATCGCTTATAAAGTAGATAATTCTCCTATAATATAATGTATATCTAAGTAACTTTTATTACTAATTGTTGCAATAAAATAAATTGTTTTTGTATATAGATACTTTTTTTTGTAGATACGCTGTTTTGGATGCATATAAAGTTGATTAGCAAACTTTTATTTATACATTAAAAGATAAATAACAAACAATAATATGCTTTTTAATTAGAAACCAGTATTTCATTTCAAACCTAAATGAATACCCGGTTTGAGTTTGATAAAGCTGTAATTTAAACGCCAGTAGTAATCGTTTACACCGTCGACCTACATTCGTATTTTTAATGAATGGTGGTTTGCAACATCGGTAGTTACTATTCATTCTTTAATAGTTATTTAGATTATAATAATAGTAACACACACTATTATGACACTAGTCGTGAAAATTAAGTCGAGCCTGATAACGAGTGTAACATTATGACTGGTTCCGATTTCATTTCAATTTCAAACAAAATTTTATTTGCTAATGTAAGTTAATGGAGAAATTAAAAATAAATTTTAAACTAAAGATATTTAGCTAAAACACTAAGGCTTCGGTGGATTAGTGGTTCGTATGCTTCATAATCCAACGGTCGCAGGTTCAATCCCCGGTCAAGTTAGTAATTTTTCATAGCGGAGAAAAATTAAAACATGCCTTCTTTTCTGATAGGAAGTGCCAATGTGATGCTTGACAACGATAGATCCCTACTGGGGGTAGAACCTTTCCAGATTCGGCTAAATTATGGTAGGATCGGCCAAATGATCATAGTAATCGGTTCCAGTAGGTACGAGAGTTGCTCCGCCACTCCGATTGCTCATCCGGAAATAAATAAACAAAACATCATGCTTTTAGCCGTTTCCTTAGTAATGAATTTTGATGAATTCCATTACGGTACTGAGAATCATAAAGGATGATACCTGAGAATCATAATGTTGTCATTATGTCACGCTACCGAATAAAACATCTTTTGTTCTTTTATATAGCTATAAATGACATTCTCTTATTATAATAGTGGCCATTCAATTAATTATGTTTTCGTTATTGAATTTTATTTAAAAACAGATGTATTAATTTAATACTTTTACAATGATTCGCAGTGGGTATTTATGGTATATTTTTGCTGTACCTGTTGCCGTTTCTCTTTTAAAGGCAACATAGAAGAACATTTTGTAATTCAATGACATAGTGCTTGCTGCTTTCATATTATTTAATTGGTATCCAGACAATAAATAGAAGACAACAAGATTTATTTTAAGGTTTTTTCTCTTCAAAAAAGATTAAAAAAATTTAGTTTCAAACCTTATTTCTGCATTTCCAGGTATGACTATATATAATTAACCAAAAGTTAACATTTTTAATAAACTGAGAAACGATCGTATGAGCTATTGCCTGAAGAAATGTTCTTGTAATTAGAAATCTGGCTAGGTTAAGATTACTGTAAGATGATTAGAAATTTTGTGTGAAATATGAAACAAATATCTATTTTGTCTATTTTTCGAATGTAGGCCGGGTACCTCACAAATCGAAGTTAATCCCAGCTGTGAATGTTATATTTATTTGACAGGTCCTTTAGAGTCGTGTTACTGCTTCCTCCTGAGTGGGCGGGAACGGACGGATATGCTTCACTAGCAAAAATTCATATGCATGTTGTGTAGAGACTAAAACGTGAAATACCACAGGACCGGACTTATGCACACATAAAAAGATATTTACTTAACACGTTAGTTGCTTACCCTTTACATGGAAATTGGCAGTACTTGGGGATCCCATGGGCTGTCCCACGTTGCTTCTGGATGTTAGGAGCCGTCAAGAGTAAAGAACTTCAGTGCACTACCACGATCATGGTGACCTGAAACAGATGCTTGCCGCATCGAGCATCTTTTGGTGGAATGCTAAAAGACCAGATACGCACCGGGGCACCGTCATGTATTCACCTCCCTTGAGACCGTCCCTCGTCAGGATTGATATACAGGAGACTAGAAGGGAAGAAGCACCCCAATGCTGCCCAATAATCACCCGGGGCAATTGGTGTGACTATATATTGTCGTCCAGGTCGAGGTGGATTTCGAGATACGCCAGTCTCTCCGTCTCCAAGCAAACAGTGCACTATGTGGTTCATTGTACAGAACTCAACATAAAAGCAATTCCACCAATTGCTAATAATCAACATAAATCATCATAATCATCATCACAATTCAAGCAACACCTAACATTGCCAAATGATATTGACAACAACCAGTTAACAGGTACTGGCACCTATAAGTGCCACATAGCAACCTGGATATACGATATATGACACTGCAATCGAAATCGCTTAGGGCCTTTTAGGCTTTTACGTTCGAAGCCGACCATTCACCTAACACAACTATAACACAACTGCCCGCTTAGCATATCACTATAGCGATTTAACACTGTGGTTGGTGTGTTAGGGCTATATTTATTAATTCTTGTAGAAGGAAATAAAACGCAGATTTACTTCTATGAATTATTTATTTGACTCTCAAAGTTTTATTGATACGCATTGCCTAGTACCATTTCGTATCTATGCAAAAATATATGAGTTGTGAGTCGTTCACAACATTACCCCGCCCGGTCTGAAACGTGGGTATTACATACATGAAAAAGAAAAAATACGGAATGGTATTTTGGAGAAAAAATGGAGTATTTTAAGGGAACTTGAACAAAGTTGTAAAATTCTCCAGCTACAAAAACTCCACTAGGTAGTATAGGTAGTTACAACAAAAAACTTAAGCTAAATAATACTACAGAACTTGCGACGGCAACTCTTGGAACCTGTAAACAGAAAGAAAAAAACAGAAAAGTGTTCAAATTTTTAAAGTCAACAGGTAAAAGGTTTTCAAAAGATGCCCTCGCGTAGCATTTGAAATCAGTTTATTGTTGTCTTAACATTATAAAGTAACTAATCTAAAAAATATGCAGGCTTTAGCCTATCTAAAGAGATAGGGCCAGTGTGATTTTCTAAAGTGGCGTATTTAACTGTCCTTTCTAACACTTTATAGGGACCTAAATAACTGTCTTTCATGCCCAGAGTGTGCGTGTCATTACGAACGTATACGTGTGTGCAGTTGGTCAAGTCGCTGGGGACGAAGGACTGACTGGAATACGTTTTTGTAAAAAAATACTTCTGCTTTCTCATACGACGTTTGAGATTGGCTATGAAATTAGGCCAGTTGTTCTTCTTCGAAGAAATCACCAGGTAGTCGTAAAGGTGTAGCATACAAGATTTCTGCAGGAGAAATATTAACTTGTGATTTCAGGGTTGCACGTAAGCTCAAGAGAATCCAAGGGAGATTCGTTAACCAGGAGGAAGTTCCTGTGGTTTGAATGGATTGCTTGAGTGTCCGATTAAAACGTTCGATAACGCCTTGACTAATCGGATGGAAGGCCGTGCATTTGACGTGTTTAATTCCTAACATGGCCATGAAGTTGATCCATGCATTCGAAAGGAAAATTCTTGCATTGTCCGTGGTGAGGTACTTGGGAATTCCAAAGCGGGACACCCACGTGTCGACAAATGCAGTGATTACTGACTCCACAGAAGAATCCTTCAGAGGAATGGCTTCCGGCCACCGACTGTAGCGGTCAATAATGGTAAAGAGGAATTTATAACCTCCCGAAGAAGGAAGGTGTACTAGGTCGAGATGGACCTTAGTAAAACGTTCATCTGGTTCTACAATAGATTGTAGAGGGATTTTCGTGTGACGCCGAACTTTATGTTTCTGACATTCAGCACAAGATATGACCCACTTCTGAATATCGTGGTGCATAGATGGCCACAGATATCTCTGAGTAATCAATCTTTTAGTAGCACGGATGCCAGGATGTGCGATGTTGTGTAATTGTTGGAATAAGGAATACCTGAATTTGAGCTGGATATAGGGTCGTGGTTGCCCTGTACTAACATCCATCCAGAGGTTTGATTTGTTGGCAGTTTGAAGGGAAATGAATTGAAAATTACTACGAGATCGGAGCTGGTTTAACTCGGGATCTTGTTCTTGAGATAGAGCGACTTCGTCGTAATTGAGATCAGATCCAGGGACGTTAATAAGATTAACTCTTGTCAGAGCGTCCGCCGGAATATTCTCTTGACCTTTGATATATTGGAGGTCATAGATAGATCCAAGATTGTTTTACGTGGGGTACCCGTGTTAACATACCCCCACGTTCCTTCCATGAGGAAGTGATTGGGATACGCCCAATCAGCGCGCAAGTTGCACAACCGGCAATCGTGCAATTGCTCCCAGATTAACTCACTGGTAGGAGCGAGGTTGCCTATCCACCCTCTACTAGCTAAGCGTTCACTAGTGACCGAGCAGTTGACTTAACACGCTGCTCACCCGCCGGCACCGGAGTACCTCGTCCAGCATAGGACTATTCCCCAGCTATGCCCTCTTGCAAAGTGGGACCACTGCCCGATCGAATCCAACCTCAATTGTGGCAGGACTTGGTGTTTAAGCGGTTTTACCACCCCGATCTACCAATTTTAGGCTTGGTGGGCCCTCGACAGAGCTTCTTTAAAGTCTACACGTTATAGACTCCCGGTGCGTACCCGATATTGGTGAAGTTGTCTTAATAGTGAGAGGCTATATATTCGCTTCAACTATCCTTAAGTGTAATGGCTTTCGGAGCTTCTCCCAATCACCGTACCCAGCTGCAGTCCGGATCAAAGGGTGGCCAGGACAGCTCCTAAGCACATTTACCTGGCGGCTTGCAGTTTCCCAGCACATGGGATGAACCTCACTTCTAGTCACCGCACTAGAGATTCCGTCAAACAGCGGGTTCCTTTGGTGACCATAAATGGCCTCGGGCAACAGCGGGTTCCTTTGGTGACCTTACATGACCTAGGTCATGCAGCGGGTTCCTTGGTGACCATGATTGCCCTCGGCCAAGCAGCGGGTTCCTTGGTGACCATAAATGACCTCCTCTCTTAGGCGAGATTCGAATCCGCCCACACCGGTCTCATCTACCAGGGCTCCCCCTGATCGGTATGAGTAACCGTCGAGAATTCTCACGAATTTCTCTACCACACACTTTATCTGACAGCTTCGTCCATTGCCCTTGATAGGGATAGGGTAGAAGGCAGCCAGTTCTAGGGGTGAACGTCGTGTGCATATATTGGAGGTCAGTCGTGAATTGAGAAATAAACTCTAGTTGTCTAAACTCACGTGGTAAATATTGATCACCATTATTTTTGATCGCTGTACACAAAGGTTTGTGATCCGTAAAGATTTGAAAGTCTCTGCACTCAACGTAGTAACGAAACTTCTTTAAAGCAAAGTATATTGCGAGAAGTTCTCGAGAAAAAATACTGTACTTTTGCTCTGTGGTGGTTAACTTCCGGGAACAGAAAGCTAGTGGTTTCCACATGCCATCTTCAAACTGTTGTAATACTCCAGCTATAGTGGAACTATAGGACTGCGATTTCGGGCGTGCTGGACATCTGCTGTGCAAATGACCCGCTGAGAAGAGCAGTCAGTCTTAACTGGGGGGGGTTGTGGAACCTCGACTGCGAGTTCGGGCGGGCTGGACATCTGCTGTGCAAATGACTCGTCGAGAAAAGCAGTCAATAGTTAGGTTGTGCTACTGCAAAAAATCCAGGCCTAGTATGACTGTAGATATGTTAGCAACATAAAATTTCCAGGGGCATGACGGTAGGCCAGGAATTGGGAAATGTAACCTCACTGTTACAATACCTGTCACAGGAATTGACGTATTGTTCACTGCCATAAATGAAAGGTTGGCAGGCACGATAGTTTGGTTACAGGAAACTGCAACGTGGGTTGGTAAAATGGAGTAATCCGCACCACTGTCAACCACAAAATTAATTTTGTAGGTTAGGTCCTGTAAAAATATTAAATTAGAAATTGGAGGGATTGAAACGACCCTACATGGCCCTCTCTTGAGGCCAGGAGAGTGTGAAGTTAGTTTTTTTCTTGAAATGAACAATTTCCTGTACTATTACGTGCATTATTTTGAAATCGTCTATGATAATAACACGGTTGTAATTGGGAATTAGTATTGCCCGAAGGCGTGGCAGGTCGTTGCTTGAAATGTCGTTTGAAATGCTGAGGATTTCGAAGGTTCGGAGAGATGCTGGAAGTCATAGTGGATTGTCGTTTGTGCATGGTAGAAAGCTCATTTGAAATGGTTGTAAGATTGGTCGTCAAATTGTCCAATTTAGCCTCTAATGCAGAAGTAGTTAAAGTTTGTGGTGCTTGTTGCATAGAATAAATTTAATCTAATTTCTCTACAAAAGATATTAATGGTAAGTCATTGAAATTTAAGGACTGAATTTTAAGTTTTGGTGGTAGCTTAGCTATTAAAAAGTCTTTGGTTAATTCTTCAGTTAGATCAAGATCGATAGCTAACTTCTGAATGTTAAAAAGCAATTCTTTGACACTACCAGAGAATTGAAGAGTCTCCAAAAGATTATTAATGTGAGATTCTCGTGGACCTAGAATAGATTTTATTACTGCCCGTTTCAATGTAGTATATGGTCTTTGTCTCGGGGGATTAATGGTTAGGTCACGATGAGCTCCTAAAACGTCGAAAGGTAAGTTTAGGGTTAATAAGTTATATTTGGCTAGTTCATCGTTGATCAGCATACGAGTAAAGTATCGTTCTACCAAAATAAAATATAGGTCGATATCGTTACTCGTAAAAACTGGAAATGGAACTTTGACAGTCGCCATTTTAAATATTAAATATTAAAGTAAATAAAATTTGAAACTTATCGGATCAGAAAGAAGTACTAGTTCTGGTTCCAACGGTCACTTCCAGCCAGCCACGACAAGTCACGCAAGCGAAGCAGGTAGGTAGCAGGATCTTACGATGACAGAAGTCGAGTAGCAGCCGATGACAGATGACGCAGGGATAACTAGATGTGGTTCACCTGGAGAATTCAATGCAGCAGGCAAAGACCAATACTGCCAAATTCTTCTTCAGGAACGTGGGGTCACCATATATAGCGATTTAACACTGTGGTTGGTGTGTTAGGGCTATATTTATTAATTCTTGTAGAAGGAAATAAAACGCAGATTTACTTCTATGAATTATTTATTTGACTCTTAAAGTTTTATTGATACGCGTTGCCTAGTATCATTTCGTATCTATGCTAAAATATATGAGGTGTGAGTTGTTCACAACATCACCAACCAATACCCTAATTTTTGTATACTTTTGAATATTTGTTTTCTATAGCTTCAGAGGGTGGGACTCTAAGGGTAGAGGGGTTACTAATTTATTGCTTTTACATATTTTCGTTTTCAAATAAGACATTCGAAGTTTCTAAAAAAAATTCAAAGTACTTATTTAAGTTTCACATACATTAACTATCTAATAATAATTAATAACTAAAGATGCTAAATTTATATACAGAAAATAACTGTCCCACACGACGAAATTTATTATTCCAAATCAGACAAGACAAAATAAATTCAAAACCTCTAATAGATAACCATGTGCTAAAAATATATGTAATGTATGTTTCTTGGCAAAATGATGCTTAATTTAATGATTAAATTCTTATGTAATATCTCGTTGTAACTATTAAATTCTGTGAAAAATCAAAAACGCTATTGAGTTACCTTACAAGATAACGAAATAATAGTTCATTGTTGTCTACGACTCGGTAACTGAGTAAATCACTTTCTGTATAGAACCATATTCACCAGAAACATGCATTAGACATTAGCAAATGTCTTGTCCCGAGCAGGCAACACATTTAACAATTCTGGTAAAAGAAACGACGTACGTTTCGATGGATAGTTTCTTTTTTTTACAAACAACACAGCAAATCTAACCAGTTTTAAAGGTTGCTACCCTACCTAGAGTGGCTTTATATAACAACAATAGAGTAATAAAAACTGCTATTTTCAAGTGAGAATTTATTTTTTTGGGGGGGGAGGATTTATTTTACTACAAAACAGCCGTTTCACTTCTACTATCGTTTCTTCTAGTTTAAGAAATAAATATCGTATACTTTTTTCTACTTTATTATAAACTCTATTAATTTATTTACGAGTTTGATTTGTTTATTTACAAAGTTTAATTATTTTGTAAACACTAAAAAAAACTAAATTTTTAGTACTAACTGTAATCAGTTTTTATTGCAAAAATTAGTTAAAATAATAAATAATCAAAACTAATAATCATTCCACGAGTTTCCAAAGTAGAATCAGATTGAGCATACAAACGAGGCACGTTTAAACATGAGGGGCCGGTTTATTCACCTTCAGGTAAAATTCCCAGTAGTTGCCGGTCAAATAAATTAAGTTTAATAATAAATACAGTTTGGGTATATTCACAGGATTATATCTTGAAAGTAGTTACTGGAATGTTTATGAGAAAGGGCCCAACTTTTTCACTCAGGTAATACATGCAAGAGAGAGATGGGTAATTGACAGAATAATATGTTAGAGAGAAGAATTAAACCCATTGACTAATCTGCTTAAAAGGAAGCGAAATTTAAAAAAATCTGTAATCTTTCACAAATATTTTCTAAAAATTTTAGGTAAACAGATATTAATGATATATATGATCTAAGGTTCTATACTTTGCCAAAGGTGTTTCTTAATTTTTGTTTTGTGGCTGTTTTGTTTTTAGTAGTTACTATATCTATGTTTCTAGTTTTTTCTTAGTTTGTAGTATTTTTATTAAAACAACTGAATATCTAATAACTTTTTAAAATTTTAACGTATTTACATAAATAAAAGCCTATATTATTACTTTATTTTTATTTATCGCTTACATTAATTTCTGCGATTATTTAATTATCTAAAATACTCCTAAGCGTCTATTTTTTGATGATTGTTTTCATTATTATTTTCCTTTAGTTATTTTTTATTAAAGGTAAAGAATGAAACATAAACACGCTATATAACTTTGTTTAAAGTGTGTCAAAGAAATTTTGAATAGAATGAGTAATAAGAGTTTTTACAAGCGTGTTTTCAAAACAAGCTTTAAATAATTTAAATGTCTTGCCCAGGTAGTTGTCCATCTCTGTTTAATTCGGTCTCTTTTGTACACAGTATAAGGGGTATTTCGATTCTTAAAGCAGCAACGTCCTTACTCGGGACAAGACATTTGCTAATGACTTTACAATGTATTCAAACATACTAATGTCCATAACTAGAATAATAGAAAATAAGGTAGTCTATCATATGTTTACAAATTATAAGTAATACAAATACAACGAACGAAGTAAAGAACAGTTTTTTCTTTAATTTTTCATTATTTATAAATTTCTAACATTTTTACTTATGGCCGAAGTAACAATCTATATCTAATAACACTATAAGCAATAAAGTAACTTATTAGTCTTGAAAATTATCTTAAAATCGATTTTTGAATCTAAATTGGTTTAACTTTATAAAAACTTGAAGAAATGCTTAGGTGTAGTTTAGGCGGGCCACAATAAAGAGAAAATACAAATTAGACTGGGACACGCTTTGAAAATAAATGAAATTACTATTCGAAATAAATCATTTTTCTCTTGGAAATTACATACACAGATTTTATCAGTTTTATATTGTGACAAAGAACATACTCTTTTAAATATACATTAATTAGAGGAAATTATTGAGTCATTGTTGTTAAACATGGGAATACTTATATGGGTACTTATTAAGAAAGGAAAAACCAAACAATGAATTCTATACAATTTTAATATGATTCATCATATTGCAATCATTTTTACATTACTCAATCAGGATTGTCTTTGAAAACACTGAAAATATAAGTATTTACATCAGCCCTATTCTTTTTAAATGACTCTATATAATACCTTAAATTAATAATAAAGTACTATGTACTAATAATTCAATCTCAATAAATTAAATAATATATAAAGTTCGAAAAGATATTATTCTCTTTTTGTTGCCTGTAAATACTGCAGAAATCCATTTCCTATTAATTCGGGATATTAAAGAAATTGGGATATTTTGTAGAACGTTAAGGTCCAAGTGTACCCAAAAAAGATTAACGGTACATTGAAAAATTCTAAACAAAATCACAGTGGATTTACTTATATTGTATGTAACTTTATCAAAAAAAAATCATTACAAATAACGATAACAACAACGTTTTGAAAACGATGTTTATTGATTAAATTATTTCACATTTTTTACATACAAAATTAATTTTGGAGAAACTGTGCATTCAAAGTTAACCAAAAAAATACCACTTAAGTTTCGTATTATTTGAACTATTTTCCCAAAATTTTAAGAAAATCGTATGTCTAGTGACTAAATTATTACCAAAACCTGCTTTTTTATAAGTTTTTTTACAATAACTTAGAAATTATACATTCAATATTTTTGAAATTTGATATAGTTATTCATAATATAAGTAGTACCCACTGTAATTTTTTTATAGTTTTTGTAGTACCTTTAAGGTGGGGTATACTATAAAAAGTGAAAGGTACTTCAAAAATTATAAAAAAATACAGTGAAATCCTATTTATATTGTGAATAATTATATCAAATTTCGAAAATATTGAATGTATAGTTTTTAAGTTGTACTAAAAAAACTTGTAAGAAAGCAGGTTTTCTGACAATAATTTAGTTTCCTATTTCCCTTTTCACTTTATATTTTTTGCGACAAGGGTATTTCAAACCCACCATTTCCGAGCATTCGCTTGTGTTATCGTACATTACATTATTGCAGATCAAATTGTTTCGCTCCGTTTACATAGTAGGGTGGATCAAAAAAAGTAAATTCTTCGAGTATCGAATTCTAATAGGGCTCAAAAGTTGCGTATTTGCAAGCTAATCAACGGAAAAATATTGAAAAAAGTCAGACGTTGGATCTTCAGTTTGCGCAAAGGTCCTAAATTCTGAAAAAAATGATAAAAAACCACCAAATTTTACCTTTACGCTCAAAACATACAGGTAACATTATTTTGGTTTTAATATGGTCTAAGAATTTCACATGTGATGCGTGATAATAGAAAAAATATTTTTTAAAATCACACGCTTCGTTTTCTGTTCGCGCATTAGGGCTAAAAAGATCGGGGTTTTTACCGTTTTACAAATATACGCAGTATATTACTCACGGGAATAGCGTAATTCTCTGGGAAAATCGGCCAACAACTGCCTTATTGTGAAAAATTACTCGTTATAATTAAATCAATGTAAATGAAACTGATCTTAGTAAAGACTAACAGTATCTTCTGGATATTGTCAGAGCAATCCAGACAGGACAGTGTGCTGCAGAACTGGCTGTAAGAGATCTTGGACCTCTGACATATGCAAACTGGGTCTTACGGTAGTTTATTTAACCAACAAGTCCTACAAACGAACTCAAGATGCTGGTAAACTATATTGTGAAGACATATGCTTTTGTCTGGTTTGACATTAAAAGATATCAGTCAGTGAAATATAGTCCTATCTTTAAGGTTGTTCAAACAACGAGACGTTTGCCAGACGACAGTAAAAAAATCATCGTTCTTCTGTCACCCAGAGAACATGTTGTTAACTATGATAGTGAATGAGAGACCACATATACGAGAGTTGGTTACTGGGTTACAGGAGGGTACTAAAGGCAAGAACTGAAAATCCGAAGCGGAAGTCTGTTAAAACTTTTACGACTCCCTCAATAAATTTTGTTGCCACGGATTATAGTCAGCTGATAAATTGGGCAAAATGTAAGTCCCCTCCAATGATGGAATGCTTGACAACAGAGACTATTTCGTCAGTTTCAATTCTGCAAGATAAAACTCTGCCTGAGTTCCATTTTTAAAATTTTCCATTCCATATCCAAGCTGTTAAAAGATGCATCAAACTCGTTATAGAGTCTGCAGAAAAAGTGCGTGGACAAGAAAACAGAGATTAGAGCAACTTTGTTGCTTTTTGCAGCTTGAGCCGGTCCTGGCAGTCTGGTTGCTGAGAAATAATACACGCTAAATAATAGCAGATGTTTGTAAATCTGCAGAACTGCAAAAGTTCGACACTATAAATACGGTAATAAAATACGAGTGTTTATTCAAGGTCATCACTTTGTAGTAAGAGTGAAATAAAGGAATTTCAATTATGTTATAAAACATCTGTTTAAGAAGAGATTCATTATCATTACGTACGTAAATAGTTGCCGTGTTTTCGAGAATTTTTTGTAAAATGATTTTTGTTACAATAATGAATGGCCCATCCGTCCATGAATTCATTTTCTGAAAAACTGTTCGTTTTTGACCTATACTTTTCAAGGTAAATTAGCTCTACTGCCTCCCCTCTACCTACCATTCAAGGAATATCCGATTTGTCTGAATCGCCCTGTATATGAAAAAAATTATTCACATTAACGAATTATTAAGAAAGGTGCCTTTTATAATTTAAAATACCATAGCGCGTCTGTTTGTAAAACAGTTAAAAAACCTCGATTTTTCACGAAAGTTCGAAAATTGCTTGTAATTTAAAAAAATATTTTTTAAATAAGTACTTAGACGCTATTAAAAACCAAAAAACGTTATCTATTAGGAGTGTAAATTTATAGCTAAAAGGTTGAATTTTAGAATGTACCGTTAAATCTTTTTGGGTACTTACAGCAATTCTTCTCGCGTTACGCAAGTATGCTAACATCGTAGACTGTTTATTTAGAGTATTCCTCAATTTTTTAATCAAGATTTTACTACATTAGTGCACAAACAGCTGTGCCGCTTTTGTTCCACCGTTTACTTGTTCCTTGCTTAGTGCAAAACATAGAGGCCCCTTTTCTAAAACCTGCCTATGGAGATACCCTGGACACGCCGTTGCCTCTGAATTTGGTTACCAAGTTTATTAAACTAAAGCAATCTTTATTGCATCTCGTTTACGAATGGTTCCTTTAACTTCTAAGTACCCAGCTGAGAAATGATGACTTTCTCAATGATCAAGCGATGGTAGGTTTTATAAGCTTTAACACAAAGAAGTATCTTCTGGTGTTAGCTACAGCAGAATAAATTGCTAACAAAATCTGGAGGACAATGCAAAGATTAGAAAAGCAATGCTGCTATTTCCATAAATATCGTCAAGGGTCTCATGCATTGATCGTTTTTCTTGTAATCGCTGAGACAACTTACATAATTTCAGACAATCTCATCTACAAGGCTGGCAGGCTCTACACTTTTTACAAAGTTTTGTGTTTTACTCAGTACACAGAAGCACTTCCAAGTTCCTTGGATTTTATCTTTAACTCCCTAATACCAATATTACTAAGATAGGATATGATAAAAAAACAAACATTTGAATGCTTGTGTTGAGTTTTGGCGGTTGTCTTAACTGATTGCAACAAATTATCCACAACGACATTAAAAAACACCATGTACTTTTTATGTGAATTTAAAACAACTTCTTCTCCATCACCATCGATTGTTTCCTATGACTATTGTCGGCGAAATGACTTTTCAGCGACTTGATTAGTAGCTGAAGATAGCCTGTTTTATTTAAGCTATTTACGATTAACCTGGTAATGGTAATCAATAGAAATATTTAACTGCACAACCTAGGGCATGGGCTCTTGGCAATTGAGTGACCCTATTCCGCGGTTCACTAGCGTTGCAGTAGCTCGTATCGTTATATCTGAGGTACTACGGCGGTGTCAAATATACCCCACTACCAGACCGCCTGAAATCTTACTATTCTTTTGGAAAATTTGGGTGAATGATTTTATACTCGTTATACTTTTTGTTGCTTTGTTAATGCTACCACCAGTTTCGGCAACAGTTCACATACTACAAACACCTTGCATAAGGTATATAATATACCTTAGGGATATTAGAACAATTGAAACAGAATTATAATGCCCGACAGTGAATACTAAAATGATATAAGACATGATATACGTCAGTCACAATCACATTAACATTACTTGTATTATTCGACTAATCTATTTCAATACATTTATGGCGCATCCTATAGAATATATAGTTTTTCTACGACAACATCGAAAAATGTTCATATCAAGAGTGTAAATTGAATCATAGGAAGCTACATTTTGTACTGAATTTCATTTTGCATCGGTTGCTAGGCAAGTTGCTAGACAACAAATGCAATATGAAATATTTTGTGTTCGGTCTGCTGTTTTTGATAACAAAAACTAAGGTGGCTTAGAGAATATAACGCCGAACGACAAATGTCATCAGTTAGTTACAGTTTGTGCATTACAAATAATTTCGTAATTATTTCCAAGAAATCAGATAATTAATATGGAAAGTGATAGTGACAATGATTTGGAATTGACACCTCCAAGTATAACAGAAGCAGCAAATTTAACAACACTAAATTTGTTGCCGGAAACATCGAAGAAAATGTATACACGGGCTTATAACCAATTTTTGGAGTGGAAAGGAGATCGAAACGCAAAATCGTTTTCCGAGAACGTTTTAATGGCTTATTTTGGCGACTTGGCAAAAAAATTCAAAAGTTCCACATTATGGACACAATACTCAATGCTGCGAACGACTCTCAGTATTCATAATAATATAGATATTGGAAAATACTTAAAACTGAAAGCATTCCTTAAGCGACAGTCCGACGGCTATAGACCCAAAAAGTCGAAGATCTTTACATCAAATGACATCAATAAATTTATTAAAGAAGCCCCAGATGAGATCTATTTAGCGACAAAAGTAAGTTTTATATAGCCATGTAATGAAATATATATTTAGTCTATATTTTAGGTCGCATTAATTATGGGCATAATGGGTGCATGTAGAAGACATGAATTACATCAAATGAAAATTACTCATTTCAATGATTTGGGTTCAGCTGTTTTAGTAACTATACCAGACACTAAAACCAAAATTATTCGCAGTTTTACTGTAACTAGTCCTTACTATGAACTTTACAAAAAATATGCAAATCTCCGCCCTTCAAATGTAAATGGTCCATGGTTCTTCATTAATTATCAAAAAGGAAAATGCACCGTCCAAAGAATGGGCGTGAATAAGCTTGGAGGCATGGGAAAAGAGATTGCTAAATATTTAAAATTGCCAAACCACGAATTATACACCGGACACTGCTTTCGTCGATCTTCAGCAACAATTCTTGTTGATGCTGGTGGTGACATAACTAGTTTGAAGCGTCACGGTGGCTGGAAGTCCACGGCAGTCGCCGAGGGATATATCGATACATCGGAGAAAAATACATTTGACACAGCTAATAAAATTGTAAATGCAATACAGAGCATTTCAAATATACCATCGGCTTCAGGAATAGGAAATCGTGAAATGCCATCTACTTCGACAATGGAAAATTGTCAATATCAAGAAAATTTTAGTATCCAGCATTCCACAAGTTCTCCAAAAATGATTTTCAATAATTGTACATGTACATTTAACTTTAACAATAAATAAAATACGTAAGTTATTTCATAATTCTTCTTCTTAATTGGTTGAACACTGCTGTCCAGGCTCTGATAATGAATAGATAATTTCGTATTTTCATGGTCCAGCATATCCAATATCTGCATATTTGTTTTTATAATTGTCGTTGTCGTAGAAAAAGTATAGTATGCAACTCGCACAAAATAGCAATTTTGCACTCATTACATAATATACTATTATATTTAAAACGGATGTAACTGGTTTGTAGAAGTTTAGCGTCAAAGGTAATAAAATAGGTAAGAATTCATTCCATATACGATAATGCAAGTAAGATAATGGCATCATAAAACTGTGGTTACAAATAAATTAAAGCTACAAAAGGATTGCATGGTATTGCGTAAAAATTAACGTTAGGAAAGGTAAGCAATTATAGTTTTACAAGTAAAAGCGCTACTCGTAATTTTAATGTAGTATTGTAATATGTAGTACGTACATTACAAGAGATTATGGTAAAAATAGTTTCTAGGAGATAGTTTTGCAAAGCAGTGCACAAATTTACATATCTAGGATCGTAGGTATGTAACAGTAAAAAGTGAGTGACGAAATTAAAGTGAGCTTAAACAATAGTGCTGCAATTTGGATTGCCATCGCGAAGAGAAATAATAAAGCAGAGATAAAAACAAATTTTAACATGAAAACAAATGAATGAAGAATGGACAAGAAGGACAACCCAGGAGATTTATGAAATGTACGGGAAGCCATTTATAAGCAATAAACAATATTTCACTTGGTCTAACCGTCTCATTTAACCAATTCAAGTCTTCCTAGACATAAGATTATAAGATGTTTGGGTATTTATCGGTGGAGAGCAAAAACCGCTTCTAAAAAAGAATATAAGATTATAGTGCAGAATATAAGAGTCTAAGCAGGCCTGGACCTCCAAGTTTATATGGCACAGTTCTCATGCGATTGCGTCGTTCCCTGGTAACAAGGGTCATCTCAATAATTTTTTGCTTCAAATTCCTCAAATTTAGGAATTATTTAGATTACACTTAAACACCCACTAGTTGTTTTTAAACGTCGCACATTGGCGAATTTTGCTTCAAAAACTGGCAAAAAAAATAAACAGTTAAACTAGCGGTCTGGAAGTGTCTAATAGATAGCTCAAACATGTTTTCAGTTCTGTAAGATTTGTAAGACATCCAGTTTAGTCATCATTTGTTTAGAAATTTACCTGTAAATAGAAGTTATTTGTGTATTGTTTGGTGATACCATTTGCCATTTTTTCCTACGTGGTTAATTATTTTGGAAATACAAAACATTATGGATGCAATACCTACATGTATGTATTTTTAAGATTTATTATGTCTTGTAGATTGTATTACTATTTAGGGTCGTATACAAATTGTTTGTGTAATAAAAGTAAATTTGTCGGGTATATATGTTATAGTTACTTATTAACATGACTCAGCCTTTGTTTTTCCATAATAATTGAGGTCAAGTTTTCCTATTCATTATCTGAAAAGAAAATCTTACCCATCTGTGTTATACCTATCTGTCCGCCTTTGTTATATCTTTTTTCTCTCGCCAATCATAGAGATGCAATTTGTTAAAAATATAAGGATTCTTTTCGCGTTATCCTCAAAGTATACAGTTTCTAGTCGGTGGGGGGGGGATTAATTTTTTGTTATAAAGAGTTTGCTACTTATTTAATTAGTAAGCTAACCACGTCGTAAGCACGTATAAGTACCATGTAACGTTAGCAATAACGTTAGCACAGAAGGTGAAAAATAAAGATTTCAAGCTTTTACGAAGAGCTCAGAAGATCTTCTGGGGAAAAAAACAATGAGGATATTCTCAACTTATTTTTGCTATCTTTGGATCCACTGTTATCCACAAAATGGGGACTGCTTATTGGAAAACGGTAACAACCTTTAACCGCAGTTAAATCTGTCGGCTGCCAGCTAACTAGTGGGAGGTCGTGGGTCTCACTAAAGGTCTTCTGTAATGGATGCCAAGAATCGTCTAAAATAGCTACAGTATTGGCCGACAAAAATCTGAAAAGAACAACACATTTGCGACAGTAGTCGTTGACCACATTGGTAGTAACCAATGTGGTCAACTTTTCCCAATAATGGCTCCTCGAAGGCTGAAGATATAAACCACAAATACCAAACATATAAATAATAAGTCGTCAAGTAAGAGATTTACAGTGCTTTATTATTAATTAAACAAATGATCAGGTAGATCAATCAAAATAAATCAGGTAAGTATGATTATATCTTAATCAAGGGCATATATCCTTGGCAGAAATTAAACACAAGTTATTGATTTCTATTTACAAATTTGATCTGGGTGAGGATTAATGCGAGCAATTTATTTACTCTAAATCTGACTTGACTTCAAGTCTCAAAAACGCAATAAGCAAAGGGCACAGTAAAATTTATCGCGTCTACAGGTACCAATCAGATTGCGCAATCATCAACTCCAGTAGTGAGCTATTCAACTATTACGGAGCAAAGCTTATACGTATTCACTCGCAAATATTCCTAACAATGTAATAAGATAAGTAACACGTGTTAAAATTATATATGAAATAGATACTACATATAAGTGCTACACGCACACTGGGGAAAAACCATTTAACATATAAATTTATAATGTTTTATATACAATAAAGGGTTGTCAAACGTTATTGTTGTTGTAAACAGTTGCTACAATATAACTAACTCACGATAACGATGTGTGTTCTTCGAACTGAAGAGGAACGTCACCAACCAGGTCGGACGTAGCGTGATCCAACAGGACAACAGCAACCATGTCTTCGTAATGGTCTTTTAACAACCCAAATAAACAACATAGTGTATGTAATTATTGTGAGACAACTAAGAAATTGAAAATGAGTAAAGGTAAACCCATAAGTAAAAAGGGCTGTAACAAATAGAATCAAATTACCAGAATACACAAACAAACACTTTATAAATACCTTCGGTGTAGTGTGACCTTAAGAGATAATTAAATCGCCTCCAATGCGGCTAACGACGATTACATATCGAAACCTATCAAAAGAATTAAATATAAGAGACTGAATGTAAGAACAGTTAACCTAAAAACACTTACGTGCATGTGTGATTCTTATAACCTCCAAATAAAACAAGTGGAGAATATCCCATTAAGGTTCCAATCTAAATTGGAAAATCAGCGCCTCAAGTTAATCGCAAATCTGCACAAATGCAATTCCCATGACACAACATAGAGGAAAAGATTAATTAAACGGCGATGTCCACGAAAATATATTCTTCAAAAAAATTCTTCACACGAGCGATCAAAACCAAGTGACAGTCTCTTATCAACACAGGAAATTAGTTACACACAAAATGGCAACTACAAGGAGAGAGAGAATGCGAAAATCCCTAAACGCTATACAAACTAACACAAAAGCATAGCTATACAGGGTGCTACGAAATTAGCACGTAACACCACTTAAAGCGAATTTTCCAACCCAGCCGAAAAGAAAGTTAAAATCGTTCAACCATAAAGTTTTGGAAATGCTTCAAAGTCCAAATGTTGGAAATATTGACGAAGAAAAAAAATCTGATGAAGAATGTTCTTCAGGAGATGAAGAAGAAACAGAACGCGAATACTTTGAAGATTAATAATATCTTATACTTAATATGGTAATTTGTCAAATAAAAAGTGAATTAATATTTTTCTAGTTTTTTTGTTATGTAGTTAAGCTCTAATAAACTACTTTTAAACCTCTATATATCTAATTTTTCTCCTGTTAACATCTAAACGTTTTCCGTTATAACTCTTTACAGTACCTTTTCAACATCTCAAACCAGTCCTTGACCATTCCCTTTTTGACCCCATAATATCTTAGAGCTTAAGCCTTACTTTTCCCCTCAATTCAGTCTTCCGCATCTCTTCTTTTCAGTTACTCTTTCCTTTTCATAATTCATTAATCGTTTCTTTCCTAGATCGAGTCATCGGAGCCTTAAAACTGACAGGAGAAAATGCCTAATGACGCTAATGATCGGGTCACACAAGCTGTGACCCATAGAAACGCAGCACTACTCCGAAACGAATTACGGAATGCTTCCTTGAATACTATCTCTCAGCATCCAATGCTTAATTCGAAAGTCATGCAGTTTTTAGTGCTGTACGCACAATTTGCTACCGGCATTACGAATTACGACATGGCCCACCCTTACCCCCAGGTAAGGGCAGGATGAGATAAGAGGCTCAAGAACCCATTATAAGCTAAGGAAGGGGTTAAGGGTCCTAATTCTCCCTCCATAATGATGGTTTTTGCGAACTTCAGGGAGAGCTGAAAATACTTTTTAGTGAAGCGAAGCTAAAGTGGAGTCAGAATCTTTGATGACTAGGAAAAAGTAGATTGTTCAAGAGAAGAAGAACGGCTGCATCATTGCTGCTTTATTCAGGTGCGACATAAAAAATGCATCTAGAGTGGTGAGATTTTGAGATCACCAAGAATTATCACTCTCACCAAACGATATGATATCACGTAATCGATGTTCAGTAGACAACGATACGTTGTTATGTAAACGTCATATCTCGTGCTCGTCGTCATTTATGCTGATTGTACGCATCGAATAAAGAATCTACATTAAATTTTATCAAGTGGCAATTCTTGTTCAGAAATTATCACTATGGCTCAAGGCTCAACAAAACGCGCCAGAATTGAAGCACCATCAACGCAATGCTCACTAGTTGTTTTCTTCGATCAGGTGTTGTTCGCGCTATGAATACAATCCAATCAGACAAGGTCAGACAGTAAACAAACAATACTACCTAGAATTTCTGAAGCAATTACACTACGCAACGAAAAGAAATCGGCCTTTGATTTATGGGAAAGTGACGACTGGGTGCCATTTTATGCAACATTACTAGGAATTTCTAGTGATATAGGAAACTGCCCAACTTGGTATCTTAATTGCTATCGGTATCGTAAATTGTATACGTGTTCGATAGTGTTAACTGAATGGATGTAACTGGTCTGCACATATACAGAATAAAACTTACATTCACAATTCTTATTTCAAATTTGACACAGCACCACATAAACCAAAGGCTACAAACTTTAAATGCGTCTTCCTCTAACATTGATTTGTCACTAACTGCCTTTCTGTGTATACTCCAAGTTACCTTCTAGAGGAAAACGAGAAAATGCTCACTATTTTATAACATGTTATATTATCTACTGCTGAACCATACTTTATATAAACCTATTATACTTATTACCTGATTACACCCAAGTTTACTTATTACCTGCCTAGTTACCTCTTCTCAAATTACTAAAGCCCAAAGTTGGTAATTTATGTAACCTTTGATTTTTCTATTATAGTTCTCTTTATCGTCTAGTATTTATGTATAACTAAATATTACAATTATACACATTATTACACAACTACTTCTTTGAATTTACACTTCTTATGCCAATATGGACATTAAGTTTTGAAAAGCTTTGAAACTACCTTAGTAACCAGAATTTTGAAATTATCAAAATAATATTAATTTAAAGTTTCAAATGGACATAGTTCGGAAACTAAAGGCCTACGGAGACGTAGTTTGCAGCATCCGGCTTATGATTTACATAATTATCCACTACCGGATGACCACGAGTTTTTTGATAAAAAACAAACGACGATCGTGCCAACGATGTTGTGTTTTGAAGCGGTCGCCATGTTAGGAAATAGACGAGCATTGCTGTAACGTATTGAAATTACGGTATGCAGTGTAAAATTACCTTTTCTAATCATCAAGCCAGGTTTGGTCTGATTCGCTTTTGTTTCCTCCCACCCCCACCATTAAAAACGAGTTATCGCCTTTTTCTCGACTTGGCGATTTTACTCTCGGATAGCGTCTGGGAGCTTGCATAACATATACGGGGATCGTCGACGGTTTTTATGTAAGTTATAGCCAAAAAACCGAGCTTTTCAAAATTTAGAAGATCGTAGCGTCTATATTTGCAGACTTGTAACGGGAAAATGTATACCAAAGCCCCGTGTATCTATAAGAAATGCATTTTCCCCGGCGAAGACTCATCTTCAGGATCAAATAGTAAAAAAACCGAAACATGTGCGGAAAGGCCTTAATTAATGCAGTCAGTCGACCCAAACCGCCACCGATTAACTATACGAGCCTCGATAAGACCGATTTCGTAAAGAAATGTCGACTTTAAAAAACGCCCAGTATGGAGGTAGGATGGAGCTGCTCCCGCCATTTAGGGTTTGACCCCTCCTAGCACGCCTATTTATTAACACTAAATAAAGTTTAGTATACCGGGAGATTCCTTGGGACAGGGGTTACATTATATAACGAGTATACAGGGTGTTTCGAAAAAACTTCAGGTTAGAAAAACAGGTGGGGGCGATGGGTGACATCTAAAACTCGAATCTTAAGTAGTCGAGGAGTGTCTAAAAGTGCTTTTGTTCGATTTCTAGCTCCTCCGGATCATACAGGGTGATTCAAAACACGTTCCATTTTTTGTTCTTTTTGCACGCCACTGGATCGAAACCCAATCGGACTTTTATCGGACTCTCCAGTCTTTATGGTGTGAAATTTCTCTGGAAATGAATGTCATTAGTTGCTAACATCGCAAACTAGCTGTATACCCATCGGTTCCGCAGTGAGGAGAGCAGATCCGGGCTGACGCTCGGCCCTGGACTAGTAAAGAAAGGGAGACCGCGGACTTAAAAAGCCCATTCAGTTAAAACGCAACTGTAATGATAGTGCCGTGCTAGTATTTTGTACAACATTTGAAACCCTCTCTTGAATAAATTCTTTTTCTTATGTTGAAAACTCAGAAAAAATTAAACACCCACAAAACCAATCACTTTTTCGACCTGTACTCTCCTGCCTCCTCTTTTACTTGCAGACTGCTGAAGATTTCCTTTACACTTATGGAATTTTTGAAGTTCTTAATTATGTATCTACTTACGTTACTTAAGTTATTACTAATTCACAGCACTATACAAAATTATTTTTTTCTTCCACAGATGTACTGCATGGCGTTACGGGAGTAGTTCAAGGTGGATTGACCATGCTCTCTACAACAATAACAAGAATTGTCGATGGGGCAGGAACAGTACGAGATAAAATAATACGATTATTAGAAGAACTCAGAAAATATATGCAGCAAGGAATACCAGAATTGGGTATACCAATTTTAGAACCTTTGGTAATAGAACGAATCGAATTAAACATTGCTTCACCTAAAATTGGAAGGTAAATAAATAACAATCACTTGCACTTAATTTTATTTCAAAATGCTTTTGACACGCTTTTCCATGAGAAGAATGCTCAATGACAAAATATTGCTTCATAATTTAGTATGCGAATTTAATTTCATTATTTTTATTCACACCCTGTGCAACTATCATAATAAGGTTAACATTACTTTAAATAGAAATTGGATATTTCCTAGTTTTAAAAATAATTATTTTTATAGTACATAATTATATAAATGTTTCTTTTATAAATTACGCCAAATTGGATTTAACAAAATTTATTGTAGGATACAAGGATATGCCAATAATGTTGAAGTGCGAGGACTGTCCGAATTTAAAGTTGATTATGTAAATTGGGACAGTAGAAATAGGCTTACACTTAATGTGACATTTCCCCGAATTGATGTTAATGGAAAATATGGCATTTCTGGTAAAATTTCTAAAATGGTTGAAATTTATGGAAATGGACCCTTTTGGTAAGTATTTCACACTTACGTATATTAAGTATTGTTGTTGCGTTGAGAAACTCTGGTCTACTAAATTGTTGTATTTTACATTAATAAACATTTCAAATTGCCCGATCGTGTAGAAAAGTACACATATGTGTACTTTTTTACACGATCGGGCATATCGAAATGTTTATTAATGTAAAATACAACAATCTACTAGACCAGCATTTCTCAACCTTTCTTTACTTGTGTACCCCTTGACCTATCATCACTGCTCCACGTACCCCAACCCCCACCCCCATTATTTATAATTACTAAAATCTCCATATAGGTACAGTAATAATACTATGATACCGAAACATTTTTATTTTTACCAGTTATGCAAACCCCGTTAACGCGGGTCTTAGCTTTTGTTAAGGCGTTTGATCCTGAGGGATTTTGTTTTCTCTTATAAGCGAAAACTTAATGGTATGCTGGCGTGTAACAGAAATATTGAATGATTGGAATTTTTACTTACTATGTGGTTTTTCTTT
The DNA here is from genome assembly GCA_929113105.1 of Agrypnus murinus. Classification (NCBI taxonomy): domain Eukaryota; kingdom Metazoa; phylum Arthropoda; class Insecta; order Coleoptera; family Elateridae; genus Agrypnus; species Agrypnus murinus. The sequence goes on from OV816024.1 coordinate 132,852,591, forward strand.
AGTCAAACAATAAATATTTTTATTTTGTTATTACCAGTTATATGCAAAAATGGTGTTCATTGGTAATTATACACATTTAATTAAATTTAAAAAAGATATATAAGCACATTTAATGGGAACCTGGAGGCTGTTTGGTAACACTCAGTAATTTAAAATCCGTATCGGAAAATGACAAATACAGTCTCCGAACTTATGCTGAATCATTTGCTCCTGTACTTATTTTTTAAGTAAGTGTACGACAAGAAATCCCTCTCCACTAACATGGTGCTTGTGAATAGTAGCAGAATAGTGATTGCCTTGTTGAATAGTTCAGGATATTCTTCTGTCAAGTCAGCCCAGGATGAGATGCGGGATTTCTTTTCAAATTCTATCTTAAGTGACGAATCAGTTTTCAGTTCATTCAACTTAACTTTTTCTCGGACTGATAAAGATGCACACTAGAAATACTTTTTAGAAGTTCTATGTAATCTAGCAAATTGATAAACGAAAGTTATGTTCTTTAGTTGATTGCTACCTCATAAGTGATTTTCATTGAAATCCGTGAGATCGACCCATTTTAGTGATCGATTTCACATGGAATTACCCTCATGCCAAATTAGTAAAATGTGATTTAATACATTTTTGGTCTGTGGTACAGATATCATAACAGTTCCACTATCACTATTGTAATGTTGATACTTTTATACTTAGAAATGATATGCAAAATAAAGTTGGCGTAGTAATTATGTCTAATGGTTACTAAATAGATCCATAAATTATAGTCTGTTTATTTTATTTATGTATTGTTATGTAGGTATGTAATGTGTTGTCCATTGTTAAAAAAATAAACTCATTTTTAGTTCAAATTAAAAGAGTACTTCAGATTTTAATACTAAAATACAGCTTCTAAGTCAAAATGAGTAGCCATCCCTCCCACTGTGAGAAATTAATTTATACTCTTAACTAATTTAACTTCTCTTTGTTACTTTGATATTTATATTAACATAAGTAGTAAAGTAACTGTAGGAAGAGAAAGCTGATGTAATATAAACATTTGATTATATCATTGTCAACAAAGAATATTGTTATATAAATTCATCATTGCATCTTAAATTCTTAACATACTTAGGTACAAAATTTCTTTTGTTTGCTATGTATTCTATAAAACGAGATTTAAAATGTCAAAGTAATTTCCTAGCAACTCAAAAACAAAAATAAAACCTAATGACTTCTGAAGAAGTGCTTGAACTTAAATTGCGATAGTAAAACAAATTGAAATAGTTTCATGTAAAAAATTATGCAATCCCGAAGATATCTCTTTACAATTCTTAAACATAAAAAACATAATATGCTGAAATCTTTGAAAATCAGAATATGATTTTTAAATTGACCCATAAAAAAAAGTGAAATTAGGTAAACACATTCTCCTTTGAATCAAAACACTCAGTAATGTTTTTTATTAAAATATTCACAATTTAACATTAATTTGTTAGATTTAGAGTTTCTGAAAAAGTCTAAAAGGGCTAAAAGTAACTGGAAATCAATTAAAATTATACACAAGGAATATCATATGTATTTCTGGAAAACTATTTTTTATTGACAAAACTGCAACATCTAGGAAATATTTTAAACTAATTGTAAAATTTCAAACAGATCTCCACCTCCAGTTCTTCTGGGCTTGCTCTTCGCCTTATCCATAACGTACCATTGTAACGTCCAAATCTCTGTTTTATCAGGATTCTTAATTTTAGTTCTCACTACACATTTCTTCATAGCAGTGTTCTTAAATCTCCTGTACTCTTGATGTATTTGTGGATTAACAGTTTTCGATATATACAGGGTGTCCCAAAAGTCAACGTTATCCCTTGGAGGGCTGGTAGGGCAGCTTATGACTGTCCAGAATACCTAATATGAGTAAAAAAAATTGTTAGTTTTTGAGATATTGGCACTTTTATGAATTTCGTGAAAATCGACACCTTAGATCAGTTTTTCGAATACCACAGCTACAAAATTCCATATTTTAAGATTCTAATTGTTGGTACGCAATTCTGAATAGCCCTGCTATTGCTCACATACACACTCACAGTCCAAAATAAAATTAATAGTGCCAAACCTTTGAAAAAAAAACATTTTTGTCCGATTCACGAGTTAATTTATTTTGTATTAGCTAACTTAGACTCTTCATACTGTAAAAAAAATTACCACGCTCACCTGGCAAGTTAGTTTAAAAAATTGCTCATTTAGTGTACTTTTTAAAATGGTATAACATTTTTTATGTTTCACTTTAGAGAAAAAAAGATATTGGCATTTTACTACAAAAGGAGCTAATTGTGAAATTATTTTAATAATCGGGGATTCAAATAAAAACACTTGTTAAATTAAAGTGACAGGTATTTATTAAAAACTAACACAAACACAAATAAAAATCAAAGAATGTGTTCAAATTGCCTGCCAAGTTGACCAAGACAGCCAATCCATTTCTGTGGATAATTTTGGTTCAAATTATTTCTCACTCCTCATGCATAATGAGCTGGACAGTCATCATTTTGAAACCACATTGCCCTGTGTGTGGTCAAAGGTACATCTTCCAAAAGATTTGGCAGTTCATCTTCTAAAAAGTCGTGATTAATTAACCCGTTTAGATTTTCAGATAATTCAAAGGGGCTAATTATTTGATCATTCAAGATGCCGGTCCACAAATATACTTTGAAGCGATACTGTGACTTTTGTTCTCACATTGAATGTGGGTTTTCAAGAGCATAACTATGATGATTGTGCATGTTCTTGAAGCCAGCTTTTTTGAAAGTGCTTCATCTGTCCATAAGATTTACACTAGATTTCTTCTATTGGGGTTGCATAAAGGAGAAGGTCTATGCAAAACCAATAAATACTGTAAATGAATTGAGACACCGTATTAGTGAAGCTGCACAACAAACAAAAGCAGCAGGAAGTGCAAGAAGGATAAAAAGAGCTATTTTAAAAAAATGCTGTGCTTCCATTCGATTTGGCAGGCAATTTGAACACATTCTTTGATTTTTATTTGAGTTTGTGTTAGTTTTTAATAAATACCTGTCACTTTAATTTAACAAATGTTTTCATTCGAATTCCCAATTATTGAAATAATTTCACAATTAGCTCCTTTTGCAGTAAAATAGCAATATCTTTTTTTTCTAAAGTAAAACAAACAAAATGTTTTACCATTTTAAAAACTACACTAGATGAGCAATTTCTTAAAATAACTTGCCAGGTTAGCATGGTAATCTTTTTTTACAGTATGAAGAGTCTAAGTTAGCTAATAAAAAATAAATTAACTCCTGAATCGGGCAAAAATGTTTTTTTTCCAAAGGTATGGCACTATTAATTTTATTTTGGACTGTGAGCAAGGGCTATTCAGGGTTGTGTACCAAAAATAAGAATCTTAAAATATGGAATTTTGTAGCTGTGTCGATGTAAGGTGTCGATTTTCACAAAATTCATAAAAGTGCCAATATCTCAAAAACTAACAATTTTTTAATAAGGTCATATTTTGATATCCAGGACAGTTATGAGCTGCCCTATCAGCCCTCCAAGGGATGACGTTGACTTTTGGGACACCCTATATATTGAAGATTTCCCTTTTTCATGCCAATTCTGGTTAGATTGGAAATACTGGGAAGTTGCAAGATACTTGGCATTGTTTGTAATTTCATTACACTATACCTTGAAGCCTGTTTTCTTTTTAAGTATTTTGCATCACATTTCTTATATTTATCTTATATTATCTTATTCTTTAGGAACATTAAATATTTGGGATAACTTCCTTTGTGACATATCGACCTTTTTTTGCATTTTCCATAAGTTGGCGTTACTGGTTGTAGCATCATGATTGGCCCAATATTGAAAAATACTCATGTTCAGTCCCATTTTTATATCGTTTAAAAACACTTCTGGTGCACTAAAACAAACTATGATTCTCAGTATACGTGCCTAATGAAACAGGAGTGACTAATTTTTATGGTTTATGTAGATTTTACTTCTACTATTTTCATTTACTCACAAAGGAAGGTTAAAATGAAGGTTGTTATATAACATCCAGTTCCTGATTCTGTTTACAATTAGTTCTTCTTTTTGATGCCTACAGTCAACGGTATCCAGTGCATACAAAAACATGCCACAGATATTATTTGTTGCGTACATACACACATATGATAGAAATATAAGCTACATTGTGTCAGCTCTAGAATTTTGTGTGTATTGGTAGCTGCTGCCTGTAGTATAGTGACATAATGCTTTATTTAATCTGTCTAAATTTAAACTTTAATAATATTAATTATTAAAAATTTGATAAATTTTACTATCATTTTAGGTTAAAACTGAGGGGATTGTCGATAGGTGTAATAGCACAGTTCAAACATGACATAATTCATGATCCACCCAACTATATATCAGCCATGAAAATTGGTATAAAACTAAAAAAATTAAATGTAAGTCTTACATGAAACTAAGCTGCTCTGCTTGAAACAATAAAAATAGCTATAAACTATAAGATCATAAAGCATGATGGAGAGAGATATTGTTTAAACAAATTTTACAGAACAATTTTTCTAATCTCATGAATGGAACCGAATTAGGACAGCTGTTTAATGAAGTTGTATCAAAAGTGGCTCCAGAAGGATTAGACATGCTTTGGCCTGAATTAGAACCAGGAATATCAAGACAAGTTGCAGTGGTAAGTTAATTAAATAAAGATACGGCTGTGTGATCTGTAATGAAATTTAATTTATTTGCAGATTATCAATGATAAATTAAAGGTATTTCAGTTAAGTGGAATAATTGGAAGACTGTTGAACTTTTTTTCAATGAAACAAGGAAGAATCAATATAACAACGTAATTAGTATGAATAATTTTGTATATAAAATAATAATTTGTAAAAATATGTCAGCAATAGTTGCTAATTGTTAAGAATATAAATTTATAATAGTATAAAGATTATGAACAGCTTTCATGATATATAGGAAGATAGATGCATTGGATGGATAAATTAAAACCGAATGATTATTGAAAGTTTCACAATATTTATCCATAAGGTAAGCAAACATGTAGCTAAGGCAATATGCAAGTAATAGGTAGGTAACTAGATACAATATGTACAATAAAATTAAACATCTATCATTAAACACTTTCAATAACAGAGAACTGCTATGCTCAATTTGTTCATTCATTAAAGTTACCTTGTGTTTGTATTTGTATGCATCAAAATCTTGTAAAATGCCTAATTTGTAATTGTTGTTGCAAAAGTGCAGTAGTCTGATGTTTTGGGGTGTCATTCCATGGTTCACTTCCAAAAAACGTTTAGCGTAATTAGTGTTCTGGGTGTTATTCCTGTAACAGCATACCTGTTTGTTGTATCTTATGTCAAGATTCCAAACAGTTTGCCAATGTATACCAGGTTACAAAAGAACAATTCAAACAGGAAATGCCGGTTATGTCTTTAGCTTTGAAATTTTAGTTTAGTCTGGTTTTTCACAGTATGTAAATATATAATAACCGTTCCAATAATTACATATGCAGTGGAAAACTGGACATTGCAGAAAAAACACAAAAGTAGAATAAACGCAATGGAAATGAAACATCTCAGGAAGATAAAAGGGATAACAAAAGGGATCGGGCGAAAAATGAAAAAATTAGGGAAGATATACAACAAAACTCAATTTTAGAAAAAAATTAAAGAAAAAAAGTTAAACTGGTACGGGCATGTCATAAAAATGAACAATGAAAGACTAACAAAAAGAATAATAAAAATGGGATCCGAAAAAAAGGAGAGAGACCAAGAAGAAAATGGTTAAAACAGATAGAGGACATTGAAAATTCAAAGGGGAAAACAAAAAAAGAGATGAGAATCTTAGCAAGAAACAGGAAAGCCTAGAAGAAATGGATAAAAGAGGAACTAGACACTCAATTTGATGCCTGAATGGCATAAGGAATGGAGAAGAAATATGCAAAATTTACCAGATTCTTCCAATATTGAAGTGCACGCCTTCTACATGCCTAAACGATGGGCTACCTAAATGTACACAGTCAAAAAATTACATTTAACAACTGCATTTTTCCATTATAAAATCTACTACAATAGCAAGATTTTTGATACGGTTGATCGAAGGGGTTTCGTAGCAGTTATTATAAACATTACAGAAATAACGGAACTTATTGAACCTTGTTTGAGACAAAATTATTTACTCTCTTGCAAAATGCATAACAAATAATTATGTGCTGTTATAATCCAAGCAACGATTAGACCAGTAGTAAATAATATCTGTTTAAAATAAACAGACACCCTAAAAAAAGCTTATGATACATACATGGGCCATTATCCCAAACCCGTGCACTTTCAGTCTGACCTTTTGAAAAAAATAAAGCGGTTAGCAGAACATTTTTAAGTAAAGTGTATTAAAAAAATTAAAGAGGGTATTTCAGTAATAAGTTCTTGAAAATAGTAAAAAGGCGACATGTGACGGTCTTGTAAAAATGTGATGGTCATGAAATAAAATGACGAGAAAGTTATATTTCAAAAATACATTTTTATAAATTTTAAAGGAACAGACAATTCTCGGAGCCTAATTGAATTAAAACTAAAAATAAGATTTTTTTTGTTTCTTGCTAGTCGGTTCAGCAGAAAGTGCTATTCGCGACACTAATCAGACATGTTAAATGTTGTCATTAATAACATTTGAGATAGTCCCTAGCACTGTGTAAAAAAGAGTTTACAAGTTATATTTTAATTATCACTTTCATCACTGGAACTGGCACTTTCTAAGAGAAGACAGTCTTGTGGTAGCCTCAGAACACTGCAAAGGTTAAAATTATCATTTATTGAAACGTGAAGCAAATTTGTCTATTTCATGGAGAAACATATTGTCTATCTCTTCAAGGTTGTTAGATTTAAATGCTCGGGAAGAGACCTTTAACAGATCTTTTAAAATAAAACTTCTTCAACTTCGATTTTTTGAACATCTTTTGGCGATGCCCATATAAAGTTTCCAGAAGGCTGGCGCTGTAGAAAATCAACAATAATTGTATTTCCTGTTTTATTTCTGCATCTAACCAGTATAGTATTGCTTGTCGAAGTGTGATGGTTATATGACTGTCCTGAGTGTGATGGTCTTAAAATCTAATGAATAAATCTCCCGCTAAAAACTAAGTACAGGTGTATTTGGTGGTGTTGTTAGGTTAAAATTAGCAACCTCTACTTAAAGATAAAACAATATTTCAAGAAAAACCTTACTAACATTAACAAGACTCAATAGCTATAGTGACGGACTAGAAAAAAGTAAGTATACGAAACAAAAAAAATTACTTTTTAAAATGTCTATAAAACTTCATTATTTTGCAAAAAGCTACGTGTTTTTATCACATGCAACACACCACTGGCTTTGAAGAAATTACCTTGAAGAAATGGCGTGCTTTTTGAAATCAGATTTTACTATGTGACGGTCCCGAGTTATGTAATTACAACTATAAATGTGTATTTTATAAATTCGTGTGTTTTTCTTTAGTTTTGCCTTTCTAAATAATCTCGTTTACACTTCGTTTTGTCAGAGTACTTAATTAAAGTTGTCAACTCGTGGTGGTTACGCATGACGGTCCTTAGTTTTAGCATCTTTAAATCAATATAAAAATACAAATAATAGTTTAGGCTATAGTTTTTTTACTTGAACTTCATCGACAATTATCAGAACTGTCGAAATATAACAAAATTTATATATTTTAGCAAATAGTTTGGCTGTAAGTGTCTGGATACCGGAAATGCACGGTTTTGGGATAATGGCCCATATAAGCTCTTAGCAGTACAGTTTTAAAAACGTAACTACCTTACTAAAAACTTTTACTTGCTTTGTTTGGAGTATCCAAAAATTTCGTTTTGGAACCAATTTTTGTGTTATCAGGGAGTACCTCAGGAGGCTCATCTTGGACCACCGCTTTTCAGCTTATTTGTCAATGACCTAAGTCAAATATTTAAACACTCTAATAACCTTCTTTTTGCTGACGATTTGACATTGTATATGGAAATGATGAATGTGAAACTCTGCAATTGAATCTAAATGCTTTGGGTAGATGAACTGACTGACTGACTGTAATGGAATGTCATTAAACACTGAAAAATGTTACTCCATATCTTTCTATACAAGAGATACAATAACATTCAATTATACTCTTAGTTCTACTAGCTTAAAAAGAGTAAATGTGATAAAGGATTTAGGTGTTATCTTCGACTCATCGATGAACTTTACTTCCTATATTAATAAACTGATTAGTAAAGGAAGAACATCCAGTAATCCGAGCAACATCATTTACGAGCTATAATTCGAACAAACCTCTTTAATCCGAAATCCCCATTAATTCAAACAAATCTCTTTAATCTGAACAAGAAAGTTCTATGTACTATTGCTAGATAATTGGCAGGGTGAGTTTTTCCTGTTTAAACAGGACTTTCTCCATAGCACTCTCTTCCAGCGGTGTAATATGCCAAAATTCTTAAAAACCCGCCTACTTTATAATTCAATCGTACCAATTATTTATCTCGTAATAGTACATACTAAAATTGAATATGTAGCGTTCTTAGGAATGAGGAAAGTGAATATTATAAATGAGATGTTACAGCTCGTCGGGTGTAGAAAAACTTCTACGAAGATCAACAAACACTTTTATTATTATTTAATACGAAGAGTAATAAAAATCCTGAATATAGTAACTGTGATATCACAAAGGCACCCTAAATGTTTTGATGTGACAGTTTTGCTGAAATTGTTTATGTAATCACATCATCTACCTTAAAACTTTTTTAAAATTTTATTATACACAATCTGTATAAGACGCGTCCATATCTCATCTAAGAAATGTCACCAATATGAAGAAAACAAAACTAATATCCTATAATACGTCTCGTCTACTGATGAAGGTACAGAAAATAGAAAAATACTGGAATTAAGATCAAGAAATGCAAGCACACGCTATGGAGGAGAAAAGAGAAAGAAAGCTTTTAAAGCAAAAAAATTACTGATTTTTTAATTAGAAATAAAAGTTTTGTAATAAAATTAGTAAATTAAGTTCTTTATAAGGTACCATGGCATAAAGCAATGTTTTTATTCGAATATCCAGTAATTCCTCGTTAATACGAATTTGCCTTGCATTTATAGGTTCGGATGTAGTATCTTATAAGGTAGAACTGATTGTTCTGAACTACTAGAACTGGTTAACTTTAAGGTACCTACAAGACACTTGCGCTCAAATGATATGTTCATATTGCCAAAGCATACAACTAATTATGCATATAATTCACCTCTTACAAAATTTATTAGGTTGGCTAATGAATATAAATGTGATATTGTTGAAATTTCATTTAACAGCTTCAAAAGAAAGATAACACAGATATAATGTGATTGTATTTGGTAAATTTTATATAGGTATGTTTTTTTCCACTTGGCACACATTGTGTCCTTATTTTGTTATTTATGCATTGTTGTTTATATTATTATTATATTATTGTTTGTATTATTATTATTATTATTTTATATATGATTGTTTATGAATGGGGTTTTCTCATAAGAATGAATAAATAAATAAACTTAGTGTAAATGTTTGTGTAGAAACAGATACACAACATGAATACATTTTTACCTTCTTTAATAACATAACGAAAATAAACAGAAGACAAATCCAACTTAAAAAGAACTTGCAGTCTAATTTGGGATATTTCGAACATTTTTTATAAAGATAGTTAAAATTAGGTAAGTTAATTTAAACTTTTTTAAAAACTGTTAAAATTAGGTAAATTAATATTAAATTAAAGGACGATTTATTAAATAAGAGCAATTTTTAACATTGATCCATTTTATTTAAAAAAGAAAACACCTTCAAATAAGCTCTTGCTAATAAGAATAATGAGGATAGTATGGATAACAGAAACGATAAATAAAAGACTTGACCTCAACCAATATTCGTGTTTTTAACTCGGACGTTTTCCAAATTTCTTGTTAACTCTGTAGGTTAATATATATCATTTTGGCTATCCCAATCCTGGAAGACTTATTATTTTTTAACTAATACTAACAAATTGATGCAAAATATACCAGGACCATATTAACAAAAAGTACTGCAAACAATCTTTTACAGATAAAAAAAAATTTTCAAGCTACAATTTTTTCTTCTTCAGTTTTAGATCATACCTCTGATGTTCTTTAATCCCCTGCGTTATTGTTCGACACCCTGTATATCCATATATTTGAACTAAACTTTCTCAAACTATGAAACTTTTTTTATATTTATTTAGCTAATTCAGCAATTTCTTGCTTTGTCATAGCTGTGATAATGAATAACATTTGCACAGTATGTATATAATCGCTAATCTTAAGCACTAACTACTAAGTTGCAGTTGAAATGTCTAGGGTAAGTTATGCACTATTATTTATTAAGTAAATGTCCACGGGTAATTTGTGCTTTAAACATGTATGAAAGTTGCATTTGTCCAAATGTTAATGTTCGTTCACTAGCTACACTTGTCCATAACGAATTAATACATTTTTCACGTGTTTTAATAAAATCCGTAATATATGGTAAGTTATGTAATGGTAATGTATTAAATTGTTTCTGATGATCCAGGGGACATTGAGAACTATCTTTAGAACTTTGTTTTGAAGAGTTTGTATCTTCTTGAGATTTGAGA